>LR990950.1:11291345-11786345 GCA_905163415.1 Noctua fimbriata
GAGTCATGGTGTTTACTTAGAGGCCCGGGCTGCTACGCTTCCATCCTTTTCCTATACGTGACTAAATTACAAAATAGCGTCGGAGTCACACGTTGCACCCCCACCGCACTTTCAACTCGACTCCACCGTGAACCCAGTTTGTGAGAGTACTTTCGATTCCTTTTTAAGAAAAGCCTAAGGCACCTACACCCTCCCTCCGGCGATTAGAGAGGAGCAATAGAGCTAGCAACTGGAAACGAGTTGTTTGACAGTTATGCGGTATGAACAGAAGTTAAGCGATCAACTGTTAGACGTGAAGTCCACCAAAGCGGAAACATGCGGAGATGTGTGAAGTGGAGACAAGAGGAGATCCTTAGGAGCGAGGGTGTATCACCGTAGCTACGAGGAGATGCGTACTGACTAGACCGGAGCAGAGATGTGTGTACAGGCTACCATGGGCGTAACCAGCATTGTTTAAGGGGTGGGGCAGAAGTAAATAAACTAAGTAGTAGGAAATTAAAAATGCTTTTTATTTACTGACTGATACGTTTTATTGACTGAACTACACCTTATTTCAATAATAACCTGCGAGGTTTCTAGCTAAATCCGTGGTAAACCGTGTTTAGGTACATCTTTTTGGGGCTGACTGTATGTTGTGCTTCCAGAACCCTCTTTCTATGCACACTCATCATACAGAGACCGACAAGATGGTTTTCTGACATTGTTGACCTTAACCAAGTCATTATTTTAATGTGAAAAATGTTAAAGTACCGAAATGAATATTTAATTTTGTCATTATATTAATTTTGCTTCAAAATTCTTAGCTTCGGGTCAAAGAGTAGGGTGGGGCAAGAGCCCCACCGGCCCCACCGTGGGCACGCTCATGCAGGCTACTCATGCAGAGTTTAGCGCAATCTAAAATGAAAGGCAGACCGGTGCACGCTGCTCACCACACCGCTCACGTGTCTTCTCGCCTGCACAGTGCGCTGCTGCCTGTTTGGCCACCGAGCGCGGAGGCTGGCCTAAGCAAATATGAAACGCAAGCTGTTGGCCGCGATTTAGTTCACGTGAAAATTTTGAAGTGCATGAGTGTAATGTGTCGCTGTGCCAAATTTGGCATCCATCCAAACTTTCGCATTAATAATAGTAGTAAGATCAGTATAGATCTCCTCTCTGCTTAGCCTGACCACTTAGGGCGTCCGCTAAAACGCTTGCGGGTGTGGGCGTGGGTGCACGCTCGCGTGTCTTTATTGAAAACTAGCTGTCCCGCGCAACTTCGTTTGCGCCACATAAGAGAGAGAGAGTCAACCATAAAAGATAGACATATGCTATCGCGGACTTTTTTTTTAATTTTTTTAAGAGCAACGATTCCGTCATACATGATTGTTGCGTAACTTTAACATGCGACTGCCTTCCGGCTCCATCGTCACCCCTTCGATGACAGTCATACTCCAGCTAGGTCTAAAGTTATCATCAGGGTGCATGAAATGAGCCCAAACACGATATAGATGCTTACTCTTGAGGACCTCTTGCAACTGCCTTCCGTCTCCATCGTCAGACTTTCGGTTACAGTCATACTCCAGCTAGGTCTATAGTTCTCATCAAGGTGTATGAAATGAGCCCAAACACGATTATTCAATTTTAAATAGGACCAACCTTGTGTTATACGCTTTTCACAAAAAAAAAGAAGCATACAACATATCGTACTTCTCTGTAAAAAGTTATGCATGGTCATACATCATCATTCATCATCATCATTTCAGCCGAAAGACGTCCACTGCTGGACATAGGCCTCCCCCAAGAAGGGGGGTTTTGCCATAATCGCCACGCTTGGCAGGCGGGTTGGCGATCGCAGTATGGTTGTTATAAAACACAGAGAACGCTGCTGCCCATTCTCTGGTAAGTCCCTTAGTCGCCTCTTACGACACCCACGGGAAGATATGGGATGGTGCTATTCTTTACGTCCGGACACCATACAGAACAGGTCATACATAATAATGTATATATATATGCGTCAAATAATAATTAATACTACGATACGAATTTATCCAACTTTTGTTGCTACCGGCGCGGCGCGGCAGCGCGACGAACTAATTAAATTTTAGAACACAAAAGCTGCTATTGTGACTAAACTATGATAGTTAGATATATTCCCTCGCGGACTTTTTTTGTAGGTAATAATAAGTACTTTAATCATGTAGTACATAATTTTTAATTATCATCAATAGTTTTCTCAGCGCACGCCAAATAATGGATTTTATAGGCAATATTTTGCTACTTTGGGTTACATTATTGCAATTATCTTGGATTTCTAATTTTCTTGAAAATAAATTATAGTCTATGTTACTTCCTGATAATTTTACTTTCTATTGGTGAATAAATAGTTCTAATCGGTCCAGTAGCCTATTCGGTACAAACAAACAAACAAAAAATCTTTCCTCTTTATCTAATATTAGTATAGCAAACACTGAAGGCTCGGGCGCATGTGATGGGTTTTCTAAGGGAAATTTGAGTGCGAGCTCCCGCTCCGCGTACCCACATGAGTTTTAGCTGACACCCTTAAGCTAAGAGGAGAGAGAACTGCAAATAACAAAATTCTATTCTTGTCTCCGCTTTGATGAAGTCCTGGCCTTGGTAACCGACTGACACTGGACCAACAATTTTGTATAAGTTTCTTGAGCGAGAAAATAGTCGATAGCTAAAGGAAGGCGATGTTAGTGAACATTTTGTTATTAATCTAAAACGCTGGAAAGCGGCTGGGGACTCTGGCCGTGCGCTAAAACAACCATGCACTATGTCATTATCAAATAAAACAGAGACATTCAAACATTGACTTATATATTACTTCCTTTTGAAATCATTGCATTCAAATATTTATGAAAAAAACAAAACACATTAAACGATAAATAACACTATACACACAGACTAGTCATAAACGTATTCATCATCATCATTTATATCACCTGATCTGCGGAACATCATCAAAATTAGCGTTATAAGCATTGGGATCCCGAATAGGCAGCAAGAGACACAGGAGATGATACCCCACAGAATCCGTTGGTTTTCTTGAACGAAATCCCACATCTATTCACTATTAATGGGCCCAAAATTTGGCCACTTTTATGAATTTTATGATATATAAATCGTAATGCGCTTTTACCCGTCATTAATGATGGTAGCCGAAGAAAAATTCACTCTGGCCGAAGGCACAGAGCCACAGAGCATCATATACAATACTGGGCCAAAGCAATGATGCTCTGTGAGCCAAAGAGCAAAATATTCAAAGAGTACTTATGAAAAGAGGGCCGACTTGCACCATAATTTGATTGTTACTATTGAATGGTGGCAACATCTATTATTCCGTACCAACGACACTACGTACTAATAAAGGTCACAGCACTCATATTATCAAGTCTAAAAGAAATCGTCACCGTATCTGCTCGAGCTATTCAGTATTATTTATGTGAAACTCCCTACTACAACGCACAATAATCGGAATCGAAACGTAATCGTCTCGCCTCGGAACAAGCTCACGATGTGGGAATAATCCCTTTGCGAGTTATATATGTGCTATTTCCTTTAGGGCCCCTATACTTCAACATCATTTCATCCGAAAGAAGTCCACTGCTGGACATAGGGCCTCCCCAAGTGTCGCCACATTGACCGGTCCCGTACGTCTTGCATCTAGCGGAAAAAATCGTTTATGAACTTGAAAGGAGAAAGTTTAGTTGGATCGGTCTATCTACATCTGTCATCATCATCATCCACAGCTCGAACTCACCCACTGCTGGGTATAGGCCTCTCTTTTCTCGTGCCAATCCCCACGGTCCTGTGCCAGCCTCATCCAGGTTTTTCCCCCGATGGCAACTATGTCGTCTGCCCATCTCGCCGCCGGACGACCCACGTTTCTTTTGTTTTTTTTATCTGCATCTGTGGTTGGATCAAATGCCAACAAATCGAGCTGAGCCGAGTTTCCTCCGTGTCTCAGAAAGCGTGTCCCCGGCTGTCATTAGTAGGTCTGTAGCAGCTGGTATCAACGTCACTTCATTGCTATTGGTGAATTAAATAATAGTGGTAGAAGGGTATACCATTTAAAAAAAAAAGGGTATACCCTTTATACTTCCATGTATATGTCACCGTAAAATTGTAAAAATCGTTAGAACGTCATGTGCCGACGCCGCCATATTTGTTTCAAATTCTAAATCATTTATTTGCTAATATGGATTATTACAAAAAGTTGTTCATTCGTTTCTTGTCGAATGTAAACTAATAGTGTTTTTAATGGACAGGTTTCACTTCGATAGATTACAATCTACCGAAAAATAATGCCTTTAATTGTAAGCAGTATGCTACGGTTCATAATCTTTCGACAATATAAAATCTCGCGAGATAGATTATACACAAAACAAAACAGACAAAACATGTAGCCATAATATTATTATGTTTTGTTGGTCATCAGCTTGATTCGTCGAATATGTGGATTAGTATCAAATGTAACTAGCACATCGCCCGCAACTTCGTCCGCAGAAAAACGTTTTTTTTTTTTTATACTTTGCCCCACGCTATGATTTTCTCCTGTATGGGTGCATTTACAAACATTTAAACTGACATACATAAACAGCCAGACCCGGAACAACTACATGTAGGCCATACAAATATTTGTTCCGTGCAGGAATTGAACCCGCGACACGCAGCGCAGCAGTCAATCGCAGTCAGCGCTCAGCCACTGCGCCAACCGTGCCGTCGAAAATGAAAACGGTCCTATAGTTTTTGAGTTTATTCGTTACAAACATACAAAAATACAAATCTAACCTTCAACATTAGTGTAGATATAATGTCTACACTACTTGAAAGGATCAAGTAGTGTAGACATTATAACTTACACTGATATTATTCATTTATTCTTTAAATATTTATTCTTTCTTTATTTCTTTCTTCTTTCTAAGTATTTTCATGTATTTTATTATGTGGAAATAATAAACAAAAAAACAGACTAAAATATTTATATATTTACAAAATTGATAACTTCTGCCTGATTGCGTTTAAAAACGAACATATTTTGTTTAGAAACAAAAGCGACAGCGGTTGAATTTATTTTCGCGTGCGTTATTTTTTTGCGATTACTCCTATGATATTAATTGAAATTATATTGTGAAAAAGATTATAATAATGTGAATGAAAGGCTTAGACCGTTAACGTCTTACGGCATTTCATACAAACTTTCAAGTGATTTTTTTTCGAAATTTCTGAACCGATTTTAATGTACCTACGCATAAGCAGGATACATAAGTCGAAAAACTTGACTTGAGAGAACATTTTTGAAAAATAGTGTTGCAGATAAATTAGACTGATTTTAGATTTTCCATAGACACAGAAATTTCCAATTATCTTTATTTTAAAGACATTTCGAAAAGTTTTCTGTCAAGTTTTTAGTCGATCCGTGTTCTGTCTATCCTGCTTATGAGTACGACGTTAACGTTCTTAAGGTAACTAACGTATTTAAGTTGACAAGGATTAATACTGTATTCGTCTGAATAGCTTTCTAATTACCGAATTGTACGTGACCATTGTTTTAGAAGATAGAATGGGTATATACAACATTATTTTTAGTATATGCGAAACCTGAATATAGTTTGTTCAGAATAAGTAACTGAATCGATTCCAATCATTTTTAAACCTTGTTATATTTTGTTCCAAAAATATTTAAAAAAAGTTACAAGTTGGACACCGTGCGACATTAAATACCTATCGCAATAATTTAGGTACCTACTGCCAAATTATTATTATCAATGAGCTCAAGACGACGCTGGAGGCGCGCGCGCGGACGTGGTCCGTGGTGACCACGTTATTTTGCGGACAACCAGATAACAGAAAAAGCTTATAACTTTGTGATTTTTCATGATAAAGTTTTGAAATTTTGTACATAGACTCTTTACATAAAAATACTAGGACACGTGTTTCAGGTTTCGCATATACTAAAACTAATGTTGTATATCCATAAAAGATAGAAATATGACATCGTGGACTTTTTTGTAGATATATAAAAGAGGAATATCCCACCACGCATTGTTTTGTTATATCTCCAAGGGCGCCGGTTATCGATGAAATCTCCCAGGACTTGACTTTTGCCGACACTTCCAACAACTATCGTCATATTTCAACCAATTTACATAAAACCTTGACAAATTATATACTTATACCTTCCTCATGAATCATTCTATATTTTGGTGAAAACCGCATGAAAATCCGTCCATAAGTTTTTGAGTTTATCACGTACAGACAGACGCGGCGGAGGACTACGTTTTATAATATGTAGCGAAGTGATGTTCAAGGAAAAAAAAACAATATAAACTAAGGAAAACACTTTATAAACACATGCTAAATAGTATGCGACATTATCAATGCCACAATATAAATCACCAGAGAAATAACAATCATACTGGCAATGCAACATAACCAGACCAAGGGCATATGGCACAACCATTCTCCGTACATGGGTGCTTGGGCTCTAAAGACCTCATGCTCCCCCATGGGAAGCCCCATGGGCATCCACAAGGGCTGCCCCACAGGATGCTCCTTGGGATGCCTCGTCTCCGGCTGCTGCTGCTGCATTTAGTCGACAACTGACAATACTATCTGTGAAAAAATACTTCATCATGAACAATAATCCTCGACTCGTTTGCTGATGAATCTGCCCACAATCCACTGCACTGCTGGACATAGGGCTGTCCAATTGCACGCCACTTCGCTTGATTCTTGGCCTCTCACATCCAGCTGCTACAGCCACCCTACGAAGATCGTCGCTCCACCTAGCCCGAGGGCCAGGATGAATGACACACAAAAATGATAGAATATTTCAGATTCTGTGAGAACAGAGTGTTGAAATCAGATCATCATATTATTATCATCACGCTTGTTATCCACGTAGGATTAGGCAGAGGTGTACATAATTTAGATACCCCTTTATGCGCAGCCGGCGGGTTTTATCCTGACTAGATAACGCCGGCTAAGATAGCCGCCGGGCATGGTGCGGCATGCAACCGGCATAGCATGTAGCAGCCTTAATAGTACGCCCGAAATTCGCCAGTTGTGATCAAGTTAAAAAGTAACAAACATCGATCCAACTTCACAAATCACAATGGTATTGTCAGTTGTCGACTAAATGCAGCAGTAGCAGGCGGAGATGAAGCGTCCCATGGGGGAGCGCGCAGTCTTCAGTGTCTGAGGACCCATCCACGGAGAATGGATGTGCCATTATTGTGGTAACTGACGTATTTAAGTTGATAAGGATTAATACGGTATCCGTCTAAATAGCTTTTCAATTATTGCATTGTATGTCATATCTTTTTTAGGAGATAAAATGGGTATTGTAGGCTATCCTTAAAAATAGTAATAGATACATGCCATCGCGGACTTTTTTTTTAGATCTATAGGCGAGGAATATCCCACCATGCATTGTTTTGTTATATCTAAAACTCCCAGGACTTGACTTTTCCGACACTTCCAACAACTATCGTCATATTTCAACAAATTTACATAAAACCTTGACAAATTAAATACTTAAACCTTCCTCATAAATAACTCTATCTACTGGTGAAAACCGCATGAATATCCGTCCAGTAGTTTTTGAGTTTATCACGTACAGACAGACAGACAAACGCGGCGGAGGAATTTGTTTTAAAATATGTAGTGAAGTGATGTTCAAGAAAAAAAAAAACAACTTAAAAGAAACAAAACACTTTATAAACACATGTTAATTATATCACAGCAGTAGCTTGAGCAGAACTACTAACCCCACTGTTATAACAATGAAACAGACAGTGCAGCCTAACCAGATCAACGGGTAGCGCCCCTTGCACAACCACTCTCCGTAGATGGGTCCTCGGATTCTGATGCCCTCATGCTCCGCCACGGGACGCTTCATCTGCGCCTGCTGCTGCTGCACTTAGTCGACAACTGAAAAAACTATCTGTGAAAAAATAATTTCATCATCAAGACCAAGTCCTTACTTGTTTGCTGATGAATCTGCCTACAATCCACTGCACTGCAGGATATAGGCCTAATTGCACGCCACTTCGCTCGATTTTTGGCCTCTCCCATCCAGCTACTACAGCCAGCCTACAAAGATCGTAGCTCCACCTAGCCCGAGGGCCAGGATGAATGACTCACAAAAATGATAGAATATTTTCAGATTCTGTGAGAACAGTGTTGGGATAAGATCATCATATTATTATCATCACGCCTGTAATCCACGTAGGATTAGGCAGAGGTGTATCTAAAGGCTACTAGACTATGCCGGCGGCACAGCCGGCGGGTTTTATCCGGAATAGGTAACGCCGGCTAAGATAGCCGCCGGGCAGGGTGTGGCATTCATACACGTATAGTTTGTATGGAAAGATTCATTAGTATCCTTCGAAGAGTGTTCTCTGGTACTGCACTAGTACGTCCGAAATTCGCCAGTTGTGAAGAAGAAAGACAGTGGCGTAGCATAGTGGGGGCGAGGGGGGTATTTTAGAGGGCGACAAAATGTCACAATAAATAATACTTAATAATAATATCTCGCTATCTTGACTTGGCTCGCGAGGTTGTCGACATGTGGGATGTGGACTCAGCGATCATTGTGCCGATAGTCGTCTCAGCCCATGGCTTAATTGCCAAGAGCCTCGACCAACAACTAAGGAGGCTCTCGCTTGGCAGCTGGATCAAGGGCTTGATTCAGAAAGCAGTACTTCTGGACACGGCGCGTATCGTTAGGAGGTTCCTCTCTCAAGAGCTCTGACCACCGGTAGCTTGGACCCTGTTCCCGATACCGGTGGGCTACTATTTTTTATATTTTTAAATGTTTTTTTTTATGTTACTTTGTTTAAAAATATTTAAAAATGTAAAATTATATGTGTAAATACGAATAAAGGAAATTATATCTTGCTATTTGAACCATTTCATATTTTTGGCGCATCTACGATCCGGACAGGGATACAGGGATCTCCCGTATTTTATTTTGTGCTTGGAGTGTTTATGACTAATATTCAACAAGAATGAGTTCTATTGTATAAAAAATAATATTATACAATATTGAACACTATTTTTTGTAGAATCATAATCAGCCTATAATGTTCCCACTGCTGGGACACAGGCCTCCTCTCTATGAGAGGGAATGGGCTATAATCCACCACGCGGGCCCAGTGCGGGTTGGTAGATGTCACATGTCTTCGAATTTTTGGTTCTAGGACATGCCGGTTTCCTCACGATGTTTTCCTTCACCGTTTTGAGAGCAGTGGTGATGAAAATAAATTACACAAAGTAATGCGCCTGCCGGGGTTCGAACCCACGACTTACTGCTCGTAAGTCGGGACCGCCACCACTGGGCCACCGCTGCTCTCCTCCTTTTGTAGAATAACACCTGTAAATTAGGTTACAGTACGGTTAAGTCCTTCAGGGATGTCCGTGAGTGATACTTCCCCAATCCTATGTGAGTGATACTCTCCCTATGTGAGTGAAACTCCCCATATGTGAGTGATACTCCCCAATCCTATCTTGGAATAGCCATGGAACCTCGGAGGCGCATAACTAAAGGGAACATTTTTGATGACGGAACCGGAGATGTTAACGTGTCTTAAGAAAATGACAGGGAAGCTGTTATCTTCGTTAGATAGAATAATTGTAGAAATTCGTGAGCATTTTCTGCAGCTACAGAATTTGAGGAAAGTTTGCTTATCTAACGCCGGCTATATTACTTGATTCGGACGACACTATATGTAATCTAGACTACGCATCTGCCGAAATTGACGAGCAGGACTTCAAGCTGGAAAGACTTCGACTGCGGACTTTCAGTGCGAAAATAAATAAATTAATGCCAACAAATTTGTACTCTACCCAATATTATAGTAATGCTCCTAATATTCCTCACAATTGCCATAAGCAATGCCAGCTGTGAGAGAAGTTTAACGCTAACCAGTCTGGCTGTGGCTATCTTGTCTATTGATCAAGAGGTGTGTGATGCTACAGATATTGATACTGTCATAAAAGGCTTTGCTCATAAAAAATAGGGACGTATAAAGGTTTAGTTAAAGATATGTTTTGCGTTTTAACACTAACAAGTAAATTATTTTTCAATAAAAATATAAGCATTAAATGAATAAATAAATTTAATAAAGAGGAAATCAAAGAAAAAATAGGTAGGTATTTCGCTTATTCCACCGAGTAAAATACCTGGATTAATTAATAAATAAGTGGATAGGGTGAAAAAAGTGACACACGAGTGATTTAGGTACCTACGTTCGCGTTAAAAAAGTCCCGAATTTATAATTTTTATTAAATCTATTAATTAAAAGACACAACTTTTATTTTATATTGAACACTTCTTATTTCATTCACAACTAACTTCATTTTTTTAAATAAAAAATATAATATTTACAAAACTAAAAAGAAACTCATCTAGGTAGATGAAATTAGAATACTGTAGGCGCGGCAGTCCTGTCGCTTGCGAACGTACCGCCCGGCTGTAGGTAATTATTTGAAGGACAGGGCCGAGTCACAATACTATATTTATACTGTGGTTAAGGTATACGCTTTCTATACCTGTTATATCAATGAAAGTGGCATACGTGTAATAAACGTGATTATTAAATTGTTTGTATTATATTGTATTGTATTTATATGACTTTTTTATTTGTATCCTGTACAATACACAATGATGATGACTGTTCTTGCCGAAAAGTTCTTTAGAATTACTGTATAAAATATTTAAAAAAAAAATTAAATACCTAAAGAAGGGCGGCAAAATTTTCTTCCGCCCCGGGCGGCTGATACCCACGATACGCCACTGGTGAAAGAGTAACAAACATCCATCCATCCATCCTCATGAACTTTCGGAATTATAATATTAGTAAGAATTAGTAAGATTATGTTAATCCTCCTGGGTACAATTCCCAGGTCGGGCAAAGTGTTTTTTGTGAATTTTACAGTAGCTATCACAGAGGCAGGACTTGTGCCCGGTTGATGGCAATTGGCTCGCCCCCTATTACAACTGTGAATTTCGGGCGTACTATTAAGACTACTACATGCTATGCCGGCTGCATGCCGCACCATGGGGAACACCCAAAAACTCCGAAATATTTTATTCCAAATTTCGATGTTCCGATTTTCAAAAGTCCGAATTTCATAATACCTATGAATTATAATTTCTATTATTAAAAATCATGAAATTTATTTTACCGAAAGTCGTAAATCCGATTTTTTTGTTTTCCGATTTTCATATGTCCGAAGAATCAAATGCTCGTTGGGTTGTCGGTCCGAAAAATGACATTCCGATTTTCAATACTTCGAATAAACTGCTAAAATTAGGGTGTCTAATTTGGATTCAATTGGTACTTCCTTTCTTTCCTAAATTCCTTATTAGTCCTAAAACATTTGCTAAAAATTAGATTTTAATGACAGAAACGAATCGCTGTAAATTCGACTCCACGCAGTCTTGTCTGCCCTACCCCTAGAGCGTAATTTAAGCCCGCGCAGGTGCGGAGGGGCGAGGCAGGCCGTGTGCTGAGAGGCAGGTCGTGTTAACGCTCGCCGCCGTGGCTGAGGTTGGCCGGCGACGCCGCCCAGCAAACCGAAGCTGCGGTGGTGAGCGTAAACCACATCTGCGACGATAAGCTTGCGTGGAACCGCCGGATCCCCGCAGTGCCGGAGCCGTGACAGAAACCATGCCTGTTGCATGCTGCATGCATGCTCGCTTGCATACTGCATGCTGCATGCTGGCTTGCATGCTGCATGCTGGCTAGCATGCTGCATGCTTGGTTACATGCATGGTGTATGCTTGTTTACATGTATGCATGCTACATGCTTGCTGCATGCATGGTGTATGCATGTTTGAATGCAACTGACGTCAAACGTATTTATCATGCTACTTATTTGAACAAAACTACACAATAAGAGTGCTATTTGTTTGAACAAAACTACACAATAAGAGTGAACTAACTCAAAACAAGTCGGTAGAAGAAAAAATATTGCCCGCTGCCATATAACTCGTATCTACGTAACGCCTGAGAGAATTTTATAGCAAAAAAAGAAAGAATTCTTCATATTCAGTTTTACAAGGCGTTTTTATTCCGGAATTCTAATTAATCGGTATTTTAATAATCGGAATTCGGATTTTTTAAATTTCGTATAAATCATTAAGTCGGAATTTTTTTTATTCGATCTATTGAAAATCGGTATTTTGAGAACAGTAATTATAAACGTTAGGGATATTGAAATTGCGGAATTTAAAAAATTGGATAAATGATAAATCAGAGTTGTTATATTCGGAATTTTGAAACATTCGGAATTATGAGAATCGGTATTTTAAAATTCGGATTTGTGACTATCGGAATAAAGTTTTTCGTATTTATGTAGTGTACCCCGCACCATGCCCGGCGGCTATCTTAGCTGGCGTTATCTAGTCAGGATAAAACCCGCCAGCTGTACCGCCGGCACAGCGGTGTATCTAAATTGCATACATCTCTGCCTAATCCTACGTGGATTGCAAGCGTAATGATAAAATATGATGATCTGATCCCAACACTCTCTCCTCACACAATCTGAAATATTCTATCATTTTAATTTTGGTGTTTCATTAATCCTGGCCCTCGGGCTAGGTGAAGCGACGATCTTCGTAGGGTAGCTGTAGCAGATGGATGGGAGAGGCCAAGAATCAAGCGAAATGGCGTGCAATTGGACAGGCCTATGTCCAGCAGTGCAGTGAATTGTAGGCTGATTCATCAATAAACGAGTCGAGGACTTGGTCATGATGATAAAATTATTTTTTCACAGATAGTATTGTCAGTTGTCGAACAAATACAGCAGCAGCAAGCGGAGATGAAGCATCTTAAGGGGGAACGCGAAGTCTTCAGTGTCTGAGGACCCATCCACGGAGAATGGATGTGCCATTATTGTGGTAACTGACGTATTTATGTTGATAAGGATTAATTCGGTATCCATCTAATAGCTTTCCAATTATTGCATTGAACGTGATATCTTTTTTAGGAGATAAAATGGGTATTGTAGGCTATCCTTAAAAGATAGTAATATTTTTATGCCATCGCGGACTTTTTTTTTAGATCTATAAAAGAGGAATATCCCACCATGCATTGCATTGTTTTGTTATATATCAAAGGGCGCGGGTTTTCGATGAAAGCTCCCAGGACTTGACTTTTACCGACACTTCCAACAACTATCGTCATATTTAAATAAATTTACATAAAACCTTGACAAATTATATACTTAAATACCTTCCTCATGAATCACTCTATCTTTTGGTGAAAACCGCATGAAAATCCGTTCGGTAATTTTTGAGTTTATCAGGCACAGACAGACAGATGCGGCAGAGGACCTTGTTTTATAATATGTAGTGATGTAGAAGGAAAAAAACAACTTAAACGAAACAAAACACTTTATAAACACATGCTAATTATAACTCCGCCCCAATAGACCAATCAAGACCACTAGTATTAACCCCAGAGACATACCAAAGCAACAGGCACAGCAGCATATCCAGACCGACGGGTATTGGCACCTCCATTGTCCGTGGACGGGTCCTCGGACTCTGAAGACCCCACGCTCCCCCATGGGCTGTCCCACGGGCTGCCACACGGGCTGTCCCATGGGCTGCCACATGGGCGGTCCCATGGGCGGTCCCACGGGCTGCCCCACGGGCTGCCATACGGGCCGCCCCACGGGCTGCCCCAAGGACTGCCCCATGGCCTGCCCCACGGGCTGCCCCATGGCCTCCCCCACAGGCTGCCCCACAGGCAGCCTCACGGGATGCCCCTTGGGCTGCTTCTTCTCCGCCTGCTGCTTCTGCATTTAGTCGACAACTGACAATACTATCTGTAAAAAAATACATCATCATGACCAAGTCCTCGGCTCGTTTGCTGATGAATCAGCCTACAATCCACTGCACTGCTGGACATAGGCCTGTCCAATTGCACGCCACTTCGCTCGATTCTTGGCTTCTCCCATCCATCTGCTACAGCCACCCTACGAAGATCGTCGTTCCACCTAGCCCGAGGGCCAGGATGAATGACACTCAAAAATGATAGAATATTTCAGATTCTGTGAGAACAGAGTGTAGAGATCAGATCATTTTCTAACGCCGGCTATATTACTAGATTCGGACGACACTATATGTAATCTAGACTCGCATCTGCCGAAATTAACGAGCAGCGAAAATAAATAAATTAATGCCATGAGTCGGCTTTTAAATTATTAAAATTTGTACTCTCCCCAATATTATAATAATGCTCCTAATATTCCTCACAATTGCCATAAGCAATGCCAGCTGTGAGAGAATATTGATACTGCAATAAAAGGCTTTGCTCTTAAAAATAGGACGTGTAAAGTTTTAGTTAAAGACAGAAGTTTTGTGTTTTAACACTAACAAGTAAATTATTTTTCACTAAAAATATTAGCATTAAATGAATAAATAAATAAAGAGGAAATCGATTTGCGTTTTATATTCAATTCGCTAATAACCTAATCTTGTTGATCGTTAAGGCACGGTAATAATATCTACAGTAGTGTATCTTCATACAAACGGTCGGAACGCGAGTCATACCTACATGCCTCGAGTTTGGTACACACTGGGTACCCAAGAAGTCACGAATGCGCCGCCTCAGGGAAGCGCATTCGTTCGTTCGTCAGCGAACGAACGTTGTGATGGTTTTGTAAACAGTAAGCGTGCGATTTGTGAATATTTGATTAAAATAAGAACATGTATTTACTAATATGGCAAAGAGTTATAATATACTAAATTGTGCTGTCTTTGGTTGCTTGAATTCTTCAACAACGCATCCAGAGATAACATTTTTTTAAATTACCTGGAAACTCCGAAAGGTAAGACCATAAAATAATTTATATTTACCTACTAGCAGATACATCATTTGTTTATTTTTAATAGCTAGGTAATTCGCTTATTCCACCGAGTAAAATACCTGGATTAATTAATTAATAAGTGGATAGGGTGAAAAAAGTGACACACGAGAGATTTAGGTACCTACGCTTGCGTTAAAAAACTCTCGAATTTATAATTTTTATTAAATCTACTAATCAAAAGACACAACTTTTATTTTGTATTGAAGACTTCTCATTTCATTCACAACTTAATTTAAAAAAAATATTTACAATCACAAAACTAAAAAGCAACTCAAGTGAGTAGATGAAATTAGAATACTGTAGGCGCGGTAGCCCTGTCGCTTGCGAACGTACCGCCCGGCGAGACTGATACCCACGATACGCCACTGGTGAGAGTAACAAACATCCATTCATCCAACTATCCATCCATCCATCCTCACAAACTTTCGGAATTATAATATTAGTAAGAATTAGTCGACGAGATACCCATAGAGATCATTAAGGCTATGGGAGATTTTGGTGTCGATATAATGCACTGCATATGCTCCAAGGTCTGGGATACTGGAGAATGGCCGACGGAATGGGCTTGATCGCTGTTTGTACCTCTCCACAAAAAGGGACAAAGAAATGCAGTAACTATCGTCTATTTCTCTAATATCACACAGCAGTAAAATCTTACTACATATACTAAACAACAGGCTTCAAGCTTACTTGAATAGGGAAATAAGTCCGGAACAAGCGGGTTTTGTCAAGGGTCGCGGCACACGTGAGCAAATACTTATCCTGAGACAAATCATTGAGAAAGCCAGAGAGTTCAATAGTCCGCTATACATCTGTTTTATTGACTTCAGTAAAGCATTTGACACTGTCATCTGGTCCAAATTGTGGGAAATACTGCTGAAGATGGGTGTGCCTCATCATCTGGTACAGCTTATCAGAAAACTCTATGAAGGCGGAACAGCAGGTGTGCGTCTGGATGGTGTCGATTCAGAATCCTTCAAAACACAAGCTGGTGACAGACAAGGATGTATTGTATCACCTTTGTTGTTTAACATATACACCGAATACATCATGCGGATTGTTTTGGATAATTGGGATAAAGGTGTGTTGGTCGGAGGCAGGATGATATGCAACCTGAGATATTATGCTGATGATGCAACCCTCCTGGCGTCATCTAAAGAGGATATCAGTAATTAGTTGCGGATACTCGATACCGCAAATCTAAAGTTTGGACTCGCCCTGAACCGCGAAAACAACCCAGATATCACACCAGTTGCCAACTGTGAAGTCGTCAACAGCGACATTTTCCTAGGCTCCACGATCACCAATTGTGGGGGCTGTGACTCCGAGATTAGACGACGTTGCGCCTTAACTCGATCGACTGCACAAAGGTTGGACAAAATCTGGAAAGACCGCCGAATAACCAAAAATATAAAAATACGTCTTATGAACGCCCTGGTTTTCCCGATCTTTCTATATGGAGCGGAAACATGGACATTGAGAATGCAGGACCGACGCAAGATCGACGCCCTTGAGATGTGGTGTTGGAGACGCATGCTCAGGATAAGCTGGACCGCTCATCGGACTAACGTCTCAATACTCAAAGAACTCAATATTAAACAAAGTCTGTCGTCGCTTGCGCAATTACGAATTCTCAGATTCTTTGGGCACGTTACCCGCAAGGAGCGAATCCATGGAGCGTTTGGTGATTCAGGGCAAAGTCGAAGGCACGAGATCACCAACACGATGGACAGATTCCATCAAATCTGTCATCAGAATCCCTCTGGCAGAATGTGCTCGACATGCTACCAATAGAGCTCCGTGGAAAAGCCCCCCCATGACCACGACCACTCTGTCAAGAGTGAACGACTGAGTAGAAGAAGAATTAGTAAGATTAAGTTAATCCTCCTGGGTCCAATTCCCAGGTCGGGAAAAGTGTTATTGCGCTTCTTCGTTAAGAATTTGACAGTAGCTACCACAGTGGCAGGACTTGTGCCCGGTTGATGGCAATTGGCTCGCCCCCTATTACAACTGGCGAATTTCGGGCGTAGTATTAAGACTGCTACATGCTATGCCGGCTGCATGCCACACCATGCCCGGCGGCTATCTTAGCCGGCGTTATCTAGTCAGGCTAAAACCCACCGGCTGTGCCGCCGGCACAGCGGTGTATCTAAACTGTTTACACCTCTACCTAATCCTACGTGGATTGCAAGCGTGATGATAAAATATGATGATCAGATCCCAACACTCTCTTCTCACGGAATCTGAAATATTCTCTGATTTTTTTGTGTGTCATTAATACAGGCCCTCGGGCTAGGTGTAGCGACGATCTTTGTTGGGTGGCTGTAGCAGATAGATGGGACAGGCCAAGGATCGAGCGAAGTGGCGAGCAATTGGACAGGCCTATGTCCAGCAGTGCAGTGGATTGTAGGCTGATTCATCAGCAAACAAGTCGAGGACTTGGTCATGATGACAAAATTATTTTTTCGCAGATTGTATTGTCAGTTGTCGACTAAATGCAGCAGTAGCAGCCTCAGCCACGGCGCTCACTACCGCAGCAAGCCGAAGCTGCGGTAGTGAGCGGCGTTAACACATCTGCGACGACAAGCTCGCGTGGGACCGCCGAAGCCCCGCAGCGACGGAGCCCCGCAGCGACGGAGCCCCGCAGCGACGGAGCCCCGCAGCGCCAGAGCCGTGACAGAAACCATGCCTGCTGCATGTTACATGCATAATCGCTTGCATGCTGCATGCTGGCTTGCATGCTGCATGCTTGCATGCATGGTGTATGCTTGTTTACTGTTTGCATGTTACATGCTTGCTGCATGCATGGTGTATGCTTGTTTACATGTATGCATGCTACATACTTGCTGCATGCATGGTGTATGCATGTTTGAATGCAACTGACATCAAACGTATTTATCCTGCTACTTCAAACAAAACTACACAATAAGAGTGAACTATCTCAAAACAAGTCGGTAGAAGAAAAAATATTGCCCGCTGCCATATAACTCGTATCTACGTAACGCCTGAGAGAATATCATAGCGAAAAAAGAAAAAGAAGTGTTTATTTGTCTTGATATTCAGTTTTACAAGGCGTTTTTATTCCGGAATTCTAATTAATCGGTATTTTAATAATCGGAATTCGGATTTTTGATATTTCGCATTATCTTAAAGGCAGATTTTTTGTTATTCGATCTATTGAAAATAGGTATTTTGAGAACAGTAATTGTAAACGTTAGGAATATTGAAATTGCGGAATTTTAAAAATAGGGTAAACGATAAATCGGGATTGTTATATTCGGAATTTTATACCATTTGGAATTATAAAAATCGGTATTTTAAAATTCGGATTTGTGACTATCGGAATCAAGTTTTTCGTATTTATGTAGTGTACCCCGCACCATGCCCGGCGTCTATCTTAGTCGGCGTTATCTAGTCAGGATAAAACCCGCCAGCTGTGCCGCCGGCACAGCGGTGTATCTAAATTGCATACATCTCTGCCTAATCCTACGTGGATTGCAAGCGTGATGATAAAATATGATGATCTGATCCCAACACTCTCTCCTCACAGAATCTGAAATATTCTATCATTTTGATTTTGGTGTTTCATTAATCCTGGCCCTCGGGCTAGGCGAAGCGACGATCTTCGTAGGGTGGCTGTAGCAGATGGATGGGAATGGCCAAGAATTGAGCGAAGTAACGTGCAATTGGACAGGCCTAAGTCCAGCAGTGGAGTGTATTGTAGGCTGATTCATCAATGAACGAGTCGAGGACTTGGTCATGATGACAAAATTATTTTTTCACAGATAGTGTCAGTTGTCGACTAAATGCAGCAGTAGCAGCCTCAGCCACGGCGCTCACTACCGCAGCAAGCCGAAGCTGCGGTAGTGAGCGGCGTAAACACATCTGCGACGATAAGCTCGCGTGGGACCGCCGAAGCCCCGCAGCGCCGGAGCCCCGCAGCGCCGGAGCCTCGCAGCGCCAGAGCCGTGACAGAATTGAAGAATGAAAAGAATGTCCAGCAGTGGAGTGAATTATAAGCTGATTCATCAATAAACGAGTCGAGGACTTGGTCATAATGATAAAATTATTTTTTCACAGATAGTATTGTCAGTTGTCGAATAAATACAGCAGCAGCAGGCGGAGGTGAAGCATCCCATGGGGGAGCGCGCAGTCTTCAGTGTCTGAGGACCCATCCACGGAGATTGGATGTGCCATTATTGTGGTAACTGACGTATTTATGTTGATAAGGATTAATACGGTATCCGTCTAAATAGCTTTCCAATTATTGCATTGAATGTGATATCTTTTTTAGGAGATAAAATGGGTATTGTAAGCTATCCTTAAAATATAAAATATGTATATGCCATCGCGGACTTTTTTTTTAGATCTATAGACGAGGAATATCCCACCATGCATTGCATTGTTTTGTTATATATCAAAGGGCGCCGGTTTTCGATGAAAGCTCCCAGGACTTGACTTTTACCGACACTTCCAACAACTATCGTCATATTTAAATAAATTTACATGAAACCTTGACAAGTTATTTACTTAAATACCTTCCTCATGAACCACTCTTTCTTTTGGTAAAAACCGCATGAAAATCCGTTCGGTAATTTTTGAGTTTATCAGGCACAGACAGACAGACGCGGCAGAGGACCTTGTTTTATAATATGTAGTGATGTAGAAGGAAAAAAACAACTTAAACGAAACAAAACACTTTATAAACACATGCTAATTATAACTCAGCCTCAATAGCAAGACCACAAGTAAGAACCCCAGAGACATACCAAAGTAACAGGCACAGCAGCATATCCAGACCGACGGGTATTCGCACATCCATTGTCCGTGGACAGGTCCTCGGACTCTGCAGACCTCACGCTCCCCCATGGGCTGTCCCACGGGCTGCCACACGGGCTGTCCCATGGGCTGCCACATGGCCTGCCCCACGGGCTGCCCCACGGGCTGCCCCATGGCCTGCCCCATGGCCTGCCCCACGGGCTGCCCCATGGCCTGCCCCACGGGCTGCCCCATGGCCTGCCCCACGGGCTGCCCCATGGCCTGCCCCACGGGCTGCCCCATGGCCTGCCCCACGGGCTGCCCCACGGTCTCCCCCACAGGCTGCCTCACGGGATGCCCCTTGGGCTGCTTCTTCTCCGCCTGCTGCTTCTGCATTTAGTCGACAACTGACAATACTATCTGTGAAAAAACACATTATCATGACCAAGTCCTCGACTCGTTTGCTGATGAATCAGCCTATAATCCACTGCAATGCTGGATATAGGCCTGTCCAATTGCACGCCACTTCGTTCGATTCTTGGCCTCTCCCATCCATCTGCTACAGCCACCTTACGAAGATCGTCGTTCCACCTAGCCCGAGGGCTAGGATGAATGACACACAAAAATGATAGAATATTTCAGATTCTGTGAGAACAGAGTGTTGAGATCAGATCATTATCTAACGCGGGCTATATTACTAGATTCGGACGACACTATATGTAATCTAGACTACGCGTCTGCCGAAATTGACGAGCAGGACTTCAAGCTGGAAAGACTTCGACTGCGGACTTTCAGTGCGAAAATAAATTAATTAATGCCAACAAATTTGTACTCTACCCAATATTATAGTAATGCTCCTAATATTCCTCACAATTGCCATAAGCAATGCCAGCTGTGAGAGAAGTTTAACGCTAACCAGACTGGCTGTGGCTATCTTGTCTATTGATCAAGAGGTGTGTGATGCTACAGATATTGATACTGTCATAAAAGGCTTTGCTCATAAAAAATAGGGACGTATAAAGGTTTAGTTAAAGATATGTTTTGCGTTTTAACACTAACAAGTAAATTATTTTTCAATAAAAATATAAGCATTAAATGAATAAATAAATAAAGAGGAAATGGATTTGCGTTTTATACCTAATCTTGTTGATCGTTAAGGCACGGTAATAATATTTACAGTAGTGTATCTTCATACAAACGTTCGGACCGCGAGTCATACCTACATGCCTCGAGTTTAGTACACACTCGGTACCCAAGAAGTCACGATTGCGCCGCGGCACTGACGAACGAACGTTGTGATGGTTTTGTAAGCAGTAAGCGTGCGATTTGTGAATATTTGATTGAAATAAGAACAAGTATTTATTAAATATGGCAACGAGTTATAATATACTAAACTGTGCTGTCTTTGGTTGCTTGAATTCTTCAACAACGCATTAAGAGATAACATTTTTTAAATTACCTGGAAACTCCGAAAGGTAAGACTATAATATAATTTATATTTACCTACTAGCAGATACATAATTTGTTTATTTTTAATCGGTTGGTATTTCGCTTATTCCACCGAGTAAAATACCTGGATTAATTAATAAATAAGTGGATAGGGTGAAAAAAGTGACACACGAGTGATTTAGGGTCCTACGCTTGCGTTAAAAAGTCTCAAATTTATAATTTTTATTAAATCTACTAATCAAAAGACACAACTTTTATTATATATTGAACACTTCTTATTTCATTCACAACTAACTTCATTTTTTTTTAAATAAAAAAACAAAATATTAACAATCACAAAACTAAAAAGAAACTCAAATAAGTAGATGAAATTAGAATACTGTAAGCGCGGCAGCCCTGTCGCTTGCGAACGTACCGCCCGGCTGTAGGTAATTATTTCAAGGACATTTATACTGTGGTTAAGGTATACGCTTTCTATACCTGTTATATCAATGAAAGTGGCACACGTGTAACAAATGTGATTATTATATTGTTTGTATTTTTGTATTGTAGGTATACAATAAAGGGTGTAAATAGACCCTTAACATAGCCGAAAGGCACTTGTTCTCCCCGTCTTTGCGATATTTTTTTTGTTCTAGACCATACCTGGGAACCGTCTAGTAACGGAGATGTTGGGGGTCAAAGTAACAACTTTTTCACAATTTATTTTTGAAATACTTATTTTTAATGTAAGATTTTTACTTTACACACCTCCACGACCCCCGTACTATTCAATCCATCAGCACAATGCTTTGAGTGCTTTCCATTAAGTCCTACCGTAAAACGTGATTTTTCACCCCAAAAAAAAAGGCGATTCCCAGCAATAATTTTTACGTAAAGTTAGTTTGATATACAGAACGCATGGTTGACGGCTATGAGAAGGGTCTTTTTACACCCTGTGTAGGTGTGTGGTTTTATTTGTAACCTGTACAATACACAATGATGATGACTATCCTTGCCGAAAAGTTCTTTACTTACTGTATACTTTAGTTTTTTTTTAATTTAAATACCTAAAGAAGGGCAGCAAAATTTTCTTCCGCCCCTGGCGGCTGATACCCACGCTACGCCACCGGTGAAAGAGTAACAAACATCCATCCATCCATCCATCCTCACAAACTTTCGGAATTATAATATTAGTAAGAATTAGTCGACGAGATACCCATAGAGATCATTAAGGCTATGGGAGATTTTGGTGTCGATATAATGCACTGCATATGCTCCAAGGTCTGGTATACTGGAGAATGGCCGACGGAATGGGCTTGATCGGTTTTTGTACCTCTCCACAAAAAAGGATCCACAAAGAAATGCAGTAACTATCGTCTTATTTATCTAATATCACACAGCAGTAAAATTCTATAATATAAATCTATGATACTAAACACGAGGCTTCAAGCTTACTTGAATAGGGAAATAAGTCCGGAACAAGCGGGTTTTGTCAAGGGTCGCGGCACACGTGAGCAAATACTTATTCTGAGACAAATCATTGAGAAAGCCAGAGAGTTCAATAGTCCGCTATACATCTGTTTTATTGATTTCAGTAAAGCATTTGACACTGTCATCTGGTCCAAATTGTAGGAAATACTGCTGAAGATGGGCGTGCCCCATCATCTGGTACAGCTTATCAGAAAACTCTATGAAGGCGGAACAGCATGTGTGCGTCTGGATGGTGTCGATCCAGAATCCTTCAAAACACAAGCTGGAGTCAGACAAAGATGTATACTATCACCTTTGTTGTTCAACATATACACCGAATACATCATGCGGATTGTTTTGGATAACAGGGATAAAGGTGTGTCGGTCGGACGCAGGATGATATCCAACCTGAGATATGCTGATGATGCAACCCTCCTGGCGTCATCTAAGGAGGATATCAGTAATTTGTTGCAGATACTCGATACCACAAGTCTAAAATTTGGACTCGCCCTGAAACGCGAAAAAACAAAGATGATGATAGTGGATTGAGCTCACGAAAACAACTCAGATATCACATCAGTTGCCAACTGTGAAGTCGTGAACAGCTACATCTTCCTGGGCTCCACGATCACCAATTTTGGGGCTGTGACACCAAGATTAGACGACGTTGCGCCTTAAATCGATCGGCTGCACAAAGGTTGGACAAAATCTGGAGTGACCGCCGAATAACCAAAAATACCAAAATACGCCTTATGAATGGGTTTTCCCGATCTTTCTATATGGAGCGGAAACATGGACATTGAGAGTGCAGGACCGACGCAAGATCGATGCCCTTGAGATGTGGTGTTGGAGACGCATGGTCAGGATAAGCTGGACCGCTCATCGGACTAACGTGTCAATACTCAAAGAACTCAATATTAAACAAAGTCTGTCGTCGCTTGTGCAATTACGAATTCTCAGATTCTTTGGGCACGTTACCCGCAAGGAGCGAATCCATGGAGCGTTTGGTGATTCAGGGCAAAGTCGAAGGCACGAGATCACCAACACGATGGACAGATTCCATCAAATCTGTCATCAGAATCCCTCTGGCAGAATGTGCTCGCCATGCTACCAATAGAGCTCTGTGGAAAAACCCCCCATGACCACGACCACTCTGTCAAGAGTGAACGACTGAGTAGAAGAAGAATTAGTAAGATTAAGTTAATCCTCTTGGTCCAATTCCCAGGTCGGGTAAAGTGTTATTGCGCTTCTTCGTTAAGAATTTGACAGTAGCTACCACAGAGGCAGGACTTGTGCCCGGTTGATGGCAATTGGCTCGCCCCCTATTACAACTGGCGAATTTCGGGCGTAGTATTAAGACTGCTACATGCTATGCCGGCTGCATGCCGCACCATGGGGAACACCCAAATACTCCGAAATATTTATTTTATTCCGAATTTCGATGTTCCGAATTTCATAATACCTAAGAATTATAATGTCTATTATTAAAAATTGGTTATCTTAGCCGGCGTTATATAGTCGGGATAAAACCCGCCAGCTGTACTGCCGGCACAGCGGTGTATCTAAACTGTATACACCTCTGCCTAATCCTACGTGGATTGCAAGCGTGATGTTAAAATATGATGATCTGATCCCAACACTCTCTCCTCACAGAATCTGAAATATTCTATCATTTTGATTTTGGTGTTTCATTCATCCTGGCCCTCGGGCTAGGTGGAGCGACGATCTTCGTAGGGTGACTGTAGCAGCTGGATGGGAATGGCCAAGAATCGAGCGAAGTGGCGTGCAATTGGACGGGCCTATGTCCAGCAGTGCAATGAATTGTAGGCAGATTCATCAATAAACGAGTCGAGGACTTTGTCATGATGATAAAATTATTTTTTCACAGATAGTATTGTCAGTTGTCGACTAAATGCAGCAGTAGCAGGCGGAGATGAAGCATCCCATGGGGGAGCGCGCAGTCTTCAGTGTCTGAGGACCCATCCACGGAGAATGGATGTGCCGTTATTGTGGTAACTGACGTATTTAAGTTGATAAGGATTAATACGGTATCCGTCTAAATAGCTTTTCAATTATTGCATTGTATGTGATATCTTTTTTAGAAGATAAAATGGGTATTGTAAGCTATCCTTAAAATATAGTAATAGATACATGCCATCGCAGACTTTTTTTTAGATCTATAGACGAGGAATATCCCACCATGCATTGCATTGTTTTGTTATATATCAAAGGGCGCGGGTTTTCGATGAAAGCTCCCAATACTTGACTTTTACCGACACTTCCAACAACTATCGTCATATTTAAATAAATTTACATAAAACCTTGACAAATTAAATAATAAACCGCATGAAAATCCGTTCGGTAATTTTTGAATTTATCAGGTACAGACAGACAGACGCGGTAGAGGACCTTGTTTTATAATATGTAGTGATGTAGAAAAAAAAAAACAACTTAAACGAGACAAAAAACTTTATAAACACATGCTAATTAACTCAGCCTCATTAGCAAGACCACAATTAATAACCCTAGAGACATACCAAGGAAACAGGCAAAGCAGCATATCCAGACCGACGGGTATTGGCACATCCATTGTCCGTGGACGGGTCCTCGAACTCTGAAGACGCCATGCTCCCCTATGGGAAGCCCCGTGGGTAGCCACGCGGGGTGCCCCACGGGCTGCCCCACGGGCTGCCCCATGGGCTGCCACACGGGCTGCCCCACGGGCTGTCCCATGGGCTGTCCAATCGGCTGTCCCACGGGCTGCCCCACGGGCTGCCCTACAGGCTGCCCCACGGGCTGCCCCACAGGCTGCCTCACGGGATGCCCCATGGGCTGCTTCTTCTCCGCCTGCTGCTTCTGCATTTAGTCGACAACTGACAATACTATCTGTGAAAAAATACATCATCATGACCAAGTCCTCGACTCGTTTGCTGATGAATCAGCCTACAATCGACTGCACTGCAGGACATAGGCCTGTGCAATTGCACGCCACTTCGCTCGATTTTTGGCCTCTCCCATCCAGCTAGCCTACAGTATTCTAATTTCATCTACCTATAGATGAAATTAGAATACTGTAGGCGCGGTAGCCCTGTCGCTTGCGAACGTACCGCCCGGCTGTAGGTAATTATTTCAAGGACAGGGCGGAGTCACAATACTATATTTATACTGTGGTTAAGGTATACGCTTTCTATACCTGTTATATCAATGAAAGTGGCATACGTGTAACAAATGTGATTATTATATTGTTTGTATTATATTGTATTGTATTTATATGACTTTTTTATTTGTATCCTGTACAAAACACAATGATGATGACAGGCCTTGCCGAAAAGTTCTTTAGAATTACTGTATAATATATTAAAAAAAAAAAAAAATACCTAAAGAAAGGCGGCAAAACTATCTTCCGCCCCGGGCGGATATCACAGAGGCAGGGCTTGTGCCCGGTTGATGGCAATTGGCTCGCCCCCTATTACAACAGGTGAATTTTGGGCGTACTATTAAGACATACTCCGAAATACTTTATTCCGAATTTCGATGTTCCGATTTTCAAAAGTCCGAATTTCATAATACCTAAGAATTATAATTTCTATTATTTAAAATCACGTAATAATTTACCGAAAGTCGTAAATCCGATTTGTTTGTTTTCCGATTTTCATATGTCCGAAGAATCAAATGCTCGATGGGTTGTTGGTCCGAAAAATGACATTCCGATTTTCAGTACTTCGAATAAACTGCTAAGATAAGATAAGATAAGATAAGTCTTTATTTGCTTTAAACATGGTATGATGGTGTTACAGTCTTATACAATGTCCACATGTTTAGCTATACAGAATATCAATTGCATGCAAAATAATTATCATGTCAAAACAATAGTAATTATCAATAAAATCATTTAAATTTATTAAATTATTCAAATATATTAGATGGATATAATATTATACAATGTCAAAGAAATCTTTAATGTCATAGAAATTATGTCCAATCAGCCACTTATAAAGCTTATTTTTAAATGAATTACAATTATTTATAGATTTGAGTTCCTTCGGAATTTTGTTGAAAATGCGTACACACATCACAAGGCAGCTTTTAGCATACTTGGCTGATTTAGGATTATCCTTCATTACAAGTCTGTGTGGATCCCTTGTTGGACGAGGTATTACTTCATAAGCTTTTCTGAACAATCCCTTATTACTGTAGACAAAGTTACAGATTGCGTATATGTAAAGTGCAGGAAGTGGTAACAGACCAAGCTTTTTAAAAAATGGTTTACAAGATTCATCAGAACGAAGTCCGCAAATGGCCCTGATGCACCTTTTTTGTGCAATGAATGCTCTGTCTTTATCTGTACTGTTCCCCCATACGATAAGCCCGTAACTTAGAATAGATTCGATATATGCATGGTATGTAGTAATTGCCGTTTTAACGGTTGTTACGTTTTTTACTTGTCTGAGGGCGTAAGTAAATTTATTAATCCTATTGCATAAATCATCTAAATGTCCTTTCCAATTTAAATCTTGGTCTATGAGCACACCCAGGAATTTGGTTTGTGTTACTTCTTTTAATCTGACAATATTTAGTTTAAAATTGTATTTGGCATGTTTCGACTTATTAAATTGAATATAATTCGATTTCTCTAAGTTAATTTTTAATTTATTAGTCTGCAGCCATTGTAAAATTTTGTCAATAGTATTATTAATGTCTATTTCATGATCAGAAGGTGATTTTTTGTCAGATGATACGATAATTGAAATATCATCTGCGAATAATATAAATTTATGATTAGTCACCAGTGGTATGTCATTTATATAGAGTAAGAATAATATGGGACCTAATACACTTCCTTGAGGGACGCCACATTTATTTACCCTAGAAACAGAATAGTAGGAAGTGAGTACGTTTTCATTTACTTTGTCTATAACAACGTATTGTTTTCGACCACTTATATAAGACGAAATCCACTGTAGTGCAACTCCTCTTATTCCCAGTATTTCCAACTTTCTCAATAATACGTCATGTGCTACGAAGTCAAAAGCTTGTGATAGGTCGAAAAAAAGACCTGTTGTTAATTTATTATTGTTTAAGTTACTCAGGATATTGCCCACCAGAGTAAATATTGCTTGTGTTGTTGACTTTTGCTTTTGGAATCCAAACTGTTCCTTTGCTATAATATTAAATTTGCTACAGAAGTCGACAAGTCTCTTAAGCATACATTTCTCGAAAACCTTTGACAAAATAGGAATCAGAGTAATCGGGCGATAATTTTTGACGTCCTTTTTATCGTGCTTTTTGTACAGTGGCTTCACGACTGATAATTTTATAGCATCAGGAAATGTACCTGACGAAAACGAGAGATTAATTAAATATGTCACAACGGGAATTAATTCTGTACTGCACGCTTTAACTACTTTTGTGTTGATTCCATCATAACCTTCAGAGTTAGTATTATTCAACACCATTATTTCTTTATTAACTTCATCTTCAGTCATAGAGCTAATAAACATGGAGTTAGGAATTGACTTAATATTATTGTCATTATAATAATGTTGATTATTGGATGTCAAGGTATTAGTCGTGTCAATAAAATAATTATTAAAAGCATTCGCTATGTCAGGGGGATTTGTTAGAACTTTCTTATCTAATTGTATTTCAGAAATATTATTAGTACATGATCTCGCATTCCCAAATTCATGATTAATAACTGACCACGTTGCTCTGCATTTGTTCTTGCTATTTTTTATAAAATTTATGTTAGAATTCATTTTTGATTTAACAATACACTTTTTCAATATATTTGAGTATTGTTTATATCTTATTTTGTGTGATAATGTTTTATTCTTGTAATAGTGATATCGCAAGAATCGTTTAGTTTTGCAACTGTTTCTAAGGCCCTTACTTATCCATTTCTGCTTAAATGCATTAGAGTTTTTAACCTTTATTTTTATCTTTGGGAAGCACAAATTATATAACAAACACAAAAAATCATGGAATGTATTGAAAGCTTTATTAGTGTCACATTCTAAGTAGACATCTAACCAAGAAATACTTTTGAGATATGCTTTAAATTTTTTTATATTTTCATTGCAGTAATCTTTCTTATAAATAAAGTATGATTTACACCTTGAACTTTGCTCTTTTACCGGAAACTCTAACAGTTGTGCTGTCTCATGGTCAGATAAGTGAAGAGGCAAAACTTTAGAAGATGTAGTCTTGATGTTACTTACTATGTGATCTATACAAGAGTCCTTACGGGTTGGGACATTAATGTGAAGTTGCAGCTTGTACGTATTACACAGATCTGTTAGATAGGTAGTAACTTTCCCTGGTTTCAGAGTATTTATATTAAAGTCACCAGCAATAACTACTTTTACACTTGGCCCGTATTTTTTGAGTACTTCACCCAACAATAGGTCCAACTTATTCAGAAATACGTTCGGGTCAGATGTCGGTGTTCTATAAACACACACTATTAATAATTTATGCAATGGGATTTCAATACCACAAGCCTCGAAAGACTTGAGCGATGAATATTTTTTAACGCAAGTAAGCTCAGTACAAGTAATGCCCCTTTTTGCAAGTATACAAGTGCCCCCTCTCTGCTGGTCTCTACTAAACGCCGTTGTCAAGGTATAGTTGTTTATTTTGAGATACTTTTCGTTTCCGGCACGCATAAAAGTTTCAGAGAAACATAAAATATCAGGTTCATTATTTGCGTCTTGTAATTCTAGCAACGTTAGTTCTAAAATTTCTTGTTTAGATAAAACGCTAGCGATGTTTTGATGAAATATTTTAAAGGTCTGTGACTCACCACTATTTTTCACGAAAAAGCCTGTTCCTGCTCACAGTTTTAAAATAGAAAGGTATAGTACCCATTTTTCTAGTAGTAGGGTTTCCAATACCGGGTTCATTCGTGGTATCGTGTTCAAACTGTTTTCCTGAAAAGTAATATGGGATTGTTCCTTTTCGATAGATTTTACATTTATTGGCAGATTTTTTGTGAATTGGTTGGGTACGCAATACTAATTTCTTTAGTGCTTTAACATTTAAATATTTTTTCTCATAATCGTCATAGTCAATAACATAATTAATAAATTTACATGTATTAAACAAATTATAATTAGAGTCAACAAAGTTTGAATTTTTGAATTCATTGCAAATATTGCGTATGGTTTGGTTTAGGTCATTTACATTTATATATATATTTTTCAGTAGACTCAGAACTATCACATCATTATCACGGAATTTAATGAGGAATTGACGAAGTTGAGTCGACAAAATCTTTAAGTCGTAGTCATTTTCACCCACACAAACTATGAGCTTGTCATTCAACGATAACTTAATATTTTGACAGTTTTTAATGACATCACTGGTAAGCGCGTGAGGTTTTGTTTCTGATGTGACGGTATAATTTACATAAGGTGTTTCTACTCTTGATCGTATCAATGCAGATGATAGTCCAACAATTTGTTGTGTGCCATAAATATATATTTTGTGCACGTGATCTTCCCTCTGAGCATCCAGTGAAAAGTTTTTTGTTTTGGGGTTTTCTAACCTTTCTTTTACCTTTACTAAAATAAAATTATGGTGTCTGATTTTGATTCAATTGGTACTTCCTTTCTTCTCCTAAAATTGTTAGTCCACGCAGTCTTGTCTGCCCTACTCCTAGTGTCACGATTTACTTACCTACTTAATTTCTAAATATTTTAAGCTGTTAAATCCGTCGTTTCCTTTTTAAAACCTGTCAGCTGGGAAAAAGGAACGTGACACTAGAGCGTAATTTAAGCCCGCGTAGGCGCGGAGGAGCGAGGCGGGCCGCGTGCTGAGGAGCAGGTGGTGAGCGACGTAAACCACATCTGCGACGATAAGATCGCGTGGGACCGCCGGAGCCCCACAGCGCCGGAGCCGTGACAGAAACTATGCCTGCTGCATGTTGCATGCATGCTCGCTTGCATGCTTCATGTTCGCTTGCATACTGCATGCTGGCTTGCATGCAGCATGTTGGCTTGCATGCTGCATGCTTGCTGCATGCATGATGTATGCATGTTTGAATGCAACTGACGTCAAACGTATTTATCATGCTACTTCAAACAAAACTACACAATAAGAGTGAACTATCTCAAAACAAGTCGGTAGAAGAAAAATTTTTGCCCGCTGCCATATAACTCGTATCTACGTAACGCCTGAGAGAGTTTCATAGCACAAAAAGAAAAAAATAGATAAGATTATCTATTTATTTGGCTTGATATTCAGTTTTACAAGGCGTTTTTATTCCGGAATTCTAATTCATCGGTATTTTAATAATCGGAATTCGGATTTTTGATATTTCGTATTAAAATTAAGTCGAATTTTATTGTTATTCGATCTATTGAAAATCGGTATTTTGAGAACAGTAATTAGAAACGTTAGGAATATTGAAATTGCGGAATTTTAAAAATAGGATAAATGGTAAATTGGAATTTTTATATTCCGAATTTTGAACCATTCGGAATTATAAAAATCGGTATTTTAAAATTCGGATTTGTGACTATCGGAATAAGGTTTTTCGTATTTATGTAGTGTACCCCGCACCAACGGCGGCTATCTTAGCCGGCGTTATCTAGTCAGGATAAAACCCGCCAGCTGTGCCGCCGGCACAGCGGTGTATCTAAATTGCTTACACCGCCTAATCCTACGTGGATTGCAAGCGTGATGATCAAATATGATGATCTGATCCCAACACTCTCTCCTCACAGAATCTGAAATATTCTAGCATTTTAATTTTGGTGTTTCATTAATCCTGGCCCTCGGGCTAGGTGAAGCGACGATCTTCGTAGGGTAGCTGTAGCAGATGGATGGGAGAGGCCAAGAATCAAGCGAAATGGCGTGCAATTGGACAGGCCTATGTCCAGCAGTGCAGTGAATTGTAGGCTGATTCATCAATAAACGAGTCGAGGACTTGGTCATGATGATAAAATTATTTTTTCACAGATAGTATTGTCAGTTGTCGAACAAATACAGCAGCAGCAAGCGGAGATGAAGCATCTTATGGGGGAACGCGAAGTCTTCAGTGTCTGAGGACCCATCCACGGAGAATGGATGTGCCATTATTGTGATAACTGACGTATTTATGTTGATAAGGATTAATACGGTGTCCGTCTAAATAGCTTTCCAATTATTGCATTGAATGTGATATCTTTTTTAGGAGATAAAATGGGTATTGTAAGCTATCCTTAAAATATAGTAATAGATACATGCCATCGCGGCCTTTTTTTTAGATGTATAAAAGAGGAATATCCCACCATGCATTGCATTGTTTTGTTATATATCAAAGGGCGCCGGTTTTCGATGAAGCTCCCAGGACTTGACTTTTACCGGCACTTCCAACAACTATCGTCATATTTAAATAAATTTACATAAAACCTTGACAAATTATATACTTAAATACCTTCCTCATGAATCACTCTATCTTTTGGTGAAAACCGCATGAAAATCCGTTTGGTAATTTTTGAGTTTATCAGGCACAGACAGACAGACGCGGCAGAGGACCTTGTTTTATAATATGTAGTGATGTAGAAGGAAAAAAAACAACTTAAACGAAACAAAAACTTTATAAACACATGCTAATTATAATTCAGCCCCAATAGCAAGAGCACTAGTATTAACCCCAGAGACATACCAAAGCAACAGGCACAGCAGCATATCCAGAGCGACGGGTAATGACACATCCATTGTCCGTGGACGGGTCCTTGGACTCTGAAGACCTCACGCTCCCCCATGGGCTGTCCCACGGGCTGCCCCACGGGCTGCCCCACGGGCTGCCCCACGGGCTGCCCTACAGGCTGTCCCACGGGCTGCCCCACGGGCTGCCCTACAGGCTGCCCCACGGGCTGCCCCACGGGCTGCCCTACAGGCTGCCCCACGGGCTGCCCCACAGGCTGCCTCACGGGATGCCCCATGGGCTGCTTCTTCTCCGCCTGCTGCTTCTGCATTTAGTCGACAACTGACAATACTATCTGTGAAAAAATACATCATCATGACCAAGTCCTCGACTCGTTTGCTGATGAATCAGCCTACAATCCACTGCAATGATGGAGATAGGCCTGTCCAATTGCACGCCACTTCGCTCGATTCTTGGCTTCTCCCATCCATCTGCTACAGCCACCCTACGAAATCGTCGCTCCACCTAGCCCGAGGGCCAGGATGAATGACACACAAAAATGATAGAATATTTCAGATTCTGTGAGAACAGAGTGTAGAGATCAGATCATTATCTTACGCCGGCTATATTACTAGATTCGGACGACACTATATGTAATCTAGATTCGCATCTGCCGAAATTAACGAGCAGCGAAAATAAATAAATTAATGCCAACTCACTTAATTATTAAAATTTGTACTCTACCCAATATTGTAATAATGCTCCTAATATTCCTCACAATTGCCATAAGCAATGCCAGCTGTGAGACAAGTTTAACGCTAACCAGTCTGGCTGTGGCTATTGATCAAGGGGTTTGTGATGCTACAGATATTGATACTGCAAGAAAAGGCTTTGCTCTTAAAAAATAGGACGTGTAAAGGTTTAGTTAAAGATAGAAGTTTTGTGTTTTAACACTAACAAGTAAATTAATAAAGAGGAAATCGATTTGAGTTTTATATTCAATTCGCTAATAACCTAATCTTGTTGATCGTTAAGGCACGGTAATAATATCTACAGTAGTGTATCTTCATACAAACGGTCGGAACGCGAGTCATACCTACATGCCTCGAGTTTGGTACACACTCGGTACCCAAGAAGTCACGATTGCGCCGCACTGACGAACGAACGTTGTGATGTTTTGTAAGCAGTAAGCGTGCGATTTGTGAATATTTGATTGAAATAAGAACATGTATTTACTAATATGGCAAAGAGTTATAATAAACTAAATTGTGCTATCTTTGGTTGTTTGAATTCTTCAACAACGCATCCAGAGATAATTTTTTTTAAATTACCTGGAAACTCCGAAAGGTAAGACCATAAAATAATTTATATTTACCTACTAGCAGATAGAGATGTTGGGGGTCAAAGTAATAACTTTTTTTTAAATACCTGTTTTTAATGTAACATTTTTACTTTACACACCTCCACGACCCCCGTAGTATTCAATCCATCTGCACAATGCTTTGAGTGCTTTCCATCGAGTCCTATCGTAAAACGTGATCTTTCACCCCAAAAAAAATCGATTTCCAGCAATAATTTTTGCGTAAAGTTACTTAGTTTGATACACAGAATTCTTGGTTGACGGCTATGTGAAGGGTCTGTTTACATCCTGTATGACTTTTTATTTGTGACCTGTACAATACACAATAATGACGGTCCTTGCCGAAAGGTTCTTTAGAATTACTATACTATACTTTAGTTTTTTTTTAAATTTAAATACCTAAAAGAAGGGCGGCAAAATTTTCTTCCTCCCCGGGCGGCTGATACCCACGATACGCCACCGGTGAAAGAGTAACAAACATCCATCCATCCATGCATCCTCACAAACTTTCGGAATTATAATATTAGTAAGAATTAGTCGATTTTGGTGTCGATACTGGAGAATGGCAGACGGAATGGGCTTGATCGCTGTTTGTACCTCTCCACAAAAAGGGATCCACATAGAAATGCAGTAACTATCATCTTATTTATCTAATATCACACAGCAGTAAAATTCTACTACATATACTAAACACCAGGCTTCAAGCTTACTTGAATAGGGAAAAAAGTCCGGAACAAGCGGGTTTTGTCAAGGGTCGCGGCACACGTGAGCAAATACTTATCCTGAGACAAATCATTGAGAAAGCCAGAGAGTTCAATAGTCCGCTATACATCTGTTTTATTGACTTCAGTAAAGCATTTGACACTGTCATCTGGTCCAAATTGTGGGAAATACTTCTGAAGATGGGCGTGCCTCATCATCTGGTACAGCTTATCAGAAAACTCTATGAAGGCGGAACAGCAGGTGTGCGTCTGGATAGTGTCGATTCAGAATCCTTCAAAACACAAGCTGGTGACAGACAAGGATGTATGCTATCACCTTCGTTGTTTAACATATACACCGAATACATCATGCGGATTGTTTTGGATAATTGGGATAAAGGTGTGTCAGTCGGAGGCAGGATGATATCCAACCTGAGATATTATGCTGATGATGCAACCCTACTGGCGTCATCTAAGGAGGATATCAGTAATTTGTTGCGGATACTCGATACCACAAGTCTACAATTTGGACTCGCCCTGAAACGCGAAAACAACCCAGATATCACACCAGTTGCCAACTGTGAAGTCGTCAACAGCGACATCTACCTGTGCTCCTCTATCACCAATTGTGGGGGCTGTGACACCGAGATTAGATGACGTTGCGCCATAACTCGATCGGCTGTACAAAGGTTGGACAAAATCTGGAAAGACCGCCGAATAACCAAAAATATAAAAATACGTCTTATGAACGCCCTGGTTTTCCCGATCTTTCTATATGGAGCGGAAACATGGACATTGAGAATGCAGGACCAACGCAAGATCGACGCCCTTGAGATGTGGTGTTGGAGACGCATGCTCAGGATAAGCTGGACCGCTCATCGGACTAACGTCTCAATACTCAAAGAACTCAATATTAAACAAAGACTGTCGTCGCTTGTGCAGTTAAAAATTCTCAGATTCTTTGAGCACGTTACGCACAAGAATGAATCCATGGAGCGTTTGGTGATTCAGGGCAAAGTCGAAGGCACGAGATCACGTGGGCGATCACCAACACGATGGATAGATTCCATCAAATCTGTCACCAGGATCCCTCTGGCAGAATGTTCTCGCCATGCTGCCAATAGAGCCCCGTCGAAAAGGCCCCCCATGACCACGACCACTCTGTCAAGAGTGAACGACTGAGTAGAAGAAGAATTAGTAAGATTAAGTTAATCCTCCTTGGTTCAATTCCCAGGTCGGGCAAAGTGTTTGCGCTTCTTCTGTCTTGAAGACTGCTACATGCTATGCCGGCTGCATGCCACACCATGCCCGGCGGCTATCTTAGCCGGCGTTATTTAGTCAGGATAAAACCCGCCGGCTGTGCCGTCGGCACAGCGGTGTATCTAAACTGTATACACCTCTACCTAATCCTACGTGGTTTGCAAGCATGATGATAAAATATGATGATCAGATCCCAACACTCTCTTCTCGCGGAATCTGAAATATTCTCTGATTTTTTTGTGTGTCATTCATACAGGCCCTCGGGCTATTTGGAGCGACGATCTTTGTTGGGTAGCTGTAGCAGATAGATGGGAGAGGCCAAGGATCGAGCGAAGTGGCGAGCAATTGGACAGGCCTATGTCCTGCAGTGCAGTGGATTGTAGGCTGATTCATCAGCAAACAAGTCGAGGACTTGGTCATGATGATAAAAATATTTTTTCACAGATAGTTTTGTCAGTTGTCGACTAAATGCAGCAGTAGCAGGCGGAGAGGAAGCATCTCATGGGGCAATCCAAGGAGGAGCCTGAAGTCTTCAGTGTCTGAGGACCCATTCACGGAGAATGGATGTGCCATTATTGTGGTAACTGACGTATTTAAGTTGATAAGGATTAATACGGTATCCGTCTAAATAGCTTTCCAATTATTACATTGCATGTGATATCTTTCTTAGGAGATAAAATGGGTATTGTAAGCTATCCTTAAAATATAGTAATAGATACATGCCATCGCGGACTTTTTTTTAGATCTATAGACGAGGAATATCCCACCATGCATTGCATTGTTTTGTTATATCTCAAAGGGCGCCGGTTTTCGATGAAAGCTCCCAAGACTTGACTTTTACCGACACTTCCAACGATTATCGTCATATTTAAACAAATTTACATAAAACCTTGACAAATTTTATACTTAAATACCTTCCTCATAAATCACTCTATCTTTTGGTGAAAACCGCATGAAAATCCGTTCGGTAATTTTTGAGTTTATCAGGTACAGACAGACAGACTGACAGACGCGGCAGAGGACCTTGTTTTGTAATATGTAGTGATGTAGAAGAGAAAAAAAACAACTTAAACGAAACAAAAAACTTTATAAACACATGCTAATTAACACAGCTTCATTAGCAAGACCACAATTAATAACCCCAGAGACATACCAATGAAACAGGCAAAGCAGCATATCCAGACCGACGGGTATTGGCACATCCATTGTCCGTAGACGGGTCCTTGAACTCTGAAGACCTCATGCTCCCCCATGGGAAGCCCCATGGGCTGCCACACAGGCTGCCCCATGGTCTTCCCCATGGCCTGCCCCATGGGCTGCCCCATGGCCTGCCCCACGGGCTGCCCCACGGGCTGGCCCATGGGCTGCTTCTTCTCCGCTTGCTGCTTCTGCATTTAGTCGACAACTGACAATACTATCTGTGAAAAAATACATCATCATGACCAAGTCCTCGAGTCGTTTGCTGATGAATCAGCCTACAATCCACTGCAATGCTGGACATAGGCCTGTCCAATTGCACGCCACTTCGTTCGATTCCTGGCCTCTCCCATCCAACTACTACAGCCATCCTACAAAGATCGTCGCTCCACCTAGCCCGAAGGCCAGGATGAATAACACACAAATGATAGAATATTACAAGGTGTTGAGATCAGTTAATCATATTATTATCATCACGCTTGTAATCCATATAGGATTAGGCAGAGATGTATCTAAAGGCTAATAGACTATGCTGGCGGTACAGCTAGCGGGTTTTATACTGAATAGATAACGCCGGCTAAGATAGCCGGCTTGGTCCGACATGCCACCGCCAGCATATTATGCCTCATAGCAGCCTTAATTCGCCAGTTGTGATCAATTCCTAAGTAACAGGGGGCGAGCCAATTGCCATCAACCGGGCACAAGTCATGCCCCTGTGATAGCTACTGTCAAATTCGTATCGATAACAATAACACTTTGGCCGACCTGCGAATTGAACCCAGGAGGATTAACTAAATCTTACTATAATATTATAAATGCGAAAGTATGTGAGGATGGATGGATGAATGGATGTTTGTTACTCTTTCAGGCAAAAACTACTGAAGGGATTTGGATGAAATTTAGCACACAGATAGTTTACAACTTGGATTGACACATAGGATACTTTTCATCCCGATAGTGTGATCCCGTGGGACAATTATCGAACTCCACGCAAGCAAAGCCACGGACATAAGCTAGTTCATTAAAATGGATGTTACGTGCTAATGATACTAAACACATACAAGCATAGTATTAGTAAAAAAAAAAAATACAGCCGGTCCTTACATTTTGACGATGGAACACAATGGGGGCTATCGCGCATGAATTCGTCGCTAGAGGCGTTCGTGTAGCGTAAGGTCTTCAGAAATGTCGGATGTTATAGTGTTCATGCCTTGCGCACTATTTTATCACGTATTTTCCTAATATTTACGATTGTGGTCAAGATTGAGCGATTCCTGGTTAATAATGACTGGAAGATTTTAAGTAGCAAGATAAGTGTTCCTCTACTGCTCGAATGTATTTAGCTAAGAAAAATAATATCGTAACATACAACTTATCACACGAGACCATATCAAAGAGATTTAAAGTTTTTAAAACTGTCTTTGGAGCACATACTGCTAAAAAAATAAAACTACAACACTCCTCTGAATATTTTACTATTATAAATATTGCTAGCATGATGAGTCTGACAACCAGTCTTACCAAGAGGTATCTAATACAGTAGACTCTCTATATCTATGGTTAGCAAGCATGACCTTTTGCTCGAAAAATTAATAGCTGAGTGAGTAAGCAAGAGCGTGATGAAATAACGACAAAATAAAATTTTAAATGACAAAATAGTCAGATAAGGAGCCCTACGGACCCAGGCAGTAGCAAATCTCGAACCCCGCCGGGTGCTCTCTAAACAGAGTTCATTATTTCAAGGAACAAATAAATTAATTGGTGAGTGTGTGTGAGTGAACCGCATGAGCATGATTTTATCTAAAAATAATCTTAGATAAAATCATGCTCATGCACTTAAATCACACACTCACCCCTGCACTCAACTACACTCACCCTCACATATCCACATACACCAATACACACATGCACCCACATCACTCAAACTCCACATAAATCACCTACTAGTTCACACACACTCATAAACACTCACGAATAGACATTTAATTTTAAACAATGTAGCATTTAAGTTGGTTGTAAGTCATTCAAAATGTAATTAGTAATACAACCAAAAAAATAAAAAAGTCTAATTCTGATTGGTTAGCATTTCATTTATAAAATATCGATGGAAAAGGCACTGAAACCCGAAATACAGGCATTGCGATGGCTTAATCTGCAAACCGGCTAACCCTACTTTTGACCCAAAATCACCGTTTGATGTCGTCGAATACGTGGAGTTGTCACTTACGGTATGCAAAAAGAAACAAATCCAAGCTTTCAAAATTACCGAGAAAATCGCGTGCACGTAAATTGGGCAACTCCCAACACTGACATAGCAACACGTCAAAGTGGCTAACTCCGGTGCCAGCCGCCATTTTGTACTGGACGGCGTGCAAGAAAGAACCGGTTTTACGCGGCCTAAGTTTATATTTTTTCAAAGTGCGTAAATAACAGATAATTTGAAACCAGTACATAGAATTGGTGGTAAGCGATTTTACTAATGTAATTAGTAGTACAACCAAAAAAATAAAAATGATTCTGAACCAACCATATTTCCTTTGTGGCCTTTTATTGCTAAAATATCGAGGGAAAAGGCACTGAAACCCGAAATACAGGCATTGCCTAGCTCAGTTGCAGTTGCTACATTCACTTATTTGAAATTAATACTGCGAAACTAATTTTCTGTAAAATATTACGAAGTTTTTTGAGAAATAAATGTATTATTTATTTTCTTATAATATCATATAATTTACATTCCTATGTGTGAAGATCTTGCCATAGCCATGGAACCTCGGATGCCCACGACCACTCTGTCAAGAGTGATCTAATGAGTAGAAGAAGAATTAGTAAGATTAAGTTAATCCTCCTGGGTTCAATTCCCAGGTCGGGCAAAGTACGCCCGAGTGTTTCCATTGTGAGGATCGTCCGGAGGACACGGTGCAGCACACTGCGGAGGTCTGCCCCGCTTGGGCGGAGCAGCGCCGTGTCCTCGTAGAGGCGATTGGCGGCGGCGATCTCTCGCGCCCGGCCCTGGTTCAAGCCATGATCCGGAGCGAGAGGGAATGGGAAGCCATCACCTCCTTCTGCGAAGCAGTCATGCTAGTGAAGGAGGTGGCGGGACGTGAGAGGGAAAGAGCCTCACGTCCCAGCCGCCGCGGGAGACGCCCTGGGCGTCGGGGGTCACGTGGTGGCCCCTACTATTAAGACTGCTACATGCTATGCCGGCTGCATGCCGCACCATGCCCGGCGGCTATCTTAGCCGGCGTTACCTAGTCAGGATAAAACCCACCGCCTGTGCCGCCGGCACAGCGGTGTATCTAAACTGTTTACACCTCTACCTAATCCTACGTGGATTGCAAGCGTGATGATAAAATATGATGATCAGATCCCAACACTCTCTACTCACGGAATCTGAAATATCCTCTGATTTTTTTGTATGTCATTCATACAGGCCCTCGGGCTAGGTGGAGCGACGATCTTCGTAGGGTGGCTGTATCAGCTGGATGGGAGAGGCCAAGAATCGAACGAAGTGGCGAGCAATTGGACAGGCCTATGTCCAGCAGTGCAGTGGATTGTAGGCTGATTCATCAGCAAACAAGTCGAGGACTTGGTCATGATGATAAAATAATTTTTTCACAGATAGTATTGTCAGTTGTCGACTAAATGCAGCAGTAGCAGGCGGAGATGAAGCAACCCATGGGGGAGCGCGCAGTCTTCAGTGTCTGAGGACCCATCCACGGAGAATGGATGTGCCGTTATTGTGGTAACTGACGTATTTAAGTTGATAAGGATTAATACGGTATCCGTCTAAATAGCTTTTCAATTATTGCATTGTATGTGATATCTTTTTAGGAGATAAAATGGGTATTGTAAGCTATCCTTAAAATATAGTAATAGATACATGCCATCGCGGACTTTTTTTTAGATCTATAGGCGAGGAATATCCCACCATGCATTGCATTGTTTTGTTATACATATATCAAAGGGCGCCGGTTTTCGATGAAAGCTCCCAGGACTTGACTTTTACCGACACTTCCAACAACTATCGTCATATTTAAACAAATTTACATAAAACCTTGACAAATTATATACTTAAATACCTTCCTCATGAATCACTCTATCTTGTGGTGAAAACCGCATGAAAATCCGTTCGGTAATTATTGAGTTTATCAGGTACAGACAGACAGACGGACAGACGCGGCAGAGGACCTTGTTTTATAGTATGTAGTGATGTAGAAGAGAAAAAAAACAACTTAAACGAAACAAAACACTTTATAAACACATGCTAATTAACACTGCCTCATTAGCAAGACCACAATTAATAACCCCAGAGACATACCAAGGAAACAGGCAAAGCAGCATATCCAAATCGACGGGTATTGGCACATCCATTGTCCGTAGACGGTTCCTCGGACTCTGAAGACCCCACGCTCCCCTATGGGAAGCCCCGTGGGCAGCCACAAGGGCTGCCCCACTGGCTGCCCAACGGGCTGTCCCATGGGCTGTCCCACAGGCTGCCCCACGGGCTGCCCCACGAGCTGCCCCACGGGCTGCCCCACAAACTGCCCCACGGTCTGCCCCATGGGCTGCCCCACCGGATGCCCCACAGGCTGCCCCACGGGGTGCCCCATGGGCTGCTTCTTCTCCGCCTGCTGCTTCTGCATTTAGTCGACAACTGACAATACTATCTGTGAAAAAATACATCATCATGACCAAGTCCTCGACTCGTTTGCTGATGAATCAGCCTACAATCCACTGCACTGCAGGAAATAGGCCTGTGCAATTGCACGCCACTTCGATCGATTTTTGGCCTCTCCCATCCAGCTACTACAGCCACCCTACAAAGATCGTCGCTCCACCTAGCCCGAGGGCCAGGATGAATGACACACAAAAATGATAGAATATTTTAGATTCTGTGAGAACAGAGTGTTGAGATCAGATCATCATATTATTATCATCACGCTTGTAATCCATATAGGATTAGGCAGAGGTGTCATCATCATCATTTCAGCCGAAAAGTCCACTGCTAGACATAGGCCTCCCCCAAGAAGGGGGGTTTTGCCATAATCGCCACGCTTGGCAGGCGGGTTGGCAATCGCAGAATGGTTGTTGTAGAATCAGAGAACGCTGCTGCCCATTCTCTGGTAAGTCCCTTAGTCGCCTCTTACGACACCCACGGGAAGATATGGGATGGTGCTATTCTTTACGTCCGGACACCATACAGAACAGAGGCAGAGGTGTATCTAAAGGCTAATAGACTATGCCGGCGGTACAGCCGGCAGGTTTTATCCTGAATAGATAACGCCGGCTAAGATAGCCACCGGGCATGGTCCGACATGCCGCCGCCAGCATATGATGCCTCATAGCAGCCTTAATTCGCCAGTTGTGATCAAGTCCTATGTAACAGGGGGCGAGCCAATTGCCATCAACCGGTCACAAGTCATGCCCCTGTGATAGCTACTGTCAAATTCGTATCGATAACAATAACACTTTGGCCGACCTGCGAATTGAACCCAGGAGGATTAACTTAATCTTACTATAATATTATAAATGCGAAAGTTTGTGAGGATGGATGGATGAATGGATGTTTGTTACTCTTTCAGGCAAAAACTACTTACCGGTCCTTACATTTTGACGATGGAACACAATGGGGGCTATCGCGCATGAATTCGTCGCTAGAGGCGTTCGTGTAGCGTAAGGTCTTCAGAAATGTCGGATGTTATAGTGTTCGTGCCTTACGCACTATTTTATCACGTATTTTTCCTAATATTTACGATTGTGGTCAAGATTGAGCGATTCCTGGTTAATAATGACTGGAAGATTTTAAGTAGCAAGATAAGTGTTCCTCTACTGCTCGAATGTACTTAGCTAAGAAAAATAATATCGTAACATACAACTTATCACACGAGACCAGATCAAAGAGATTTAAAGTTTTTAAAAACTGTCTTTGGAGCACATACTGCTAAAAAAATAAAACTACAACACTCCTCTGAATATTTTACTATTATAAATATTGCTAGCATGATGAGTCTGACAACCAGTCTTACCAAGAGGTATCTAATACAGTATACTCTCTATATCTATGGTTAGCAAGCATGACCTTTTGCTCGAAAAATTAATAGCTGAGTGAGTAAGCAAGAGCGTGATGAAATAACGACAAAATAAAATTTGAAATGACAAAATAGTCAGATAAGGAGCCCTACGGACCCAGGCAGTAGCAAATCTCGAACCCCGCCGGGTGCTCTCTAAACAGAGTTCATTATTTCAAGGAACAAATAAATTAATTGGTGAGTGTGTGTGAGTGAACCGCATGAGCATGATTTTATCTAAAAATAATCTTAGATAAAATCATGCTCATGCACTTAAATCACACACTCACCCCTGCACTCAACTACACTCACCCTCACATATCCACATACACCAATACACACATGCACCCACATCACTCAAACTCCACATAAATCACCTACTAGTTCACACACACTCATAAACACTCACGAATAGACATTTAATTTTAAACAATGTAGCATTTAAGTTGGTTGTAAGTTATTCAAAATGTAATTAGTAGTACAAAAAAAAATACAAAAGTCTAATTCTGATTTGTTGGCATTTTATTGCTAAAATATTAAGCGAAAAGGCACTGAAACCCGAAATACAGGCATTGCGATGGCTTAATCTGCAAACATAGATGGCGCTGTCGCCCACAGTATAGATCAGCTCCGTAGTATTTTATCTTTAAAAATAGTTTTTTGTGCTAATATACAGTAATAAATAATTTAATTAGTGAAAGTGACCCACTATAAACTAGTGACATTGTTATCCAGTGTTTGTGTTCATCGAATAAAAAGTTATAAACTTTTAAAAACATAAGTGTAATATCACCTTCAAAAGGGACAAAATAAGTGCTATTACAGTGTTTTAGTGAACTACTGTGACTAAAAATTAAATAAAACTCATTTCTTTAAACCTCATATTGCTATAGTATAACAAACATTAAAAAAAAAACAATGATAAACAAAAAAACGTGATTCCAAACAACAATTGAATGCTAAGTAAATGTAAACAAAGTGCAATAACATACATTGAATTAAGAACGACTAGGTTCTAAACATAATTTCTCAAACACAAACTATACAAAATAATATCAAAAACTATGTGAACTTTATGTGATTTATAACAATATCAAGCGTAAATGACAATAGTGCAAGCAACTTTAAATAGTGCGCGCGCAGATAACTTTTTTAAAAAAGAAGCGTCCTAACGAACTTTTGATTTTTACACAACAAACAGAAGCCCTATTTCACTTCGTGTATCATAGTGCCCGTGGCTTGTTTTGAAAACACTACATAACGAAGTTCAAGTTGTGAGTTCGAACCCGTAGTGAGAGAATTCTTTTTGTGGGATTGAAATTTGTTTTTCTAATCAAAGCAACAACACAACATAACAACATTATTTTATCACCAAAGATAAAATAATGGTTAACTTTTCAAATAAAAAAATAACAAATTACATCGAAGAAATTTAAGTATACGTCATTTAACAAACTTTCTTTACTAAGTATACGGCTATTTCGCCAAATATAATTACTAGCAGTTAGTGAGATGCGTAACGCACCGACATAAGTGAAGTGAAGCGGCCTGAGTTCGGACCGCAGTGACGTCAGTGTTCCCTTTTTGTTTTTTTATTTTTATGCATTAAACAAGTGGATTTCGAAAACATAACTATAAAAGAAAAGTCTTTATTAAATGTATCACTAAATTACTCGAACTTTGTTATTGTGATTTTAAGTGAAAGTGATTAGAGATACATTAGAACGCAAAATTGGATATAGATTCTGATTGTACAAGTGGCTTAGCGGTGGAAGAACTGATATACTCATCTTCAAAACCGCGTGATTGCATGTTCAAATCCGACGATTGCTGGGAGACTTTTTGTCATAATTTAAATTTGGAAAATCAACATGAATTTCTTAGAAAATATAACATTTCGTCGCACACGTACTAGATCGGAACCCAATAATGACACCAATGAAATTATTTCTCAAACGTTGGATGAGACGACAAATAGTATGCCGGAAATGTCAGAAGACGAGGAGGATAAGCAGATAAACATACTTAAAACTGAGATTGAGAACCTTAGATCTCAATTAAAAAGCGCACATCAAGAAATAGAAATGCTATCTTTAGAAAATAACTCTCTGAAACAAACAAACGCCGATTTATCGAAGAAAAATGAGCTGTATAAAAAAGTCACCAGTAGTCCTCCTAAGAAGAAAATACAAACACCAAAGAGGAATAAAATTAGTTCTACGGAAAAGAAGATCAGTAAACCTCAGACTTTAGAAATTCCTGATTGCTGCACATCCACTGCTGAAGACCATACTGAAAACTCGCAAAACAAAACAACACCAAACAGAAATATTGTTAAAAATAGCCCATTGTTACCGGTTGTAAAAAATAATATATGTATTTTAAGTAGTGAAACTTCGAATAGATTATACACAATCAGTCAAAGAACGAATTTAAGTAATTTGAATATATGTCACTATCGCATGCCAAATTGTGGATTAAAGCATCTATTAGATAATCTTGATAAGAAAATACAAAACTTCACTTGCTTTGACTACTGCGTGATTTATGTAGGGGAAGAAGATTTCAGAAGGACTCATAATTATATAGAGTTAGTTACTTTCATTCGTGAAAAATTACAAACGTTAACCCACACAAACTTTATAGTATGTCTGCCGACTTTTAAATATATGGTTAATAAAAATTTAATGTTCAATAGTAGAATCGACACCTTTAATCATTTAATCTGCATGGATGTTGAGACATATAAATATGCGTATATTTTGGATTCCAATTTAAATCTTCCGTATACCTACGAAACTTATAACCAAAGGTATGGTAACTTAAATAATAAAGGCTTGAATATTATTTTAAACGATTTACAAGACCTAATCCTAGATTTAAGCACAATGAATGTAGAGGTTGCATGTAAACAACTTACAGAATCTGATAGTACATTGAATTTAACCGTAAATGATAAATGTAACGATAACAATTTTTTTCGTGTATGACAGAATACATATACTTCATCAAAATATTAATGGTCTACTACACAAAGCTGATGAATTTACCGTAAATTTAAATAATATTAACAATGACAATAACATAATTGATGTGGTATGTGTTACCGAGCATAATATGATAGCAGAGGATACTAAATTCCTCCAAATTCCCAATTATACTATGGCGGCAAATTTCTCAAGAGCAAATAGAAATGGTGGTTCATGTATACTAGTACGAAAAAATCATAAATTCAAGATTCTACACGAAGCAAAGCTTGTAAGCGTTTCCAACCTCATAGAATGTTCGGCTATTGAATTGTTAGAGCATAAGTTAATTATCATATGTATATATAGACCTCCAAAGGCTAAAAGGGATTGTATAGAAATATTTTTTGACCGTTTAACGGCTATGCTTGCAAAATTATGTGCTAAATGTAAGAAACTTGTTATCTGTGGTGATTATAATATTGATCGACTAAAAGATACTCCTGTTTCGAGAGAGTTTGAAGACTTATTACGGAGTTTTAACTTAAAACTTGCATTAAATGAACCTACTCGTTTACAAAGCAAATCGTGCATTGATAACATTGCTCATAATATGAGAGGCTGTAAACATAGTGTCTTAGAACTAGCCTTGTCTGATCATACAGCACAAATACTATCATGTCCTGTTAGGAAAACGTACTCAATATCCCACTGGTTCAAATTTAGAAGAGACTATAGCAACGAAAATGTTGAAAAATTTATTAAATGTTTAAAAGCCCTGACTTTTAGTGATTGCTATGGGAAAAGTGACCCAAATGCTGCTTTTGAAGAATTCCATAAACTATTTAAACTTTTTTATGACCTCTGTTTTCCAAACATAAAAATTAAGGTTCCAATCATACGAAATACTAAATGGCTTAGTAAAGGATTAAAAATATGTTCCCTACGTAAAAGAATGCTATTGAAAACATGTCGACTATCAGGTAATAATAGAGATAAGAGTGATTTTAAGAAGTATGCAAAAAAGTTTAAAAGAATCATAAAACTCACTCAAAAGTCGCAAAATAACTATCATATCCAAACAGCCACCAATAAATCTAAAGCAGTATGGCAAATAATCAATAAATACAAAAACAATAACCCCCCTGAAAAGATTAATAGAATAAAATATAATAACCAAGTGATAACTGCTCCTGACACTATAGCACAAACATTCAACAACTTTTTTATTGATGACGTTTCAAAACTATCTAATAATAGAGTAAACTACGCTAATATTCTAACCTATAACAAACCAAACTCCTGTTTCTTAACACCAGTTGCCCCTTACGATGTTGTTAAAATAATTATGACATTAAAAAACACTAACAGTACAGGTTGGGATGAAATTTCCACAAAAATAATAAAACGTGTAGTATACGAAATTGCTCCAATCATCACCTACATAATAAATCAGTGTCTTGAAGAAGGAATTTTTCCAACATATTTGAAAACTACTATAGTTACACCAATATTCAAAAAAGAAAACACGGAAGATGTACGATGTTACAGACCTATCGCTCTCATTCCAATAATGGCTAAAATATTTGAAAGAGTATTATATAATAATCTTATTGAATATTTCGAAAAAAATAAAATAATAATAGATAATCAGGTTGGGTTCAGAAAAGGAAAATCGGTTAATACAGCAATGCATCAGTTTTTACAAAAAATTATAACGGAACTGGATAATAAAAATCAGGTCACAGCCTTATACATGGACATGACTAAGGCTTTTGATTATGTCGACCATGGCCTACTATTACATAAACTAGAAATCTATGGAGTTCGAGGTAAAGCACTAGAAATAATCAAATCCTATCTCAGTAATAGAATACAGTACACTGAAATAACACAACTATGTCCACTCACAAAAACAGAAATTAAATTTATATCGAGCCCAAGATGTATAAAATTTGGTGTACCTCAAGGGTCGATACTAGGCCCACCACTATTTCTCATTTATATAAATGATTTACCTAACGCTATTCAACACCCTATGGTTTTATTTGCAGATGACAGTACGGCGATTTTCACAAATAACCAAAATAAAAATCTTGAACTAGAAATAAATGATTCCTTATCGAAATTAATACACTGGCTTACAGTAAATAATCTAAAAATCAATCTTACAAAAACCCATTACATGAATTTCAAGAATAAAAACGCAAAATCAATTCCATTATCTATTGAGTACAATAATGCAACTGTATCTGAAGTTACAAGTACAAAATTTCTAGGCATCCATGTAGATTCTAATATGTCATGGAAAACACATGTAAATAGTGTATGTAACAAATTGCATCAGTTCTCTTATGCCCTCTACATGCTCAAAAAAGTATCTAATCAAACAACACTACTTAGTGCTTATCATGCGTATGTGGGATCCACTCTATCTTATGGGATACTATATTGGGGATACTCAACCGATAAAGAAATTGCGTTCAAAGCACAAAAAAGGTGTATTAGATCAATATGTGGGATACACCAAACAGATTCATGTAAACCTCATTTCATAAACCTCAAGATATTAACCCTCCCTGCTTTATATATCTACGAGGCCTCAATTTTAGTTAAATCAGATATCAGTAGCTATGACACATTAAAAAGCAGTAGACTCCGAAATACACTACGTAATAAAACATCCCACACTGCACTACATAACAATAGTATTTTTTGTATGGGCATAAAAATATATAATAAGTTACCCATAGACATTAAGAGCATTCATTTAATTGGTATTTTTAAAAGAAAGTTAAAAGACTTTTTGATTAAAAAGGCATTTTACTCTATAAAAGAATTCCTTGGAGAAAAGTAATTATTTAATATTAAAATAAGAAGAGAATGATTAACATAAAATGTTGGAATAATGTTAATTAATATAATATAATGTTAATTGTAATATTAAGTATGTATATTATTTTTAAAACGATTTAAATAGCAATGCCTTAACAGGCAACTAAGTTCTAAGAACCTACCTATTGTTACCATTGTCAAAATACTGTACACTTAGTTCGCAATAAAGAATTTGAATTTGAATAAACCGGCTAACTCCACTTTTGACCCAAAATCACTTTTTGATGTCGTCGAATACGTGGAGTTGTCACTTACGGTATGCAAAAAGAAACAACTCCTAGCTTTCTAAATTTCCGAGAAAATCGCGTGCACGAAAATGGGGCAACTCCCAACACTGACATGGCAACACGTCAAAGTGGCTAACTCCGGTGCCAGCCGCCATTTTGTACTGGACGGCGTGCAAGAAAGAACCGGTTTTACGCGGCCTAAGTTTATATTTTTTCAAAGTGCGTAAATAACAGATAATTTAACTTGAAAACAGTACATAGAATTGGTGGTAAGCGATTTTACTAATGTAATTAGTAGTAAAATATTACTAAGTTTTTTGAAAAATAAATTTATTATTTATTTTCTTATAATATCATATAATTTACATTCCTATGTGTGAAGATCTTGGCATAGCCATGGAACCTCGGATGCCCACGACCACTCTGTCAAGAGTGATCTAATGAGTAGAAGAAGAATTAGTAAGATTAAGTTAATCCTCCTGGGTTCAATTCCCAGGTCGGGCAAAGTACGCCCGGGTGTTTCCATTGTGAGGATCGTCCGGAGGACACGGTGCAGCACACTGTGGAGGTCTGCCCCGCTTGGGCGGAGCAGCGCCGTGTCCTCGTAGAGGCGATTGGCGGCGGCGATCTCTCGCGCCCGGCCCTGGTTCAAGCCATCATCCGGAGCGAGAGGGAATGGGAAGCCGTCACCTCCTTCTGCGAAGCAGTCACGCTAGTGAAGGAGGTGGCGGGACGTGAGAGGGAAAGAGCCTCACGTCCCAGCCGCCGCGGGAGACGCCCTGGGCGTCGGGGGTCACGTGGTGGCCCCTACTATTAAGACTGCTACATGCTATGCCGGCTGCATGCCGCACCATGCCCGGCGGCTATCTTAGCTGGCGTTACCTAGTCAGGATAAAACCCACCGCCTGTGCCGCCGGCACAGCGGTGTATCTAAACTGTTTACACCTCTACCTAATCCTACGTGGATTGCAAGCGTGATGATAAAATATGATGATCAGATCCCAACACTCTCTTCTCACGGAATCTGAAATATTCTCTGATTTTTTTGTATGTCATTCATACAGGCCCTCGGGCTAGGTGGAGCGACGATCTTCGTAGGGTGGCTGTATCAGCTGGATGGGAGAGGCCAAGAATCGAACGAAGTGGCGAGCAATTGGACAGGCCTATGTCCAGCAGTGCAGTGGATTGTAGGCTGATTCATCAGCAAACAAGTCGAGGACTTGGTCATGTCAAAATAATTTTTTCACAGATAGTATTGTCAGTTGTCGACTAAATGCAGCAGTAGCAGGCGGAGATGAAGCATCCCATGGGGGAGCGCGCAGTCTTCAGTGTCTGAGGACCCATCCACGGAGAATGGATGTGCCATTATTGTGGTAACTGACGTATTTAAGTTGATAAGGATTAATACGGTATCCGTCTAAATAGCTTTTCAATTATTGCATTGTATGTGATATCTTTTTTAGAAGATAAAATGGGTATTGTAAGCTATCCTTAAAATATAGTAATAGATACATGCCATCGCGGACTTTTTTTTTAGATCTATAAACGAGGAATATCCCACCATGCATTGCATTGTTTTGTTATATATCAAAGGGCGCCGGTTTTCGATGAAACCTCCCAGGACTTGACTTTTACCGACACTTCCAACAACTATCGTCATATTTAAACAAATTTACATAAAACCTTGACAAATTATATACTTAAATACCTTCCTCATGAATCACTCTATCTTTTGGTGAAAACCGCATGAAAATCCGTTCGGTAATTATTGAGTTTATCAGGTACAGACAGACAGACGGACAGAAGTGGCAGAGGACCTTGTTTTATAGTATGTAGTGATGTAGAAGAGAAAAAAAACAACTTAAACAAAACAAAACACTTTATAATCACATGCTAATTAACACTGCCTCATTAGCAAGATTACAAATAATAACGCCTGACACATACCAAGGAAACAGGCAAAGCAGCACATCCAGACCAACAGGTATTGGCATATCCATGGTCCGCGCACGGGTCCTCGGCCTCTGAAGACCTCGCGCTCCCCCATGGGAAGCCCCATGGCCTGCCCCATGGCCTGCCCCATGGGCTGCCCCACGGGCTGCCCCACGGATTGTCCCATAGGCTGCCCCACGGGATGCCCCATGGACTGCTTCGTGTCCGCCTGCTGCTGCTGCATTTAGTCGACAACTGACAATACTATCTGTGAAAAAATACATCATCATGACCAAGTCCTCGACTTGTTTGCTGATGAATCAGCCTACAATCCACTGCACTGCTGGACATAGGCCTGTCCAATTGCACGCCACTTCGCTCGAATCTTGGCCTCCCTCATCCAGCTACTACAGCCACCCTATGAAGATCGTCGCTCCACCTAGCCCGAGGGCCAGGATGAATGACACACAAAAATGATAGAATATTTTAGATTCTGTGAGAACAGAGTGTTGAGATCAGATCATCATATTATTATCATCACGCTTGTAATCCATATAAGATTAGGCAGAGATCTAAAGGCTAATAGACTATGGCGGCGGCACAGCTGGCGGGTTTTATCCTGAATAGATAACGCCGGCTAAGATAGCCTCCGGGCATGGTCCGACATGCCGCCGCCAGCATATGATGCCTCATAGCAGCCTTAATTCGCCAGTTGTGATCAAGTCCTATGTAACAGGGGGCGAGCCAATTGCCATCAACCGGGCACAAGTCATGCCTCTGTGATAGCTACTGTCAAATTCGTTTCGATAACAATAACACTTTGGCCGACCTGCGAATTGAACCCAGGAGGATTAACTTAATCTTACTATAATATTATAAATGCGAAAGTTTGTGAGGATGGATGGATGAATGGATGTTTGTTACTCTTTCAGGCAAAAACTACTGAAGGGATTTGGATGAAATTTAGCACACAGATAGTTTACAACTTGGATTGACACATAGGATACTTTTCATCCCGATAGTATGATCCCGTGGGACAATTATCGAACTCCACGCAAGCAAGTTAGGATCTAATTTTTAAGTACTTGGAGGAAGAATGATTTATAAAAATTTCATGCTTGCTTATTTTAGAGATAAAATTGTAAATACGTATCTGAAGGTTTACACTATGTTGTCGGTGTTCCTTCCACCCTGTATGTTGTGATACAGTACGTGATCGGTTACAATCGATGCTGCGTCGATAAGTGTAGGTGTTTGTCCACTGCTCTAATGTACAGCCAGCAAAGCTAAATAGTTTACATCGCACACAGCGGTAACTGTCATTGTACGAGCCGGTAATGTTCGTACAGCCGCTCATTATCATTGACCACCAGACCACCACCACCAGATCAAAGAGATTTAAAGTTGCAAAACTCGAACACCGTCGGGTGCTCTCTAAACAGAGTTCATTATTTCAAGGAACAAATAAATGAATTGGTGAGTGTGTGTGAGTGAACCGCATGAGCATGATTTTATCTAAAAATAATTTTAGATACAATCATGCTCATGCACTTCAATCACACACTCACCCCTGCACTCAACCACACTCACTCTCACATATCCACATACACCAATACACACACGCACCCTCATCACTCAAACTTCACATAAATCACCTACTAGTTCACACACACTCATAAACACTTCTCACTCACGAATAGACATTTAATTTTAAACAATGTAGCATTTAAGTTGGTTGTAAGTCATTTAAAATGTAATTAGTAATACAAAAAAAAATTCAAAAGTCTAATTCTGATTTGTTGGCATTTTATTGCTAAAATATCGAGGGAAAAGGCACTGAAACCCGAAATACAGGCATTACGATGGCTTAATCTGCAAACCGGCTAACTCCACTCTTGACCCAAAATCACTGTTTGATGTCGTCGAATACGCGAAGTTGTCACTTACGGTATGCAAAAAGAAACAACTCCTAGCTTTCAAAATTACCGAGAAAATCACGTGCACGTAAATTGGGCAATTCCCAACACTGACATAGCAACACGTCAAAGTGGCTAACTCCGGTGCCAGCCGCCATTTTGTACTGGACGGCGGGCAAGAAAGAACCGGTTTTACGCGGCCAATTCTGATTCTGAACCAAACATGTTTCCTTTGTTGGCATTTTATTGCTAATATGTCGAGGGAACAGGAACTGAAATCCGAAATACAGGCATTGCCTAGCTCGGTTGCAGTGGCTACATTCACTTATTAGAAATTGATACTGCGAAACTATTTTTCTGTAAAATATTACTAAGTTTTTTGAGAAATAAATTTATTATTTATTTTCTTTTAAATATATTTTACATTTTGAAATATTCCTATACAAAGTAACATAAAAAACATTAAAAAATTAAAAAAATAGTAACCTACCTATCGGGAACATGGTCCGAGCTACCGGTGGTCAGGGCTCCAGAGAGAGGAACCTTATAACGGTACTTATTATTTATTTATGTTTATTATTTACTTATATGATTATTTATTTATTATTATTTGTTTCAAAAACATTCTTATTTTGTGAGGGGTTACTTCACAAAATATATGAATGATAGCTGAAACATCTAGGTCAGTCATCATCATTATCATCATCTGCCTGCCTCTTCCCAACTATGTTGGGGTCGATTTCCAGTCTTACCGAATTCAGCCGAATACCAGTATTTCACATGGAGCGACTGCCTATCTGACCTGTTAGTACTTGGTAATACGATACCCCTGGGCAAGACTTGTTGTCAGACTTTCGGGCCACTGACTCAAACTCAAAGCATTTTTTTTAAATTACACCGTCACAGGCACTTTTGAAGGTCAAAAACAAAAGGATGAAGCTACAGTCCCAGACTACCTGTAACGACTGCCAAAAATCTATAAATGACAACCGGGATCAACGGCTTAACGTGCTTTCCGAGGCAGGGAGGAAACTCGGTATGTAATGGGTGGTCACCCATCCACTGACCAACCTAGGCAAGCGCGGCTTAACCTGAAGATTGACCCAAGCGGATGTTATTATTTAGACACGAGCTTGTCTGTTGATAATTTTCAAAACCTTAAAATAATAAGAAAACAAAAACGAACTTTTTTCTTTTTATTCACAGATTTAACCTCGACTTCTTATTATTTAAAATCATTGAAAGGCAACAATAGTGCGACAAGGAGTCCGGCGATGATCATTAAAACGACCACAGATGTGAACACAGCTAAGATCAGTCGGCCTTTGCCCCCCAAAAGACCCTCTCAATGCACTGGTCCTAGGTCCTGAAGGGACCGTCGCGAAACCGAGACTTGTCAGACATTCATACCGCTTACGAATCAATAAAATCTGTAAAAAAATCTGTCTCATCATTTTTTAATGTTGTACCACACTTCAACGCGGAATCATCTTCAGTGAGTCGAACAAAGCTTCATGTGGCACCGGTCAAGTGTTAGGACCATGCGATTCAACACATCCTCATCCGTCTGCCCTTTTTCCAAATTCAAATGTTGGGGTTGGCTTCTAGTCTAACCGGGTGCAGCAGTATATTACATGGAAAGACGCGACTCGACAACGCCGTTTTAAATGCGATTAATCAATAGAAATATGGTGTTTCGCGATTAGCTAAATAAGATTCCGCGTCGTCTGGTCACTCTCTTCTACTTCTGCTATACCGCTAATCTAGCATGGACCAAGGAAAAAAAGGAAATAAATATTTTGTAACTTGCAACTTATCACACGAGTCCTTCATCATCACTTACGCGAGACAAGCCCGATTTGGTACACAAATTTAAAGATATTTACTTTTGTAAGGAGGTTTGAATTGAAACCACACTGCATTTACTACGAACTAGTTATGGTCGGAGTTTCTTATCTGTGTGTTCTGAGAAGAAAGAGCCGAAACAAAGTCAGAGGTCCCAGTTCAAGTCATGTGACGACCGTGCCGGTTCTCGACGGAGATGGTATTTTGAACAAAAACCACACACACATAAGCACAGCTGAGAAGATATTAAAAAATTTGGAGCTCCGTTTTAATCCGAAACTATTGTAGGTCCCAAACATAATTACTGTTTATTATTGATTTACTTTTTGTGTACACAGTAAATAAAGAAAGGAACAGAAAAATAGGTACAAAGGTGAAGCTTGTGGAGTGTGTTGGTGTTGCAAAGGTTCTCGGCTTAAGGGACCGTTATGACAACAATCATTGCACGCAGCTCTGATCGATCCAGCACCATTATACCAAGCTTATTGGCTACAATAGTCCTGTCAGCGATGATGGACTGATCCCAGTACAATGTATGTGATGATATTTCCATTTTCTCGGGCACATACCTATAGTACGGCACATCCAATTCCACAAGGCTGTATTTTAAAGAAAGTTGCTGATGAATAATCGTCAATCGTACCGTCCTTCACAATAAATCTCCGGTAGTTAATCGTCATCATCACTTCATCTACAATTGCACAGACTGAATATATTATTATCATTGTATATTTTGATATGATTCATTACTACGCGCACGGAGTAACGTTAGTAGATTTTGCATAGTTTAAGTTCGCATGGGGACGGTGTTCAGAAAGGTAAAGAAAAAGTTAGAAAATAAATTGAAATACACACACAACACACGCACACACACACTTTTTTACACTTAGACACACACTTACCCTTACTTACACTTTATTTTTTGAGTTTGAGTTTGCTAGAGTTGAAAATAAACGACAAGCTCAGTAAGAATAATTTATTTTTTTAAATATAATTTATTTCTTTCTCGTTTCTCTCATCGTTAGTACCACTATCAATGTTACGCCAATAATTAGGACAATTCCCAGGAAAAAACAGTGCAGCCGTCGCATGTTTCTATACAGGTAATAGCGTTCTGCGCCACAAAAACTGGTGCTTTGCTGTGAATCCCTGCCGCGTGCAGGAGTGGCCATATTGATCGTCACAATATCACCATACATTAGATAAAGAAACAAAATCTGTGAAAAAAACAGTGCATGGTTGATCTATAGAATATGCTGTATGCTTCTTTTGGCGCTTCAATGACATTGATAAGAGCTTTTAAAACATATGCCAAATTGTCTGTGGAATTCAAATTGAAAAAAAAAAACATGGCGGCTTTAGTTCCGATTTAAGAGCGTTTATAAAAAAAGTGGGCAACGTTGCAAATAGCTGTCAAATATTTCGCTGTTTTCATTAATTTGGCAATATTACTGTATGGAAATAAGAAATATGCCAACTAGTAAACTAAAATATTGATTATGCAATACCTAATTAATATCGTAACACCGAATATTTAGTTTTAGGTGTAAAAAAAGTATTTGGAAACTTTCCAAACGGCTTTAAAACGGTTACAACATCAAATTCAGTGTTTTAATTTCAATTTATTATTCATAGTTCCTAGTTCACTAGTTAGCCATATTTCTTATTTCCATACAATAATATTCCCAAATTAATTAAGGTAAATATTTGACAGCTATTTGCGACGTTGCCAACTTTTTGGATGAACGCTCTTAAGACGCGCGCCAAAAGAATCGTGCAGCTCTGATGGTAAATATGACAATACATGTGTGGCGTATTGTGTCACACCACTATTTTATAGTTTAATTGGCAACACTTAATGTTTCCGGTAAAAGGAATATCCATTGCCGCCATATTGTAAAAAGACACTTGTTCTCACGACTCGACTCAGTGTAGCTCTACCCAACATTATTACCCACACGAGTGAGACTGAAGATTAAACTGTTGTTCCTGTATGCACGAGTTTTATTTAAGAAATTGGGTCTCGAAGTACGACCCATACCTCCAAATTGGTGACCCCGACGTGATCTGAACACGCCACCGCACCGCAGTAGTGAACGTGGAACCGAACATCAGCAGTGAGCCACGCTGAGATCTTCAGCCTGCTCTATCCGACGACGCCGCAACGTTCCCAGGCTGGTTTTACTAATAACCGCCGGGAAATAGTAGTTGCCAAGTGCCGAGTAGACACCTATCTACCGGCTCACTCAGGCACGTTACGCGCGCCCGCCGTACGTCGGAAGGTGAAGGTTTGGGTCATTAGTGCATCATTTACAAACAGTTTTCACCATCATACGCATTCATGTCGTTAATTTTTTAATGCTCCGAGGCCATCGACCCGGAAACCCATGGTATAATAATATACTTCGCCAGGTATTCTCTTCCCGTGACAGCTGGGTCACGTGATTGGCCCAAGAATACGTCATCAGTTGCGATGATGTCGATGTGTTGCCGCGGTGTGTGATTGAATTACACGAGCAAAATTTTTAACTTAAAAAAAAAACCAATTATGATCAAATAATTCAATATTTAAATTAATTTAAAACTAAATAGATAAATCACACGAGATACGAAATGTTTAAGCAATAAAAATATATATCAAGAAGATATTTTGATATGATTGATTACTACGCGCACGGAGTAGCGTTAGTAGATTTTGCATAGTTTAAGTTCGCATGGGGACGGTGTTTAGAAAAGTAAAGAAAAAGTTTGAAAATAAAGTGAAATTCACACACAACACACGCACACACACACTTTTTTACACTTAGACACACACTTACCCTCACTTTATTTTTAGAGATTGAGTTTGCTAGAGTTGAAAATAAACGACAGGCTCAGTAAGAATAATTTATTTTTTTAAATATAATTTATTTCTTTCCCGTTTCTCTCATCGTTAGTACCACTATCAATGTCACGCCAATAATTAGGACAATTCCCAGGAAAAAACAGTGCAGCCATCGCATGTTTCTATACAGGTAAAAGCGTTCAGTGCCACTAAAACTGGTGCGTTGCTGTGAGCCGCGTGCAGGAGTGGCCATATTGATCGTCACAATATCACCATACATTAGATAAAGAAATAAAATCTGTGAAAAAAACAGTGCACGGTTGATCTATAGAATATGATGTATGTCATCAGTTGCGATGATGTCGATGTGTTGCCGCGGTGTGTGATTGAATACCCGAGCAAAATTTTAACTTAAAAAAAAAAAAAGCTATTATGATCAAATAATTCAATATTTAAATTAATTTAAAACTAAATAGATAAATCACACGAGCAACGAAATAGTTAAGCAATAAAAATATTTATCAAGAAGATTACGTAGTTCAACATAATAAGAAATAACTAGCTGCTTACCAAATAATATAATTTGATGTTTTATTTGCTGGTTAATTTTATTATATGTAATTATTTAGTTTTTTATGTATAATTTTATTTTAATTTATAGATTTGCACGACTGACATTTTCTTTTAAGTGTATTGTCTATTTTTTTTGTAATTTTGTCTATTGTAATTTTATTATTTTTTTTTATTTTTATTGAGAATGTTTTAAGATTGTACGAACTACACTAAATTTTGCTGTGCCCCGACGGGGTCTACAACGGCTCTTAGCTCTAAGCCTTTTGTTAACATCATTTTTACCTTGTAGAACGCAAATAAATGAATAAATAAAGCCAGTAAATAATTTATTTATTTGAATGTGGTGCCAGAAGACGGACGGCGCCGCCGAGGCCGGCCCAGAAAGAGGTGGCGAGACGATTTGGACGCGTACCGCGAGGGCTGGCCCGAGGAGGCACGGGAAAAGAGTACATGGAAGAGTAATTGGGGGAGGCCTTTGCCCAGCAGTGGGACAGTACAGGCTAAATAAAAATAAAAAATGTGGAAATGTTTTTCTCAGAGTACAAGCCCTCTTCCTGGAGCGTTATAGGAGCAACCCATGCCTGCAGACTATCCTAAGTGCTGTACAGCGGCACCAGGACTATGGGGTCTACATGCCATCAGCTGCAGACGGAGGCAGGTAACGGATTCACTAACAGTATTATTTACCTACAAAAAGACTAGTTTTCTGTAGGTAAGGAAATTTTCAGAAACAGTGTGTATCTGCAACAGTTAAGTAGGTATGTATCTCATGTCCACGTCTGTCTATCTCTAGTACGATTGTTCAAATCAATCCGCGCTACGCACTGACAGTTCACATCTGTAGTACGAGGTACAACCAAAAAACAGCTGATGGGAAATCATCAAATGACCCCCCCCCGCTCTGGGCGGAGCGGAAGGGAGTGTCAGACTTGTACTGACTAAAACCCATCCATGTTCCTTCTTTGCCCTTTGTGTTCCAGGGCCGACGAACGCGCCGTCGACACGGCCTGTCGTCATAAGACGGCCGGACGGCGAGCTAGGCCATAACTCGCCGTCCACAGGCCCGCGCCTACGGTGGCCGGGGGCCACCACGTGACCCCCGACGCCCAGGGCGTCTCCCGCGGCGGCTGGGACGTGAGCCTCTTTCCCTCTCACGTTCCGCCACCTCCTTCACTAGCATGACTGCTTCGCAGAAGGAGGTGACGGCTTCCCATTCCCTCTCGCTCCGGACCATGGCTTGAACCAGGGCCGGGCGTGAGAGGTCGCCGCCGAATTTCGACGCTTGCTCGTCATAGTCAACATGAGTTACAAATTTTTTCGTGTTTCCTACAAACATTTTCAAATTCGAGTGGCACACATCAGCTGTTTATTAGTTTACAGATGTGTAGGTAGGTAGATGCTGTAGAATATGATTTGTTTTGATCGCACCTAGGTTCCTTTTCGTAAAGTTGTAAGGAGGGAATCTATTTAACGTACCTACCTACATCTTCTTAGGTTTAGATGGTATTGTTATTTAAATTCACATTTATTATTATTGTAAGCGATAATCTATTAAAATAAGACTAGATCGAGTTATGAAGTCTACCTACGTTCATACGTTGGTTTTTTTTTAACATCATCACGCCTGCATTCCCCAAATAGATAGGCAGAGATGTATTTGCGAACGACCACTACATTTCACCAGCGATATTGTTACGCCCCAAGTTATAGCAGGTTAAGGCAGGTGTTTGCACTCACACATACTTCTGTGGAGTTGGAGTGCGGTAACCATCAGGACCCGAAATGACCACCATTTTTGCGCGGTCGCACGGTGTCATGAGATCATGACCTGTGAACAACAAGATGCATGCCGCCCGTCGGCGCGGCGCGGGTGCGGGGCGCGTCTCATTCATAGAATAGGTTTTATGCAAAATGTCTCAAGAAATTTTAGAATTATAATAATTTCGTAAAAACAAAAACACTTATATAAATTTTTTTTTCGTTGCGATGGCCTCTTTACTACTTATAGAAGTTACTCTTAAAATATTTCGAGTATGAAAAGATAGACCTTATATATATATTATTATATATTTAAATATTTATATAGGGGTTTCGTATTACCCAGTACTAACTGGGTTGTGAAGGTCAGATAGGCAGTCGCTCCATGTAAAATACTGGTATTCAGCTGCATCCGGTTAGACTGGAAGCCGACCCCAACATAGTTGAGAAAAGGCTAGGCAGATATATATTTAAATATTTATATCTGAGATGGAGAACCAACAAATTCATGAGAGACTCAATCAAATTTTGGCAAATAACGATTGACTAATTTAACAGAATGCGGACTTGCAGGCACAATTAAATGCACATAGTGTGCAGATCCTCCTTAACTGATAAAACTGCCTCCTTTTTGGCACGAGCATCCCGCTGGGTGGTTTGCTCACCTTGAATCACAGTTTGTTTTATGCCAGATTACAGTGGATTAAACTAAATATAATTATGTGGTTTCACAATTTGATTCCAGGATCTCACATGAAGTCGAGGATCTAGTGACTAACCCGCCTCCCAAAGGTGGCCGGTGTGAGTGGATTAAGAAAGAAGTGATCAAGCGTTTTTCACAAAAGGTCAGACAACTGTTGTCAGGTGAGGAGCTGGGTGACCGGAAGCCAACCCAGTTTCTCCGTCATCTGAAGTCTCTAGCTGGTAAAGACTTTTACTGATGATAAAATTATTAGAGAACTGTGGCTCCAGCGTCTGCCTGAAAATGTGTATTCCACCAAAATATCCAAGGCATTTCTTCCAAATTATTAGAAATAGAATTGTTTTTAGAAAAAAAGTATGTTTGACATTATTTGTTTTACCGAACATTGGCTAAAGGATTACCAAATGCTTATTAATTATGAGAACTATAAGGTGGGTAGCTGCTTTAACCGTAAATTTATGCTGCGTGGAGGTTCCCTAATATTATTGAAAAATTGTGTTAAATATAAGCAACGTAGTGACATAGTAGATCTCTCGGCTGAACAGTGCGTCGAACTGTCCTGTGTTGAGCTAGATAAGCATGTAATTGTGTGTGTGTACAGACCCCCAAACTATCAAAACTTTTCCTTATTTGAATCAATAATGGAAGATGTCCTGGCAAAACTTGCAGCCAGTAATAAATCTATAATTATTTGTGGTGATTTCAATATCAATATTTTAGAAGAAAATTCTAATAGCAGTCGGTTATTAAATCTTTTTAAGTCATTTGAGTTGACCAACATTTTTATAGAACCTACGAGAGTCATTCCATCTTCTGCTACTTGTATAGATAATGTATTCTGCAATTGTGATTACTTAGATAAAGCCATAGTAAATTGTCTGCCGTCTGACCATAGCGGACAAACTGTAACTTTTAGGTGTAACATACCATTGCAAAAAGTTCAGATTCAGTTTAGACCTTTAACTACTAATAAATTAAATAGGTATAATATTTCCCTACAGAATAAGTTAAGTGTTATGAGCCATCATATGGACGATATTAATATAAATCAATTTTATGATAATTTATTTTCAATAGTTCACACTGAGTTCAACAAAACTTTTGAAAAGAAGACAAAATGTATTTGCCCTAAATTTATATTTAGTAATTGGGCACTAGAGGTATCAGAAAAAGTAGGGAAACACTTTTTGAGCTTTATGGCCTTAAGCCTTATATAAACACTGAAACTTTTAACAAATATGTTGCTAAGTATTCAAAAATTTTTAGAAATACATGCAAGGCTGCCAAAGCCCTGAACATTAACAACAAGATCAAAACTGCAGAAAACAAAATTAAGACAGTTTGGAAAGTCATAACGAGACTAACAGGAAGAAAATACGTAACACTAGCTACAGCGTGTGGTCCTAAGCTCTAATCAGGAAGTAGCTCATGAATTTGTAGATTTCTTTACCGATATACCGCTAAAAACTACGGAGGCTCTTAATTCCTCTCCTGAAGTCTCAATTGGTTTATTAAAGGCGAATGTGTCTGGCTGTCCGGCTGAATTTAAATTTAAACACATAAACCCTATGATAATTATTAAAGCTTTCCGGCAAATAAAAGTCAAACTGACCGAAGATCTTTGGGGAATGTCTACCAAAATTTGTACATCCATAGTTGAGACTATAGCAACATACTTAGCTTTAATTTTTAATTTGTGTGTAGACCAAGGAGTTTGCCCTGATTTAATGACATACAGTAAAGTCATACCTCTGTTCAAATCCGGAGATAAATAATTAAGACAAATAATTATAGACCTGTATCTGTGTTGCCAGTTTTTATTAAGATGTTTGAAAAGGGAATGCTGAATCAAATGCTCAATCATTTTAACACCAACAGAATCTTACACGACCAACAGTATGGTTTCACCAAGGGACGTTGTACAACTGACGCCGGTGTAATTTTATTAAAGCACATTTATACTGCGTGGGAAGAGTCCCAAGACGTCATAGGAATATTTTGTGACCTCTCCAAAGCATTTGATTGCGTAAATCACGACACATTACTTTTGAAACTTGAGCATTACGGCCTAGGTAAACTTGCACTTAATTTGATAAAATCTTATTTGAATGATAGACAACAACAAGTTCAAATAAATGGTGTTAATTCACAGGGTATATAAGTAAAAACGGGGGTTCCGCAAAGTTCAATATTGGGTCCTTTCCTCTTTTTAGTATATATAAATGATCTACCCTATTTATTGAAAAACCAACCTCAAAATATGGTGTTATTCGCTGATTTTTAAGATAAATAGACGGTTCCAAAATCTAGATGACGTGAATAATGCCCTACTTCAGGTCCATAACTGGTTCACAGCATCAATTTAGTATTAAATGAAAAAAAAACGAAATGCATAAGATTTGCTTTACCGAATGTTAAAAGTAGCGATTGTGATATAGTATTGATAAAGAGAAACTTGAATTTGTAGATAAAACAGTTTTCCTGGGGATTACGCTTGATTCAAGGCTACAATGGGGTTCTCATTTAACATCTCTTGCGGGGCGGCTAAGTTCAGCAGCATATGCTATTAGAAAAATCCGTCAATATACTGATGTTGATACCGCTAGACTGGTCTATTTTAGTTACTTTCATAGTATACTGTCTTATGGCATTTTGCTATGGGGACGGGCTGCAGACATTGAGTCTATATTTATTCTGCAAAAAAAGAGCCATCAGAGCCATATATAATCTTCGTAGGCGTGATTCTCTAAGGGAACTGTTTAAGGAAATTAACATCATGACGGTAGATTGTCAATACATCTACGAAAACATAATGTATATAAGAAAAATACTACACCTTTTTTAATAAAAGAGGTGACAGACACAATTACAGTACTAGAAATAGAGACCAATTAGTTCAGCCAGGTTTCAGACTTGCTAAAGTAGACTCATCTTTCATGAAAAAGTAAAAAGTATTCTTGAACTGAATGAAACGAAATTTAAAGCATGCATTAAACGCACACTATGTAAGCAAGCATATTACAAGTTGAACGATTATATCGTTGATAAAAATGCTTGGCTCAATGCGTCACAAGGACAGGGGCGCATAAATGGATAGCATTAAATAGTATGTTGGAACTGCTGAAGATTGTACAACTATCTTTGCATTGTATAAATTCAATCTCTTTAGTATCATATAACCGCATAGCCCATATTGTGTGAGTACTATTTACTAGAAAGCTGTCATTCGCTGGAAACCTACGTCTTTTCTTGACTTGAATGTGCCCTGGCGTTTAGGAGTATATCATGCTCACTCAAATGTCTCGCTGATGGTGGCGCGTGTGTCGGATCATTTAGTTCCCTTCAAAATGGTTGAGTTGAATGGTGCTGATACATGCGTCATGTTCGTGAACGGGCGCTGTCAGTTGTGACTGGTCATCTCTTGGTTGCCACGGCTTATTTGAATTGATTATTTTATTTTTTAATTGTTTTTACTATGGACACTTTTAACGTACACATCTTGCTACATCGTTCTTACATAATGTACCATCTCAACATGAATGATTTAACCAAGGTTTTGTAAAAGTATTCTGATTTAAAAGAGTGTCCATGGAGTTTCTTGCCCGTTCTTCTCCATAGAGATCTACGTTAGGGAATGGGCAACTACAGTACTTTCAAAGTTTCTATGCCTTTTGACTGGGACTGTAGCTACTTTTCATTGTTGTCTTTGTTTCGACAATTCAAAAGTGCCTGTAACTGGCCTACTTGAAATAAATGCTTTGATTTTGATTTTGGTGTAGTAGTCAATCCAACAAAGTGTGTGCTATATACATCTGAGATTATTTTCCTCGGTTATGAAGTCTCCAGTGAAGGCATAAGCCCCCCGGAAGAAAAAGTCCAAGCCCTAAAACATTTCCCCCTTCCTAAAACAGCAAAAGGTCTCCGCAGGTTCTTGGGTATGATAAATTACTACCGACAGTTTCTGCCCAATGCAATCGAGACACAAGGCCTGCTCATTGACTTCCTTACGGCTACGAAGCTCAAGGGAGCCAAGCCCATGCCCTGGACCTCTGAACTGGAGCAATCCTTCCATGCATGCAAGGACAGCCTCTCACAGGTCACCAGATTAGCACATCCTGTACCTAACGCCCCGTTGGCGTTGTATACAGATGCTTCTGGCACTCAGGTGGGCGCGTGCTTTCAGCAGCAAACCGACCAAGGTTGGCAAACTACACTTGCTTTCTTCAGTAAGAAGCTTACGGCGAGTCAGTCAGTGTGGCCAGCTTATTATAGGGAACTGTTGGCAGTATATTCGGCGGTGCAGCATTTCCGGCATATATTAGAAGCGCAACACACCACAATATATACGGATCACAAACCTTTATTTGTATGCGGTCAAGCCACCTAGAGAAAAGCTGCCACCCAGCCAACTTAATCAGCTCACCTTTATCTCCCAATTTACTACCGACATACGGCACGTAAAGGGAAACGATAACGTCGTCGCCGACACGATGTCACGCATCGAAGCCGTCTCGCTTGAGTACGACTATGCCGCGTTGGCTCAAGCACAAGAGGCTGACGATGAGTTAAAAACTTTATCTGATTCGTCTCTCAATATGCAACATACTTTAATTCCAGGCACGGACACCACCACCCAATGTGACGTATCAACAGGCAAACCACGCCCCTATTTGCCAGCACCACTACGCCGCGCCGCCTTTGACCGCCTGCACGCGCCCAGCTACCGCGGTGGTCGCGCCAGCTCGCGCTTCGTGGCACAGCGTTACGTGTGGCCCGGCGTGGTGCGCGACTGCCGCGCCTGGGCGAAGGAATATGTTCACTGCCAGCGCGCCAAGGTGACGCGTCACGTGTCCGCGCCGCACGGAAGCTTCGCCGCACCATCATCTAGGTTTCGTCATGTCCATTTAGATATAATCGGCCCTCTGCCAACATCGAGAGGTTACTCATATTGCCTGACGGTGATCGACCGTTTTTCTCGATGACCCGAGACTTGGCCGATAGCTACGATAACCGCCGAGGAGGTAGCTGATCGGTTCGTAGACGGTTGGATCGCACGCTTCGGCGTTCCTACTACCGTCACGACTGACCAAAGCCGCCAGTTCGATTCGGACCTGTTCAAACGGCTCATGAACGTTGGCACAACCGAGTGAAGGCGAACCACGAGTTACAATCCTCAGGCCAACGGCATGATGCACAGCGACACCTGGCACCGAGCCCTACCGATCGTGCTTCTCGGCATTCGATCGGCTATAAAAGAGGATCTTAAATGCTCGTCTTCCGAGCTAGTTTATGGGGAGCCACTGCGCCTACCGGGAGAGTTCTTGATAGCCAGTCGGGGGACCACACCACTGCCAACGTCAACGACTTCGTGACGCGAAAATGGCGAGTCTGCGTCCGATTCTGGCGTCGTGGCACACGCGACCGACATCCTTTATTTTCAAGGACCTTCAGGATGCCTCCCATGTTCTCCTTCGGGACGACACTGTTCGCCGCGCGCTCCAGCCGCCCTACACTGGTTCCTACCAGGTAATGTCACGGACCGACAAGTTATTCGACATTGATATGGCAGGTAAACGCGTGACGATCACTATCTACCGCGTGAAGCCCGCATACATTGTACCTGATCCAGAGAGCAACCTCTCCCGGGTAACCGCCCCGCAACAGACCGCCGCGCCCGCGCCTACCGTGCATGCGCCTTCCGCGCCCGCGTCGTCCACACCCTCCACGAACGCATAGCCGACTGTGCCCCCTGTTGCACAACAACCGGTTACCACTCGGTCAGGTCGCACTGTTAGATTTAAGAATAGGATAGATCTTTAGCTTAAGTATTTTTCTTCAGCTGTTTTGTTGCTTATCTTGTTTTACTTTGTGTATATCTGTTTCTGTGTTGTTTGTAAATTACTGTTATTTTCTCCGTAGGGGGTGCTTATGGCGTATTGTGTCACACTACTATTTTATAGTTTAATTGGCAACACTTAATGTTTCCGGTAAAAGGAATATCCACTGCCGCCATATTGTAAAAATACACTTGTTCTCACGACTCGACTCAGTGTAGCTCTACCTAACATTATTACCCACACGAGTGAGACTGAAGATTAAACTGTTGTTCCTGTATCCACGAGTTTTATTTAAGAGAGTGGGTCTCGAAAAACGACCCACACCTCCAAACATTATTGAGTAGGTAATTATAAAGAGTACAATAGTGCAGCTCAGTCTGTTATTAATGCGGTTTTTTTTTCTTAAAATAACGATTCACGTGCATTTATAAGCATTTCATGGGATTAGTACCGTCTCAGTACATTTTTACTAGCGATGCGATGCGGTATAGCATCAAGGGGATGCCCATACGATGTTTATTATAAATGTGGCCAAGCTGTATGGAGTCTCATAGAAAGGCTCTAGTATAGGTGACGCTGACCTGACCCCGCGCCATACTTAAAAGTATACGCTCTTCTTCATTCGTGTCCATGGTACCATCGACTTGTTTAAATTTCTTGGGCCCAGTATGAGGTCAGAGGAATTTTAACAAGTCATCGCAACGTCTAGCTAATCCTTTCACCACGATGGTCCTACACTGTGCGTCGACATTTAAAACAATAGTAGGAACCGTATAACCGTAGTCGTCTATGGGACGATTCATTTGCGTCAAAGTCGCTGAGAGCAAAATAGGTCTTAATTTTTGTCACCTAATGTGTGCCTATAAAATACATGTAACTTTTAAGCTTTCTCTGACCAAACAAAAGTGAGGCAAAAAATCGCTTATCGTGATTGTGCGAAAGGAGAATGCCCTATAGCAGGTTGTAGTTGCGTCTTATTCATTTTTATGCAAAAATCTTCTTTTGAATTATCTGTTTACTTATTATATTTATTTTAATCTAAAGCAACCGGGGATTTCGAAGATATAAAAACATAGATAGTGAATTGTTTCGAAGCTAAGCATCCGCCATGTTTTGTCGCCAAATGATACCAGTTTATTATAATTTACATTTCAATGGGATTAAAAGAATTATTGTGGGGAATAAAATTTAAATACCTACAGTTATTTTTTTATAAATCATTGGTAAAACATTTTTTACAAGAATTTATTGAACGTAACCGGCAAAGTGATTAGAAAAAACATGCACGGTTCTTGATCTATCTACAGGCTTGCTAAACCTCGACATAATCAAACACAATCACAAAAATGTGGAAACAACGTTTGGCTTTTGCTACTGATCCGTTAGTGTTTTTTTTTAATATGTCCAAATGAAGCCGACCCCAATATAGTTAGGAAAAGGCTAGGCAGATGATGATGTAGAACGTAGCTAAAATATGGGTATAGATTTTTATTAAGCTAAGCTGGTAACCTTATGTCATAGTCGATGTCAATTTGATTGATAGTGTACTATGTTGTTATAATTTGAATGTGTTATGTTTTGTGCCAGACATTTCGAAACTAAAATCTCTTTGTAAAAGCAAAGCGATTATACAATATGTTAAAAAACCCTGTCCGATCTGTGAGGCTACTATTAGGTATCGAAATTAGATTCTATTTATGTAATCCTTTTTGGAGAACAAGTAAAAAAAATACCCTGATGAAAATGTTCTAAATGAGTAGACTTACATGGCAACACAAGGGCGCGAGCGGTCGCTTCTCGGGTAGTGACGTCATAAAAAAACAAGTATGTTCGATCGTCAATCTTATGCCGAAGAAGACGTTGTCACGTTTTAAAAGTTTGTTAGAATTTAGGGAAACGGTGTTAATTTGGGACAAAAATCATGCATTTTCATGCATTGTTCAATTGACACCAGAATTATATATAAACAACACCATTAGAACAATAATGACGATAAACAACGAAGATGTAAAAAAAATTCGAGCTAAAATTTTGGCCGTGTTTTGTCACCGCTTGTAAAACCTGTATAATATTGTGGCTTGTACATTGCTGAGCATTCTACAAACAACAAATTCGGATATAAAATTGTAGCATTTCGAACAGGCTCTTCGACTACGGCGAGTTTTTGCAGCGATTCAAATGCAAAGAGCATCGAGTTGCGATGCTGTCGCTGGCGTGTACCTCCACCTACGTAACCACTATTCGGTATCACTACTATCGCAATGTTATCGCGCTTAAGCGACGCTGAATCCACTGTGACTGAAGCGTTAACGCTTCAGTCACGATGAATCGGGATTCAGCGTCGATAAAGGAATGTTAACACTACAGTGGCAGGATGGACTCCAGCCGCACGTTTGCAACGATACCCTATAGATGCTGACGCGCTTGCATCACGCGCCTCTATCGCGAGACTGATGAGGGTCAAGAATTTTATGTTATGCCTAATTATTTAGAACAAATAAGTACATACAAAAGGATTTGTTTTAATAGGTTTAAAGAGAATCTTGACAAACGAACCAGGGAATCTGGTATAAAACTATACAATACCTGCCTCTTCGAATACTTTGGTTTGCTACCAAGGAAATGTAATACTATGCAATTTGTATGTGTCGGATCCGGTCGTTAGTACGGACATAAAATGAATTGTAAAGAGCGCCTGTGTGCAGTGGTGACATCATGCGACCACCTTACCAGTCTACCCACAACACAGCGTGCTTCTACAGAGCCCTGATGATCAACTCAAGGCGAGGGCGACATTTAATGTCTGATCGCGGCGGAGTTGAGACGTCTTGGAACTGTATCCGATTTATTGTGCTCCGTGGTATTGTGTTAAGTTGTAATGTCAAGTAATTCGTTAGTTTGCTAGAAACAGTGTATCGCACACAGTGTGTTTTCATAGCACGAAACTCATCGTCTGCCCACATGATATACGAGCCTAACGGAATAAATCCTGACATATCTGAGATATGTATTTATTTTTTGTATGAAATAAAGAGTAAGAAATGAGTATGTGTCAAGTTCTACATCATACATTGCGCTCTGGTCACTACCCATTACCCATCCCGGAAGTTTGACTTTTTGATGAAAAAGTAATGTGGAACGGTTGAAGATGTTCACCGACAGATTCGCTGTCTACTATTGAAGAGTTCCATTGTATAACTTCGAAGATCAGGTTCACCATACACTTCCTATCTAACAAATTTACTAATATTCTTCCAAATTAAAAAAAAATATCTTCGAAATCGGTTCACAATTGTCGAAGATATCGATAATATAAAATCTGGAGAGTCTCCTCGATTGTTCCAATATCCCATCATTAGATCCTGACCTGATGACCATTGGACCACATGGAAAGTATACTGTTTCAAACAATGCTCATAAAATTTGTGGGTTTGCCCTTAATTTTCCTGGGATTCCATCATCTGATCCTGACTTATACCGTCCATCATCAGCTCAGCAACATGAGATGATGATTACAAGACACAAATATCTGAATTGCGTTAGAGAGTATATGCAAACATTGTATGTGCCTATAAATTTGAGGGTTGCCCTCGGTTTTCCTGGGATTCCATCATCAGATTCTGATTTAGTGACAATGGGACTATTTCAGGAGTGTAGGCTAACGAATAAAAAAAGAATTATGAAAATCGGTCTACAATTGGCGGAGAAATCAGTGAACATAGGTACAAAAAAAAATTCATACAGTCGAACATAGAAACTCCTCCTTTTTTTTTAAGTCGGTTAAAAATTGTCAAAGGAGTTTTGGTGAAACATTAGTGAATCGTTAACAATACATGTCACAGTAATAGGCTTATCCCCAATAAAATGGAACTTAATATACCTAACTGTTGAAATGTGGGTTTACTGTAGACTGTACACATCTCAGAGCATTCATTCGTGATGTTATGTTATGATGTCGTGTAAACAATGAACATCCAAGCGATTACAGCCATCGCGACCAGATTTGTCTGTCTATTTTTTTTTTTATCATTAGCAATGCATTATTGTTTTAATAATATACAAACACATATTGTGCATGTGGTGTTAACCTATAATTAATTGTTGCACTTTTATATGTAGCAGTAAATATTGTTTTATTAATGTACTGTGCAAACAATTGTTGGTTAACCAAATAAATAAATTATTGAGGAGTTTCATTGTAAATATCCGAAGATCAGTATCAGATCTTCACCAAATTTTAGTGGGACCACCACGAAATAATATTCTTCCAAAAAAAAGAGAATCCTCAAAATCGGTTCACAATTGGCGAAGATATTGCTGAACAAACACACACAAAAAAAAAATCAGACGAATTGCTATACACTTTTTGGAAGTCGGTTAAAAATATTAAAAACTTTTTCGCGCTTCGACTCTACGCCAATGTGAATGGAGCCTTACAGCTCTTGAACGCAGTCTCATCGTGCTGATCGCGATCACTTTTATTGGACTTTTTTTCTTTCTAGATTTTGTAAATAAATCAGACCTGTAACGCACGAAGCGAGTCGAGGCTTGACACATTTAGTGCCGTTTTTTTTTTGGCGCTTGAAATTGACAGGTGGGCACAGTGGTAAATAATTGAAATTGTCTCTGGATATTGCATTGAAAAAACAAGATGGCGACGCTAGTTCCTATAAAAGGTACATGTAAGATTATAATCCCCGAAGCTCAATTTTACAGAAATTTAACATTGTCAGTGTGAACTTTATTCGTAACTACTTCAAGATCTTTTCGTTTAACTGTTACTATAATTCTGACCAAGAACCTGTAGCGAACGTAGCGATACGATTGGGGAATTGCATTTTTGATATTGTAAAGACACGCCAGCGCACAGTGTTGCCCCGAAAAACGAACATTCCCTTTTTATAAATTTATCCGATCAGGTAATTTTAAAAGTAAGGATAAAATACCCGTGTGCCAATTTTACACCAAACACGAGTAAAATCTTTTTTTCAAACTTTCCTAAATTTATTCATTACAAAAAAAATAAGCATTATTTGACGCTTTTATTAATTATGTGTAATAAAACTATATTAAAGATATTTGAAAAAAATACAAAAGAGTACTAACTAGTACAGAAATATGTTTTTTTTTGTTTTTAGATTTTTTTTTTTTGTTTGTTTGCTTAGTTGGATTCAATATTTATTGTAAATCATGGTTAGACCCCAAACAATCACTAAAAAAAACAAAACACGTCCAAATCTCGCAGTATCTAGAAGTTATTCACTTCTAAACTTTTTTCTGATAACTTTGATATTAGGGCATCACTTCGCAAAAAATAATATTTTATGTTTGTAGATTTCAATTTTATGTTGGATTGTATTTTATCATAGAATAATACATGTATACATATTTACACCCACCCTCATAAATTTTACAAATAATGTTCTTATATTTTTAATTATTTTTACATCGGACTAAACATACAACTAAAGTTAATTACACATACTAATATTATTTCATGCTTTATTGCACGTCAAGCCAAGTTCGGAGATGAACAGGGTGAAGCACACCTCACACGAATCATCTCGAGCTACTTTCAACCACCCAATGTATTAGACCTACAAAACTCGTTAAAGCAAAACTCTCAATATTTACAAACAAATAATTGAGTTTACATAATCAGTAGCAAGGCACCTAATACCGCCTATTGCCTGTACCTGCGGCAAATAAATCAATTTTCTTTCTTTCTTTCTTAATAAACTATCTTTTACTAATATATATAGAACTGGGCACCGATTTAGGTCTCTATTTTTTTATCGTGTACTTTGTACCGAACTTATTCTACATTTATGATTTAGGTAGGACTTAAAGTTCATTTTGCACTTATTATTTACACTAGAAACGGGATATTTACCAGGTTTACTGTTTTTATTGAGTAGATAGATGAACAATGATAGATAAAAAAAAAGACTGATAAAAAAAAATATGCAACCTTAGTTTTAGTATATGCGAAACTTGATACAAAATCGAGATCACCACGCAGCGCGCGCCTCCAGCGTCGTCTTGAGCTCATTGATAATAATAATTTGGCAGTAGGTACCTAACTTAGTGCGATAGGTACTCAAAGTCGCTCGGTGTCCAAATTTTAACTTTTTTAAATAATTTTGGGAAAAAATATAACATGGTTTAAAAATTATTGGAATCGATTCAGTTACTTATTCTGAACAAACTATACTCAGGTTTCGCATATACTAAAAATAATGTTGTAGATGAAAATCTAAACAATATCATCATGTTATCATGTGTGTGTGTGTTATTGTTCATGTTATCTATCTTCCATGACAGTTTAAAATCTTATATCATTTTGAACTTATTATCGCACAGCCTGAACCACTTTTTCGATAAACTTGAAATGTTCAAAATAAAATATTTACAAACTACACTTGGTTAAGTACCTACTTTAGTTATCATTTTCCGTAGGAAAAAAATCAGTACTGTCGTCATTTCAGCCTTCTTTATGATTTTGCTTTACGTCTTCTTCACTTAAGGGCATTACATGGCTCAAATCCCAAAAACAGCGTATGTTCAAAGAAATTTGTTGATGAATCCCTTCGTGCGTTTTCCGTGTAAAAAAAAGTATGTTATAGTTAAGTTCATTACAAATAAATTGCATTGTTTAAAATTTTAATAAACCTTCTCAATTTTTTTTGGTTAATCGTAGAAAATAGGTCCTTTTTCAACCTTAATTGTAAATTATCTCTGTAACGGCTGAATAGATCGGCATGAATTTTGTAACAACAAATACGTAATGATATACTTAACAATCTGTATTGTTTTTTTTCTGTTATTTCTTTAAATATTTTTAAATAATAAATAAAAACCGAAATTTTGCGAAATGTGCGGGGCAAGTCAACAAAAACCAGTACAGGGATCAAATCATCAAGGTCATCGAGCAATGTAATGCCCTTAAGCCATCGCTATCTAGGGCCGAAACCTCTTCCCTTGGTATTTCTAACGGTTTTAACAATTGGAGGACGGCGTGTGGTAATGGCATCCGTCCTAATTTTGCTTATTTTTGTCTTTGCTTTAATCTGATATCTATATATATATTAAATGGTAAACTGACTGACTGACTGGGTGATATATCAACACACAGATCGCTGGTCCTGGTAGAGACATGAAACTTGGAGGATGTATTCTTTGTAAAGAGTAAGTATCCACTAAGAAAGGATTTTTGGGAATTCCACCCCTAAAGGGGTAAAATAGGGGATGCAAGTTTATATGAAAGTCCGTCAGTTTTGAAGTTAGGATCTTCAAATTTTGTGTTTAGGCTGACGATTGAAAGTTAATTTATAAGCGCTACAGCGTTTTTGATAATTCTACCCCCGAAGGGTTAAAAAGGGGTATGAAGGTAAATAATCGGATATTTTTCGAAATCCAGGCGAAGCCGCGGGCAAAAACTAGTTCGAAATAAATGGATCTGATGTCAGTAGTGAAATCAGTCATGGTTGAAACTCTATCAAACTTTCGAGTATGATGTTCTCTGTCAGACCTCCAAAACTTATTTCTTGCTTCTCCCGCTTGGTCTGAGAGTAAGATAAGATAAGATAATTTATTTGCCTAAAACATGGTATACAGAGGTGTTATATCTTTTGGTTTTGTTCAAAACTAAGGCATGCAAACTTTGAATTGAATAAACATTATAATTTATTCAAAAAAATCTTAATACTATAGAAATAATTTTCATTCAGCCATTTATTTAATTTAATTTTGAATAATCTGCAATTTAATATTTTCAATAAATTAGGTAATTTATTATAAACACGCACACACATAGCCAGACAGCTTTTATTATATTTTGCTAATCTAGGGAGCTGATCTAGTACAAGTCTGTATTGGTCACGGTGACTTCCAGAACTTATTTCCTCTGCCGTTTTGGACAGTCCTTTATATTTCCTAACATACATACATGCTTCATACAAATATAATGAAGGTAAGGGTAGCAAACCAAGCTTTTTAAATATTGGTTGACATGATTCATCAGATTGAATCCCGTATATGGCTATTAGACATTTTTTTTGGGCGACAAATGCTCTGTTGTGGTCAATGCTATTTCCCCACATAATTAACCCATACCGTAACAAGGACTCAACATATGCACGGTATGACATGTCAGCCATTTATAAATTAGTTACCTTTTTAATCTGTAAACCCACAGGCATTGCTGAGTTTCGCATGATGTCTTTACCATAGACTAAAATTTTGTGCAATGTAACCGTCATAGAATACCATTCAAAATTTTGGACGTACTTAATAGCCAGTGACATAGAAAAATCCATGGTGCCATGTCATGTACACATATTGCCTGGAGGACCGGGGGTCCTCAGCCCCGTTCCTCCAATATGTATAGTGGGTTTTGACTTAAGCCTAACGAGGGCGAACGTATTTAACGTCACGCGTCGTATGATATTAGTAAAGTTACAAATATCCAAATAAAGATATAAACGGCAAATAAAATATACAATTTAAAAACTAGTAGGATTACTAGCATTACAATTCCGTTTCATCATTTTAATTTAATTTACTTTTTAATTATATAAAAATAATATGAAAATAGTTGGATTTATCATTAACAATGTGAAAAGCGTCCGTATGGTGTCCGGACTTAAAGAATAGCACCATCCCATGTCTTCCCGTGGGTGTCGTAAGAGGCGACTAAGGGACTTACCAGAGAATGGGCATAAGCGTTCTCTGATTTTACAACAACCATACTGCGATCGCCAACCCGCCTGCCAAGCGTGGCGATTATGGCAAAACCCCCCTAAATGACGAGCACAATAAAAAAATGGCCCCTAGTACCCGGCAGCCCGTCTACCCTCGACTATGGTAGCGGTCGAGGTTACGGCGTGGCAAGGGGTGCGAAGAATCTCCGGACGGGATCAGGCTGCCAATACCGACGACTTGACCTGGCAACATATAACACGCGTACACTCCGGACCGACGAGAAGATAACGGAACTCGAAGAGGAATTGAGCAGGCTGCGATGGAGTATTGTGGGATTATCTGAAGTCCGAAGAGAGGGTGAGGACACGATAATCCTGAAATCCGGCAACCTGCTCTATTTCCGAGAGGGTGACCGGCAGTCCCAGGGTGGTGTTGGGTTTATCGTCCACAAGCCCCTTGTGAATAACGTGGTGAAGATCGAGAGTGTATCGACCAGGGTGGCGTACCTTGTACTCAAAATATCCTCAAGATATTTGCTGAAGGTCATACAGGTCTACGCCCCAACCTCGGCACACCCCGACGACGAAGTGGAGACCATGTATGAGGATATTTCCAAAGCCCTGCATGGTTTCAAGACTCACTTCACCGTTGTCATGGGGGACTTCAATGCGAAACTGGGCAAACGAGATGGAGATGAGCTGCAGGTGGGGCAATTTGGGTTTGGAAGTCGGAACCACCGGGGTCACCAACTGGCTAGTTTTATGGAGAAGGAGGGCCTCTATATGATGAACTCCTTCTTCAAAAAGCGCGAGCACAGGAAGTGGACCTGGCAGAGTCCCGATGGTGCAACTAAAAATGAGATTGACTTCATCATGTCAACCAAGAAGCAGATGTTCAATGATGTCTCTGTGATCAATTCGGTGAAAACCGGGAGCGATCACCGCATGGTAAGAGGCACATTGAACATCAATATAAAGCTTGAAAGGTCTCGACTGATGAAGTCTACGCTCCGTCCAGCACAGATCCAGATCCAAAACCCCGAGAGCTTTCAGCTTGAACTCCAGAATCGTTTCGAGTGCCTAGGAAGCTCAGTGGACGAATACAACGATGGGTTCGTGGAAACTGTCCACACGACTGGGTCTAAGTTTTTTAAGACACGTCGTGCACACAACAAAAAACTCTCTGATCATACTCTCGAGCTCATGAAGGAGCGGCGTGAGATGATCCTGCAGTCTTCAGATGAGGTGTGGAAATACCGGCAGCTCAATAGACGGATCTCTAAATCCTTGAAGAGCGACCTCCGCCGCTTTAATACCGAGCGTATTAAAGACGCTATTGAGCGGAATAAAGGCTCCAAGGTATTTTCAAGAGATCTGGCTATTGGGCAGAGCCAGCTAACGAAACTGAAGACCGACGATGGCAGGATCGTATCCGCCAAACCGGAGCTGCTGAGGGAGATCGAGAGTTTTTATGGGCAGTTGTACACTTCAACTAGAAATCCTGTTGCAACTCTAGCTAACGACCCAAGAGCTAGACTGACCCGACACTATACCGAAGACATTCCGGATGTCAGCCTGTACGATATTAGGATGGCTCTTAAACAGCTTAAGAACAACAAGGCACCGGGTGATGACGGAATTACGGCCGAACTCCTGAAGGCGGGTGGAAAACCGGTACTTAAGGCCCTTCAGAAGCTGTTTGCGAGCGACTGCTTATCTGACCTCCACAACCCAGTTAGTACTGGGTAATACGATACCCCTTGGTAAGACTGGTTGTCAGAACCTAACGACTGTCAAAGGTCTACAAATGACACCCGGGATCAACCGCTTAACGTGCTTTTCGAGGCACGGAGGAAACTCGGTATGTAATGGGTGGTCACCCATCCACAGATAAACCTAGGCAAGCACGGCTTAACCTAAAGATCGACCCGAGCGGCTGTTATTATTTAGCCACTTAAAAATAAATATTCAATAAAAAAACATTTTAAAAAATACACCTGCCAACCCTAGCGCTTAAATTTCAGAATCCTGTAAATTCTAGATACCATTAGATTTGGATATGATATTTTAATTCAGTACTTCTTAGTGCCAAAGCAACAGCTTGTCTCGATATTGAATCCAAATGCCATGAAATAAGCCCATAAAAAAATAAAATCGAAAATATGTAAAATCGATGTTACTAACTACACCGTTAACGATAAAAATTGAGCGTTTGCTTGATAATTTACTTAATATACAGCATCAAGTAATTGAAATCAAAGATATAACAAAAACGCATTGGATCTAAAGTTATTGCGATTACTATGGTTTTTATGGAAACCATAGAAAAAAGAATATATCTCCAGATTGGGATAAAATTTTCACACGGGTATTTTACTCATACTTTTAAAATAACCTGTTCTATCAGATAAGTTAATAAAAAGGAGATGTTCGTTTTTCGGGGCAATGGCAACACTTTGCAACGCCGGGCTCGCCTGTCGCTTACTTACATACCATAGTCCTGGCACGTCCTAATTTAGTGTATTAATTATAACCGTCATTGTGAACCTCTATTTAACATTTATCAAATTCAGTATCACCTAAATTGCATATCATTTATCTGGACCCCAAATATAACACGCACAACAGACCTATCAAGGACCGTAGTACATATTAGTTCCATGCTACTGACATATTATGCGGTTGATCATAGCTATTATATCATTGAAAATAGAGGGCATATACTCGTGCGTACACAAGGCACTAACTAACGCAACAACAGAAGGCACGCTATAGTGCCAATGGTTATTTTGGCGCTTGAATGTGTTGAAGATGGCTAGTGGTAAACATTTGTGAGATTGTGTTAAAAAAATGGGCTGGCAGTGCCTTTTTGGGCGACACTTTCGTAATGTTTCATGAATTCGTATATAAGAAGGAATTCCTAATATCTTGTGTCTATTTTTAGATGCTACTAGGCCACGCCCACGCGCGTCAATGTCACCTACCCCGTACTTTTCCGTTTGGGCTCATATGCTTAACGATAGAACAAATTCCGTCCTGCTATCTCCACGAATTCACGTCATAACAAAATGGCGGCGTTACTTGGACATAATCAACTGACTAATATTTCTTTAACACTACTTTAAATAAAAATCTCAAAATTAAATTCAACGATATATTCCCAACTCACAAAAAACAACGATATTTTAACTTACATTACAAAAACGAAACACTTTTAAACTTCATACTTTGACCGTTCATTCGTACGACAACGAGTCATTTGTTACTCGATTTGTTAGAAAACCAAAAAATAAGAATCATTAAAAGAATTATCAAAATACATAATATTGCTATGACAAAGGATCTTCTCTCACACGATGCAGAAAATGAAAACGTGTACGCTGCAAAAGAAAGAATCCGATTTAAACTTACATGAGAATATCTGTAAACCTCGAAGGATTAGGCAGAAGTAACCTAACGGTACACCCATGTTTCGCTACATTTATGTTAAACTTTATGCTACGTTATGTTTAAGTCCCATGTAACTAGAAGCGAGCCTATTGCCATCAACCGGGCTTAAAGCCAGCCTCCGTGACTGCTACTGAGAAATTTCTGATAAAAGAACCCAATGGGGCTTTGCCCGGACTGGCAGTTAAATCGAAGGCCTAAACTAGGCCTGCCCCTGCTACACGTGGCGCCATCTATCGGGTCCAAAACTTTCAAGCTGGAACCAACCAAAAACATTCAGAACATTTCATTCAAATAGGTTGGGTGGTTTCAGAGATTAGCGTGTACAAACATAGTGATTTTCATGTTAAGATATTAACAAAATATTGTAAGACATTTCAAATATGGTAGTTTGGAGATTTTGCCTATTCTTCTACATAAGGAAATATTTCTGCAAAAGGCAATTAGTTCTATTTCTTTGTTAAGTTTGAAGTTTAAAAGTGCTTTTTATTGGACTAATAAAAATAAATGGTTACAATTTGAATTCATCACTAAAAGTTTGTGTATAAAGGAAACGTCAACTACTTATGGGACTACAATTATAAATAAGGAACTTTTGCCACGGGCCCATAATCGAAACAGACGCCGCCATCTTGTTTTGCACTTAATGTATCCACAGATAATATCACCAACGTTTACCAAAAGCATCTCCTCACAATGTCAATTAAAGTGCTGAAGGATCCTAGCAACACTGTTATTGTAGGATTAAAAATGGAATAATCTTATTTTATTTTACAAGATTACTATTATATAGATGCGAAAGTTTATGAGGATGAACGTTTATTACCGTTTAACGCAAATCTCCTGAACGGATCTGAATGAAATTTGGCACACAGATAGTTTATAGTCTGGATTCACACATAACCTACTTTTTATCCCGTTAGTACAATCCCGTGACACAATAACCGAACTTCACGCGGGCAAAGCTAGGAGCATTAGCTAGTTATTTTTTTAAATTAGGTACTTGACAAAAACTCATAATTAAATTCAACGATATATTCTTAAACTTTTTTACATTGTCTTTTACTGAATGAACACATTACATTTTTTTAATTGTGTAAGTTAAAAACATACAAATTTTTAAACCAAATCAAGTCATTCTCATAATCATCAGATTTCTTTGCCAATAATAACATTAGGACGAGGGCTATTAGCAAAGAAGTAAATATAAGGAAAAAACTAAATGTAAGCAAGGCTCTTCGAGTTTCACCGGCTGAATCGCATCGCCTGAATTCATCCCCCACTGAAACCAAAAGAATCAGTTTTAAACTAGTATTTTTAAAAGCTTTTATTTAACTTGCAATGTTTGTATGTTCGTTAAGGTCAAATCTTGCAACTGTATTTTTAAAACAGTTATTCCTAACCGATTTAGCTAAAATTTTGCCTAGACGTTTAGTTTGGATGACAATGCATGGCGAACTCTCAAAGATGGCGGACTAATTTATTTTTATGCACCCCATAATATGGGTATCAATTATAAGAATTTGCTAAGAAAAATACGACAAAAAAATACGTCACACCTATATTTTTAAATAAATGTTTTTTTAATACTCCTTGTTTGTTGTGCAAGTACAGCACAGCTTTCATATTAATATGCCAGCATTTTATTTATTTATTTATTTATTTAAACTTCATGTACAAGAGTGGTACATAGGCGGACTTAATGCCACAAGGCATTCTCTACCAGTCAACCTTTGGGTCAAATAGGATAGCATTGTGATAGAGTACAAAAAAAAATAAATAAGAAAAAAACCAATTTGTTAACATAGATTGATATACATAAATAGGTACATACCAATACACATATATACAGTAAAATTAAATAAACTAATATATATTATAATACATACAAATAGTCCAAATACGAGAAACCTCATAATAATTACTATGACTACTAACTAATATCTAGCTTGTGAGCAATTTAGTCTGATTTCAGATAGTACTTCCGAACTGTTCTTTTGAAAGCCATTTTGCTTTCAGCTTTTTTAATGTCAAGGGGTAGCGCGTTCCAGAGTTTTATAGTTGAGACAGCGTAAGAATTGGACATAAAACCAGTACGATGTGATGGAATTTCAAGTAGTAAGTTTTTTGAAGCTCGAAGCTGGCGACTGTGAGAACTGCCCAACACTTTAAAATATTCTTTTAGGTAATCGGGAGCACATGGATCGGTCAAAATAGTGAAGAGCATACAGAGAGATCTGAGGGACCTCCTGAGTCGGATAGGCAGCCACTTAAGCTGAGAACGGTATGAAGAGATGTGATCGTACTTACGAAGGCCAAAAACAAACCGAATACAATTATTGAGAAGATGATCTAATTTGCTTAAAAGTTCTTGGGATAGATCAGAGTAACAAACATCAGCATAGTCGATAATGGGAAGCACAAGTGACTGGACCAAAGTTAATTTAGTGCTAGATGGGAGAAAATATTTGAATCTATACAGAGACCGCAGCGAGTAAGTGACTTTCTGGCTAACCTGTGCTACCTGCTTATTCCAACTAAGTGTCGCGTCAATGTGCAGGCCCAAGTCTTTTACGTGTGGTGAGAGAGATATCACAGAGTTGTCGAACATAAGCGGCATTAGCTGGCTAGTATCCAAATTTCTCAGGTAGTACGTACTACCTATGAGGATGGCCTGGCATTTCCCGACGTTGACAGCAACCCCAAATTTACCAGACCATTCTCCGATAGTTTGGAGATCTGCATTTAGTAATGAGATACAATTATCGAGGTTAGCAATGTCGGATTGAGCGTAAAGTTGCAGGTCATCAGCGTACAGATGATAAGAGCACTTGAGGATAGTAGTAATGGAGTTTATAAATAACGAAAATAAGAGAGGAGAAAGTATACCGCCTTGTGGAACACCAGTTGCCAGGTCGCACCAGTCGGAGTAATCCTGATCAGCACGCACCGCCTGCTGGCGACCACGAAGATATGATGAAAACCAATCACGTGACAACGAGGAGACCCCAATCTGAGACAATATGGCCAAGAGAATATCGTGGTCCACGGTGTTAAAAGCGTTGGAAAAATCGATTAAAACCAACACCGTAACCCTCGAATTCTCCAAGCCATCCCTAATGTCTTCAGTAACCTTAAGCAGGGCTGTGGCTGTGCTGTGGCCGGGCCGAAAACCAGATTGGAATTTGGACAACAGGTTATTCTTGAGAACGTAAGAGGATATTTGCCTAAGAGCAGCTGCTTCAAGGATTTTGGAAAGGAAAGGGAGAATTGATATGGGTCTGTAGTGATTTGGCAAACAGGGACTGGACATTTTTGGAAGAGGTATAACGTAAGCCTTACGCCACAAAGCTGGAAACACACCAGTATAGAGAGAGAAATTTATAATGTGAGCAACAATAGCAATTATGTTATCAGTCATAAAGGATAACATTGTTCTGCTGATCCCATCACAGCCCACAGCCCTAGACTTAATCGATGTAAAAAATTTAAGGACCTCAAGGTTAGTCACGGGGGAGAAAGAGAAAGAGTCAGGAGGTAACATTGGCTTGGAGGTTATGTCATGAATAGTTTTATTCTTAACATCAACCGAAAGCGTAGCTGACGTTGAGAAGTGTGTATTTAGAACATTCAAGGACAGACTAGAAGGTAAAATACTAGAGGGAGACTTTGTCATGCCAAGTGATTTGAGAAACTTACAAATATCAGCCGGTGAAGAATTGAGAACATTTTCACAAATGTATCGGCGTTTAGATGCTCTTACCATCTGGTTGCAGCGGTTTCTAGCCAACTTGTACAGGTTCCAGTTCTCCTCACTGCGATCCCGCCTATGTTTTCTAAACGCCCTGTCACGCCGTCTCATTGCCATCCTAACTCCTGGGGTTATCCATGGGGCCGGAGGGCGCTTAACACGGACGGCCCTCAGTGGTGCATGCGCGTCAATGAGCTGGAGAACATACCTATTAAATATTTCAACTTTCTCCTCCACTGCCGATGATTGGACAAGATGGTCCCAATCAAGGGCTTGTGCATCTGCATTAAGCTTTTCTTTATCTAACCTCGCAAAATTCCGCATAAAAACAATAGCAGGCCGCTGCTTAGGTGGTTTAATTTTACCTACGCTGGGCCGGCTAATTTAGTACACGAATAGCATTCATACCGCGTGCACTCACCTATCTATCAATCATACTTTTATCAATAAATATCAATCAATCAACAATCAGTGTATCAATCAGCATCAACTCAAGGTGTAAGGTCACTAACCATACAGTCACCAAACAGAAACGTCAGCTAGTTGACAAAGAATCTTTAGGCCAAAATCACCGCCATCTTGTTTTTTTCATATATTTCTTTAACCATCTCGGACTCTAATCGGCCCTAGCCCTCGTATGACTTGACCAAGATTATGTCTGGACTTTGGAACTGAACTTTAAAAGACACTGTGATCTCCGAGTTTCTTCCAGTTTTTAGAGTACTTGGACAGAAAACACCGACTTCGTCAAGATTTTGGTGTTTGTTAAAAACGATTTTTTTTTATTCTAGAAAAAAGGGCTTTATCGAACATGCGACTATGCCGCCCTGTTAGTCTTTACAAATTTTAACAAATAATACAATGTAAATCAACTAAATCTTAGCATAGCTCGTCTGGACAGTGCTCTAGCAGCGTCAGAAAGTGGCGCAGACAGAAGAAACATAATAATTTATCATTAACAATTCCACAAATATTTAACAACTGTGCCTCCCTGATGTAATAAATTCATGTGACCTGAATTCTAGACTGTCAGGTCTAGAATTTGTAATAAATAAATTAAAATTGTAGATTCATTAAAAATGTTTAAAGTTACACACATTTGCTAGGGTCCAACGTGCCCACCGTGTTGTTGGCTTCCTGTCTAACGTGTTTGTATAAGTTTTTATATAACTTGCCTTGGTAATCAGTTAGTATGTATTAGTCAAATCTAACAACTGAATTTCAAACAAGTTCCCCCCCCCCCCAACCGATTGAGCTTAAACTTTTCACACACCATTGGTTCTGGTGACAGTACATTTTTATGACAGATATGACTTGATTCTGCAGTCAGGATCGCCTCCTCACGGGGTGACTGCTTATATTTTATTTTAATTTGAATCGGACTGTATGGATCAAGTTATATAAAATAAATGAATTTTATTGAACTTTTATTGAATATTTTTTATTTTTTGATTTTTTTACATTTTAAGATTTGGCGACCTGGACCAAAAAGGAAGTCGCGTTGAAATAAAATTCCCTACCGCGGAAACAATACGAACTCGACTGGTTATAATGACTTAAATACTAAAGTGTTAAAAATATGCGCAGTGACCTAAGTCTCGCCTTTAAGCTACATAATAAATTTATCCCTAAGTGAAGGAGTCTTCCCAAATCGACTGAAAATGTCTATTGTCAAACCTTTATACAAGAAAGGCTTAAAGTCAGATATGAGTAATTATCGACCAATCACTTTGATCCCCATATTATCGAAAATATTTAAGAAGGTTATGTGTAATAAAATAGAGAACTTTTTGACATCATGTGACATCCTTAAAAAAAAACAGTTTGGATTTAGGAAGGGGAGTTCGACGGCCTCAGCATGTTTCTCCTTAATTAAACAAATAACCGAAAGTCTAAACCAAAAACCCAAAATAGGCTGTGTCTTTCTAGACATGACAAAAGCCTTTGACTTTGTCTGTCATAAAACATTACTCACAAAACTTTGTCACTATGGAATCCGCGGGAAAGACAACGATTGGATCAAAAGCTTTCTTACCGACCGAATGCAGAAGATGGAAGATTTACAATTCAAGAGCAAGCGTAGTGAGCTCGAAAACTTTTAGCACCCCACTTCAGAGGTGTTTGATTTTATTTATATATAACTTTCAGATAGATGAGACTAAAGTGCGTTTGTTGAATTATGTATAAAAGTTAAGAGACCATAGAATAGAATAGAAGAGAGAGCGAAATGAGTTTGAAAATTTTTAGCACCTCGTCTTGAATTATGTTATATTTTCATAGGACCATTATGGAATTATACAGATGTACAAGTGTACTTCAAAGTAAGCTAAAACTGTATAGTGCTAAGTATCAAGAAAGTACGGGGTGGCAGGCAAATAAATAAGCCACGGCATATGGCGTGTCAACGCCTAAGCAACAGGATACCTCTTGGCAGGCTGTGACTGTCAGAGAGGTATGGATGACAGCCGAGACCAACGGCTTAACATGTTTTCCTAGGCACGGAGGATGTGTCATGGATGGTCACCCACACAGGGCCATTGACCTCAGCAAGCTAGTTTAACTTTCGATCGACCCATGTAGTTGTTCTCATCTTGCGTCCTGTATGATTATTCTAAAAATGCAGACTTGTTATTGCTGTAGACCATAATTTGATCAACAAACAACCTGATAATGAGCACCAAGTTTACGTAACAAATCTTCAAATTCGCGATTTACCTTACCGTATTAGCTATAACCCTCCTGACTGAACAGTGTGCAGATATTAACTACTACTAATCAAAAAATTCACTTGAGAATACGCTTTGAGTTTTGGTCAAATTAAGCGAATCCCGTGAGGGATGCAACACTATTTCATATGCACAAAAGAATTTGGCAATTGTTTGGCAATTGGCGCTGGAATACACTGTCAGGAGGCGAAAAGGAGGAGGAGGCTGGAATAGTGCTGTTGATAAAATTTGTGGGTTTGTCTGTGGAAATCACTGACTTAAAAGCTTATGGACTTGGCATACCTACAGAATTAGCGTGACTACCTACAAAAATCTGGCGCACAAAATGGCCGCCATTTTCATTCACCATCGTTCAAGAGAAAAAACAACTTTAAGCTCGCAACCGTTTAACAGCAGATCTACCAGAAAACTCGGCGCAAAACATGGCGACGCCGTCACGCCTGAACGAGCTTATGACGTCACACGAAAGTGTTGTCAAAATAAGCACTTTACAAACTGTAGTTGTCTCTTTTTTCCTTTGCAGCTACTGTGAAAAAAACTGTTCACATTATGTGTGTCGATATTATAGATGTGTGTATAACTATTCTTTCTATAGTAAAATATGGCGTCTCCACTATATTTATATGACGGAATTGTATTGAAAAAACAAGATGGCGGCGGTAGTTCCGGCTACGGCCGCGCGCCAAAAGGACCATGCAGCACTATAACTTGTGTAATAGTGTTCAAAGTGACACGTACAGCCTTCTTATGAAAATAATCATTTTAAATTACAAAACTACTTCGAGAAGTCTCACGCGAATCATATCAATATGAACAGTTGCTTTATCAACAGTGGCGGTGTAGTTAGCGTCTCAGACGTAATAATAATCAACTGCCTTTGTATTATTGTCTCAACAGTATAGCATCACGTCTGTAATCCCTAAAAGGTTAGACTATAGTGAATATTGCTAGTACACACGGCGGCACATCAAGCTATACATAACCAGTATAACCTGACTTCGCATTGTATGAGCATCCCGTACCATGAGAGATCAGCTTAATTTGGTTTTGCATAGCTTGACTGGCCGCCGTGCGTACACCCACATTTCAACCGGGTGCAAATCCAGATTCCTGAGCTGCTAGTTAGAAACTTCTGATGGAATAACCTAATTATATTGATTTCTTTGTTTCATTCGCGTTAAAACCGTTTCACGTGTTACAAGTCTGTTCTATGATTAATTGAAAAGTAGGCGTCGCCGACATTGAAAAAATAAACAGAAAACAAAATAACTATAGGTACTTACCCCACTTTTCGAAGGCTCGCGGCATTTTCCAATATTTTATCTAGAAAATAAAATTCACTGTCTCATATTCAGTTAGTAACAATTAAATAGTAATAATGTTTAAATTATAACTCTATTTGGTTCTTTAAAAAACACAAATAGTGTAGAATGCAAATAAGTATTTTTTATCTATTTTAAGTTGTTTTCATTGATTAGGACGGGACAAATATTTAGTTATGGCGTTTCTATACGTGCTAGTGCTTTCTAAACATTGCTGCATGGTTATTTTAGCGATTGTCAAGAGGGCGTTATTTTGTAAAATTGTCTATGGATATTGCATTGAATAACAAAATGGTGGCGCTAGTACCGATTATGGCCAGCCAAAAGAACCACACAGCACTAACGTATAAGTATGTGCTCCGGAAAGTACACCGTTTAATTCCTCAAAATTGCATGCTCAATGCATTAAAGGGTCTCATGTGATAGTTGCGTTACCTTATTAAATACAGTAAACGCTATTTAGTAACGAAAATATATCTATCGATTAATTCGACTTATTTTCTAGATATAAAAACTAGTTAGGAATATGTGTATTGTTTTTTTTTTCTAAAAATAATACAACTCACAAAGCAGAGTTGTACTATTGCCATCTACTATTCAGTAGTGACGGAAAGGACGGAAAGTTTCGTCTTAAAATCCCATAGAACAGGGGCGAGCCCTTTTCTTTATTATAGTTATTTCGATCGCGTTCGCGGCGTCACTTACACTCTAAAGCAGTAGACAAGGGTCAGCACAGACTAAGTAAGTAGTATTATGCTCGAATATAGGTAATGTTGGTAAAAATAACCTTAACGAAGCCGAAAGGCACTTGTTCTCCCCGTCATTGAGATCATTTTTTTGCACTGGACCATACCGGGGAAACTTCTAGTTACGAAGATATTGGAGGTCAAAGTTAAAAAAAAAATCACAAGTCAAATCATTCAAAATCAAAAATGTTTTGTTTCACCATTGCACGTTGTACATTATACAGGCGTCTCCTTTTAAGCATATAGATGCCTGCGAAAGGAGGCACCGCTCTTTTAAATCTCACAATATTAGTGTAACATGATGGATGGACTGTGTAAAGAATGATATAGCAAGAAAGGAGGTGTCTGATGAGATGACGAGTAATAGAGAAGAATGGTAGAAAAAGACACGCTGCGCCGACCACAAATGAATTGGGATACGGGCAAGACAATGATGATGTTACTAAATTAAAAAAAATAAAGATTATGAATTAGTTATTTCTATTTATTGTCAAATTAGTCTGTTGGTGTGTGTATATGTGTGCGTGCGTGCGTGTGGATGTGTGTGTGTGTGTGGTTGTTTTATTCGGAAGCGGTTTTACCTTACATTTAATAGAAGATTCTCTACTACGTCGTAGCACAACTTGTTTATCTACTTAATCAGCAGCGATTTGCATTCTTGAAACGGTTTAGTATATGTATCTTTTTGTTTATTTATTTTAATACAGGAAAGACGAGTGTTTGTCGTACTGAATATTTGCAAATTCTGTTTTTACAAAAGGGGTGGAAGCAATATTTTGTTTCCTTCTTTTGGCTAATACATTAGGATCTCTTTTTTTTTTTTTTTAGGATGGGAAATCATCAAATGACCCCCCCGCTCTGGGCGGAGGTGTCAGACTTGTACTGACTAAAACCCATCCATGTTCCTTCTTTGCCCTTTATGTTCCAGGGCCGCTGTATCTCTTTCGAACAGTCCCGCAGCCCTGGCAGGCACCGGCCCGTGCGGACCCCTACGTGGTTGCTGACATCTCTTTGAGGCGCGCGTGGAACACGAACGCGCCGTCGACACGGCCTATCGTCATAAGACGGCCAGACGGCGAGCTAGCCTATAACTCGCCGTCCACAGGCAATACATTAGGATCTAAGAGTAGGGTTTTATATTTTTTAGTACTATGTGTATACAACATTAGTTTTAGTATATGCGAAACCTGATACACGTGTCTAGTATTTTTATATAAAGAATCTATGTACAAAATTTCAAAACTGTATCATGAAAAATCTCAGTTATAAGCTTGTTTTGTTACCTAGTTGTCCGCACAAAAACGTTGTCACCACGTAGCGCGCGCCTCCAGCGTCGTCTTGAGCTCTTTGATTATAATAATTTGGCAGTAGGTACCTAAATTAGTGCGATAGGTACTCAAAATCGCTCGGTGTCCAACTTTTAACTTTTTTAAATATTTTTGGGAAAAAATATAACATGGTTTAAAAATTATTGGAAACGATTCAGTTACTTATTCTGAACAAACTATATTGCATTGATGGCTTTCACGCCATCATGCGTAAGCGATGCGCCTCCATCATGCGCAGGGTACGCGTCAGCCCCAACAGCATCCTGAAAACTATAGCTGACAGGTGGGACAGTCCTATACTGGGGCATTGGATGCGCCTACATGCCACTGTGGCGCATAATTAATAATTGCATTGTTTTAGTTTTTCGGGTAGATATAAGTACTAACACTAGTTTTTAAGTTGTGTGTTGTAATAACCAAATGGACTTAATCTGAATAAAAAGCATTTTATTTATTTATATTCAGGTTTCGCATATACTAAAATTAATGTTGCCCCCCCCCCCCCCCCAAGTTAATGAGATACAATTATATAATTATTACAGATTGAACTAGCGAGATATACACTTCATTTAGAAGATTGTTTTCTAAGCCACTCCTTGGGACTACATCACGGATAACCGTCTTGTCGATCGGACAACTCACTGAGATTGATAGGCTTGTAACCAAATGAATTACGTCGTCTTTAGTTTCGTTTGACTTGTTCGGTACGGTTTTTATTTCAAAATTAGCCTTTCTACCGTCTTGCTGCATACCCTCCATTTTATCCTCCAAAATAATAATAAATTTTTTATTCTCTTTTATTTTGTCCGCTAAAGATTCAATTTTTTTTTTAATTTTCGTTTTGTGCCGTCAACAAGGCAATGGAGTTTTCGGTTTTGCAACTTGATTGTTGTATTCCTTGAAGTATTGTGGCATTTGTTTTAAATTCCTCCTCTTGGGTTTTCATAATCGTAGCGAATATAGACTTTTAAATTTAGCAAATTCCTCAACGAAAAATCTTCCTCTCGTTTTCTTCATTTTTGTCGCGATGATGCAAAGTTAGGGGGTGTTGTTCCTCCGGTTTCACACTAGCTGGTCCTAATCCGTTTCCGACAAAGATTTATCTAAGTTATATCGTTCCGTTCTACTATCGTATAACGATGTAATGTTAAAATCCTTCCGTAACAGACGTAAGTCACAACAATAAAAAGCGGTTGGTGATGCGTTTCGTAGCGATCGCATGCTGCTTGCTCCGCACGCGTAGATGACAAATTAGGCAATTATGGTGATGGTCTTAACGGGCCCTGTCCCCCGCCACAGGGCCCGCTAGTAATCGTAACCGTCGGCGACAGCTAGTTTACATTCACTTTTTTGAATAGTTGTAATTACGTGTTTATTGCACTATTAATAAAAAATCAGGTTTATCTATTGATTTTAGTTATAATATATTTTTAACAAATTAGCTGCGCACGTGTACTCTCAACAAAGAGCCAGACGAAAGAGGATGTGAGGACAAGTTCTTTTTTAATACCTACTAAATTTTAAGGTAATAACTTTAATTATCTCCATGGCCCGTTTTCTATTCAAAGCATTCATCAGCACAATATTTTGAATGTGCTACATTGAGTTTTACCGTATAATGTGATTTTTCACACCAAAAAATAAGGCGTTTCCCAGCAATAATTTTTGCGTAGGGTTACTTAGTTCGATGTACATAAAGCTTGGTTGACGGCTTCGTGAGGGGTCCGTTTACACCCTGTATTTTTTGGTATTACATTTTTAAGACTGCTTAAAATGTGAGGGTTCTGGCACTCATCTGCTAAAACCTTTTCCCAACGTTATTGGGGTCGGCTTCCAGTCTAACCAGATGCAGCCGAATGCCAGTATTTTACACGGAGCGACTGCCTATCTGATCTCCCGACCCCATACATTTAAGTTGCATATTATTTAGACGAATATTTCAGTTACGATTTTGTTAATTAATCAATCTATCATTGAAAATCTATTTGCACATTTTGTTGCAATGTCTGCGCTGACCTTTAGTCGATGTCCTAACTGAAAGCGATTGAAGCGAGAATTACCCAGATCGTCGCACTCGTTTATCGCGCAAGTCGCTTTCGGTTAGGTCACCGATTTAATATGAGTAGGTACTTACATAAAAAAAAATTTTAAAGCTCTCGCATTCTTGATTTTCTTAAAACAACAATCTTGTGACATGTGCAATATATTATATAGCACAGTTTTGGACCCAAAATTTAAGATTTTAGATACAAAATAATGCGTGCTTCCTGTTTACGCTAAATTTGACATCTTCAGAAACGTCATGTGGGTTTTTTTTTATTTTCTAGAGAGAAGGAAAGAAGTTTTTAATAAGAATTAGAAGGAGGGAACCTGGTATCTGGCATAGATACACGTGCATAAAGCCTTTTGTATACACGTGTTTTATGCCTTGAAAAACTACAGTTAATCACTTTTTCTGATCTAGATTACTAGCTTATAACCGCGGCTTCGCCCGCATGCAGTTCGGTAATGTCCCACGGTATCGTACTACCCAAAGGGCAATGGAGAGGGCTATGCTCGGAGTTTTCTGCGTGATCAAATCAGAAATGAGGACATCCGCAAGAGAATCAAGGTAACCGACGTAGCCCGAAGAATAGCCAAACTTAAGTGGCAGTGGGCAGGGCACATTGCTCGCAGAACGGATGGCCGGTGGGCCGAAAAGTTCTGGAGTGGCGACCGCGAACCGGAAGACGCTGCGTTGGAAGGCCTCCCACTAGGTGGACCGATGACCTGGTGAAGGTTGCAGGGATCCGCTGGATGCGAGTCGCACGGGACCGGTCAATGTGGCGGCACTTGGGGGAGACCTATGTCCAGCGTCTTTCGGCTGAAATGATGATGATGATGATGATCGTACTACCGGGATAAAAAGTATTCTATGTGTTAATCCAGATTATAAACTATCTGTGTGCCAAATTTCATTCAAATCCGGTAGTAGTTTTTGCGTGAAAGAGTAACAAATATCCATCCATCCTCACAAACTTTCGTATTTGTAATATTAAGTAGGACAGTAGTAAGTAGGACTATGGAAGTTCATTGACACACATAGCGGCAATAGCAGTCTACCATAAAAAACAAAACGTGAGTACACACTTATAGCTGATAGTTCTGTTCAAACTTGCTCGGAAGTTAGCTGCGAGTGATGGTCTGCACAGGTATGACGATTCAAACTTTATGGCGGCTCGGAGCATCTAACGTAAAGCTGCGCAGAACACAATTTTAAGTATCAGAGAAGACGCATCGTCTTCACCGTATAATGCTCAAACCGTCACTCGCAGCTAACTTCCTAGCCGCCATAAAGTTTGAAACAGAACCATACAAGCGGACTTGACGGTATACCGGACTAGGTTGCAAGTACCAATAGTCTACTCATACAAAATGAACTTTCTTCACCAGCTCACTGCTGCAGCTGCTGCTGCTTGTGACTGCGGATTTGTTCTACAATTATTTTACCTTAAATTGAAAACCACACTAATCTTTATTCTCGTTTCGATAAAGGTGCTATTGGCTTGCTGCCACTGACAGTAGGTACTGCGGCACAAGACTCACGAAATGCTACAATCGCTTCCATGACAAACATGCTGATTGCACTTGCGGCGAGTTGGTCCAGATGGATAGTACTTAGTCTGAGTATAAAAATACCTTTAACGAAGCCGAAAGGCACTTATTCTCCCCGACATTGCGATAATTTTTTCGTGCTGGAACTTACCTGGGAACCTTCTAGCTACAGAGATATTGGGGGGTCAAAGTTCCAACTTTTTAAATCAAAGATTTCAATGTTATAATATAACTTTACTAATTTATCAAGGAGGTATCCATCAACACAATGTTTTGAGTGCGTTTCGAGTCCTACCGTAAAACGTGATTTATCTATCACGCAAAGAAAAAGTCCAAGTAATTTTTTAAAACAATTTAAATTGATCCAAAATGAAGAGCTAGAAATTACTCAAACAACACAAGAAATAAATGGATATGCAGAAATGGAAGCAGAGTAAGAAAAAACAAAAATTGTGACAAATTTACATTGAACTTTAACGGTTAAAGTTCAGTGTAAATTTGTCACAATTTTTGTTTTTTCTTTCTCTTGGTTTCATCGACGTGTTCGTTAAACTTTAACGAACACGTCGATGAAACCAAATTGCTCGAAAATAAACAAGAAGCAGCAATAAATAAACTAATTGAAATATACAACTCGATCTTCGCAAAAGACAAGTACGATATTGGAACTGTCAGGGATTATGAAGCCTGTTTCGGGAGGTTCCTGCACCGAATCGGGCGGGAAGGAAACGCCCGGGTGTTTCCATTGTGAGGATCGTCCGGAGGACACGGTGCAGCACACTGTGGAGGCCTGCCCCGCTTGGGCGGAGCAGCGCCGTGTCCTCGTAGTGGCGATCGGCGGCGGCGACCTCTCGCGCCCGGCCCTGGTTCAAGCCATGGTCCGGAGCGAGAGGGAATGGGAAGCCGTCACCTCCTTCTGCGAAGCAGTCATGCTAGTGAAGGAGGTGGCGGAACGTGAGAGGGAAAGAGCCTCACGTCCCAGCCGCCGCGGGCCTGTGGACGGCGAGTTATGGGCTAGCTCGCCGTCCGGCCGTCTTATGACGACAGGCCGTGTCGACGGCGCGTTCGTGTTCCACGCGCGCCTCAAAGAGATGTCAGCAACCACGTAGGGGTCCGCACGGGCCGATGCCTGCCAGGGCTGCGGGACTGTTCGAAAGAGATACCGCGGCCCTGGAACACAAAGGGCAAAGAAGGAACATGGATGGGTTTTAGTGAGTGTACTCACTAAACCCATCCATGTTCCTACTTTGCCAGTCTGACACTCCCTTCCGCTCCGCCCAGAGCGGGTCATTTGATGATTTCCCATCCTAAAAAAAAAATTTATAGAGAAGAATTTATTTATTGGTCGATAAATATTGCAGTAAAAGACCATAATTATAAGCTTATTCGTTATTTTTTTATTAAGTAGAGTAAACTAACTAATACATTATTAATTAAAAACTATTCAATAAACTAAACAACAAACTATAAAAGATTATCGAAAAACTCCTCAACGCTGTCAGCTGGTAATGTGCCCAAGAGAGTGGCGGCGTTGCCACGTTGTATGCCAACACTTAGCCTCAGGCGAAGGTAAAAGCCAGCCCTTGGGCGATTCGAAATTTCCTTAATCTTTTGACTGCCAGAGCATAACTGCACGCGCGTGCCCTCAACGCCAAGTCACAATTTCACCTACAATTTAGTCACATATTTGTCGTTTAGCGTACAGGGCACGCGCTTGCTTGTCACGTATATGTGACTATGACCGTCAAAAGGTTAAACAGGCTTTGAGCACTCGGACCCCACGACCCCAGAGTTTTAACCCCAAACGGCTCGAAAATATAGTTTCCACAAAGGTTACTATATTTACGCCGCTTGAGGTTCACTGTACGATGAATTAGCTAGCGAAACTTCACTTTTTCCCGCTCGCAGTAGTATGATCCCATACGATAATTCCCGACTAAATAAACCAAGCCGCGAAGAAAAACTAGTCAGTAATATGAATGACCTTATTCTATGGTTGCAACGTGGGGTCAAATCAAACTAACTAGCGAAACCACTTCCTCAAATCAAAATTATCTAGCACAAGTCTTCATTTCCTCTTCCACCCGTGTGAGACCTTAAGATGCTGCGTGAGGTTGATCCGGCTCTTGAACCGCTTGCCCGGACAGTGGGGACACTCCACGCTCGCCGATTCGGGAGGATGCACGTACTTGCTGTGCTGGTGTAAGCATAGACGAGACTTGAACTCCTTGCCGCAGACCAGGCATTTATGGATCTTGTTACCTGCGGGAAGCAACATTATTCAATTTTAAAAAAGTTTTTTGGCTGCGAGTCATAACGTCACGCCAAAAACCCCCTAAGGATTAGGCAGAGGTGAACCTGCACACAACACAACCACACATTTTGCTAGTCATGTTTTTAATAGGGCGAGCCTATAGCCATCAACCGGGTACAGATCCAGATTCCATAGCTGCTACAGAGACGCCCAATAACACTTTGCCCGACCTGGGAATCGACCCCAAAACCTCGTGTTTGGTAGTAAAGCAAAATATAAACTGGGCCAAGGCCTCTTCTCATGCAGAGGACGCATGAGCATTGATCACCAGCCATGCTTGTGCAACACGGATTGGCGATTTCAGACTTATATTATTATTTATCTTTATACAATATGAGCAAAGAAATACAGGGTATAAGGGACAGCCCTCCACAAACTGACAGGGTGCATTCAGCTCCTTATTTTGAATCATATTCCACCGGAATTTTTCTCCGGATTTTTTTTTCTGATACTATTCCTTTACTTCAATGTAAAATTACATTCCCTATACGCAGCACTACATTTATGTAAATAATACGGCTAAAATAAAAAATCCAACAATGGAGGTTGAAATACTCTAACGAACGACGCGTGAAATCAGCTGTTCACTTCCTGCCTAGCTACAGAGTTCATCGAACTCGTCGTCGCGCTTGCCGTTCGCTACGTGCGTTTTGCCACGGTTACGATACATTGCGTATGAGGACATGAAACAAATCAAATTTATTGGATTCCCATAACATTCCTGAAATAATTTCTTGTACCGGTCATCTTAGTATGATATACTGAATGCACCCCATCAGTTTGTGGAGGGCTGTCCCTTACACCCTGCATAATATTAATAGTTAAGAGAATTTTAAGAATGTACTATGCAACCCATGCATGCTGCATGACTGCCTCGTTGGTCTAGTGGTCGCAAGCGCGGCTGCCAAGCATGAGGTCCTGGGTTCGATCCCCGGCTCGAGCAGTGTTACTGGGTTGTTCCATCAGGAATTTCTCAGTAGCAGCCACGAAGTTGTTTGGCTGTCACCAAATGGCGTCCAAGAACTGGCAAAAGAAACGTGGGTCGTCCGGCGGCGAGATGGGCAGACGATATAGTAGCCATCGGGGGAAAAGCTGGATGAGGCTGGCACAGGACCGTGGGGACTGGCACAGGGAAAGAGAGGCCTATAACCAGCAGTGGGTGAGTTCGGGCTGTGAATGATGATGATGATGAGCCACGGAGTTTGGATTTGTGCCCGGTTGATGGGAACAGGTTCGCCCCCTATTACATGGAACTTAAACATAACTGGCAAAATGTGGGTGTACTGTTAGGTTACATATCTGCCTAGCACTTGGCCTGCTATTATTAAAACGAACCTGAAGGATGCACATTCCTCTTATGGTTGGCGAGATACTTCAGCGAGCGGAACTTCTGGCCACAGAGCTCGCACTCCTCCGAGTCCTCCACAGCCTCGTGGACCAACTTCACGTGTTCCCGCAGCGTCAGCTGTGACTTGAAGTTTCTGTTACACCTGGGGAAGGAAATAACATGAATTAAAAAAAAAAAATGATGTAGAAATACCGTATGAGGAAACGGCACTACTCAATAAAAGTATTATATATATTTATGGCATCACTGATTTATAACAAACTAGCGACCCGCCCCGGCTTCGCACAGGTGCAATATATACATATAAACCTTCCTCTTGAATCACTCTATCTATTAAAAAAACCGCATCAAAATCCGTTGCGTAGTTTCAAAGATTTAAGCATACAAAGGGACATAGGGACAGAGAAAGCAACTTTGTTTTATACTATGTAGTGATTGCCCGATGACATTAAAAGTTACCTACTCCGCTATCCTTACTTATATATCATATCATATCATATTATATTATATAATTAATTATCCCGACGAGTTCGACCGCGGCGAAGGTGGTGTGACGATGTGATCATGTTCGCGGGACAAACGTGGCCAGAAATTACACAGAACAGAGAGGTTTGGAGGGCGACAAGGAAGGCCTTTGCCCAGCAGTGGGACACGATGGAGGCTATCAATATATATATATATATAATATTATAAATGCTAAAGTAATTCAAAGTAAGTTTGTTTGTTACCTTTTCATGCCTAAACCACTGAACCGATCATCCAGAATTGCATAAAAAAGGGTGTAAATAGACCCTTAACATAACCGAAAGGCACTTGTTCTCCCCGTCTTTGCGATCATTTTTTTGTTCTAGACCATACCTGCGAACCTTCTACTTACGGAGATATTGGGGGTCAAAATTCCAACTTTTTCACATTTTTTTTTAAATTGTTTTTTATGTAAAATATTTACTTTAAACACCTCCACGACCCCCGTACTATTCAATCCATCCATCAGCTCAATATTTTGAGTGCTTTCCATCGAGTCCTACCGTAAAACGTGACTTTTCACCCCAAAAAAAAAAAGTAGTTTCCCAGCAATAATTTTTGCGTAGTTACTTAGTTTGATGTACAGAATGCTTAGTTGATTATGTTTTTAATTTAGTTTATTTGTACCTATGATTCAAAGTTGATTGAAATAAAGAAATAATAATAATTATTATTACCTGCCACAAGTCAGAATAACATCCGGCTTCCGATGCTCATTCAACAGATGTTCTTTCAAACCGAACTTCGGCAGTTCCAGCAAACAAATCGGACAGGAGACAGTCTCCAACAAGTCCTGCTCCTCCATAAAGTACTTCGCTTCCACTTCCCTCATGATCTGCTGGAACGTCTTCCGTTTCCGTACCTTCTGCTCTGGCTGACATTCTTGGCGGTGCACCATTAGGAGCTTACGTTCCTGAAAGGTGTTCTGACAGTTGTGACATTTCAAGAGCACTCGCCGATAGTTGTGTGCGTTTATCATGTGATCCGAGAGCAAGTTGGAGTCGAAATCCTCGAGGCAGTGTAAACAGATCATGAGGCCAGTTTTGGGGTCCATCATAGCGTCGGTGGAGTTGAATTCAATCGGTTCCTGGTTCGTTTGGACGCATTGTGCGAGCTCCAACAGTGCCCTGGAAGTCATAAACCTTTTCTTTAAATCTATCTATCTATCAATCAAAGCATTTAGTTGAAATTAATGTAGGTAATAAATAATGCACGGGACCGGTCAATGTGGCGACGCTTGGGGGAGGCCTATGTCCAGCAGTGGACGTCTTTCGGCTGAAATGATGATGATGATGATGAATGTGGGTTACATTAAAATACAGGTGAAGTAGAAAGGAGTGAGCCATGTACATTCTGCCTGGATATAGGCAAGCAAAATTAAAAAAAAATGTGAAGAGTATCTAAAAACTTTTCCATTTTTAGTTAACATAAATAATTTATTTGCAAAAAACATTGTTTACAATGGTGTTAAATAAAATTAAAATAGTTTAAACATGTTTAGCTAAGGTAGAACATAGCATGCAACATTTTAGGGTTAGTAAAATCTTACAAGGCTTCAACATTTTTTATCCATAAATTCTTTTAGACTGTAGAAATTACATTCATTTATCCACTTGTGCAATTTAATCATTAATAATCTTGAATTTAATATTTAGAATTGCCTTGGTATCTTGTTGTAAATACGTACGCACATTGTTAGACAGTTTTTATTATATTTGGCAAGTCTTGGCAAATCATTCAATACTAACATATTGTTGTAATATCCTAAAATAAAATGAATGCTAAGGGGGATGTGTGGTGTTACGCGAATGGATAAAATAAGAAATGAGTATATAAGAGGAAGTCTGAAAGTGGCGCCGGTGACTGAAAAGTTGTGTGGTAATCGGTTGTCGTGGTATGGGCATGTGATGCGGAGGAATGAGGAAAATGTTGTGAGGAAAGTTTTGAGTATGAATGTGGATGGGTATATGAGTAGAGGAAGACCAAAGAAACGATGGATGGACTGTATAAAGAATGATATGGCAAGAAAGGAGGTGTCGGATGAGATGACGAGTAATAGAGAAGTATGGAAGAAAAAGACATGCTGCGCCGACCCCAAATGAATTGGGATAAGGGCAAGAGAATGATGATGATGATGATCCTAAAATATTTGCTATGCATTTATTTTACATTGTTAACAATACATTTCATGGTAAGAAGTTTATCCCAACCAAAGGGAACTTAACATACCTAACTGTCGAAATCTGGGTGTACTGTACACATCTGCATACCCCCTCAGAGCATACAGCATATAAGTTCTTCATTATTTACTTTTGTTGGCATCAAATTGTATTTTTGTAAATGTAAGTGTTTAAAATGGATTATTGTATGTAGACGAGTTAACTACAAGTCGTTTGCAATGAAATTCTAAATGTTTTTTTAACTTTTTAGTGAATATGAGTTTCCAACTTGGTTTGAGAATTTTATCCCTCGCTGCCGAAGTTGATGACCGAGAACGTCGTCAAGCTAGAAGAAGACAAAGGTTTTCTGTGGATCCATTCCGTATTTCAGAACGGGAATTCCAGGGAACCTATCGTCTGAGCAAAAACATGACACGGCAATTGATTACAAAATTATCAACATGTATTCCGAAGGAGAGAAGGAAAGATGGTTTGAGTGTACAGGCAGAGGTTAGTCAAACCTGTTTATCTATAGTGATTTAATAAAGCTGAAGAGTTTTTATGTTTGAACGCGCTAATCTCTAGAACTACCAGTCAAATCAAAATTCCTTGAAGGTTATAGATCATTTAACATTACGCTATGACTCTCAGAAGCCGAGTGCGGGTGAATCCGCAGGGTACAACTAGTATTGGAAATAATAATGCAAAATACATTATATTTGACACTAGGTAATATAAATAATTGGGTGACTTTCTGGATCTCAGAACACTAGTTTTCTTGGCCAGCGGGTCTTATCAGACTCTGGTGGGCCAAAGCAGGTGGCATGGAGTATCACAGCCCACTGTGTGGAGAGCGATCAGGCAAGTCACAAAAGCCCTTAACATGAGAAACTTATTTACTAACTATGTTAAGTTTCCCATGATAAGGGAAGCCCGTGATTAAATAAAAAGATGGTAAAATTTATATTTATGTACTTTTAGAGATATTGTTAGTATAATATTAGTGTTTTATTGTATATTCGTAAAAAAAAAACATTTTTATCTATGAGCAAAATTTTTTTTTTTCAGTTTTTATAGAAATTTCAAGTTGCCAGGGGTAATTGGCTGTTTTGATGGCACCCAATGTTGCCATTATAAGACCCAGCCAACATGAAGAACGATATTTCAATAGAAAAGGATATCATTCTCTCAATGTGATGATTGTATGTAATCTATTTACCTATACTCAATCTTGATCTACTTTATTTAAAAAACAAACAATACTTAGGTACATAATATAAAAAAGTGTTTATTTCTCACCACAAGCCAAAAAATACAAACAATTTTGACACACAAGTAGTAGCTAACGATTTTTGGTTGTGGATCGCTGGTGCTTGTGGTAGGTAGTAATACCTGTATTACAGGTCACCAGGTGTAAATAATATTATGCTTTACTGTCATAAAAAACTGTATCTACATTTGAAAATTATTGTTTTAGATATGTGATGCGGATCTTAACATTTTAACAAGGCACGATTACCAGTACCACATCTGACACATCAAGAGTGTGAGCAAGGAGAGAGAATGCGTGTACAGCGTAGAGCTGCTGAGGAGGATGGTATGGAGAGCCTGAGTATTCTTGCTCAAAGCAATAGGCAGCCAAACAGAGATTTATTGGAAGGTCGGGCTGTCCAACAGGCTCTTATTTATCACCTGTGGCTACATAGGGAATAAAGAGTCAGAATTCCACTTAAAAACCTTAATTATTTATTTTTGTATTTAAAATTATGTTAATATTCTAAGTAAAAGGTAATATAAAATCTGCTTGCTTCATTCATCATCTGAAGAAGCCTGCCGCCTCCGCCGTTTTGCCTAAAAATAAAATTACTTCAATATAGGTTCTACTAATATTATAAACATAATAACAATAACATTATAATCAGTGTACAGTCAAGTCAATGTGTGTGCAAAAAAGAAAAATGTTACTACCAAGGAACTATTTATATTTGCCAGTGTTTCTGCTATGCGGCACTGTGCATCTGCTGATTTTTTTGCTGCATCAGCCATTCTGTCCATGGCATTGGCCATCTTATTGTAGCCTTCAGCCACAAGCCTTTCTACTTCTATTCTGGACTTTTCTAAATTGGCCAGCATATTTTGAGCCTGGTCCAGTTCTGAGGATGGAGGAGGCGCTGCAAAAAATAAAATATTAAAAATGACCTATCAGAAAATCAGTTAATAGGTAAAAAAATTACCTACAGGTTTAATTTTAATTTTCCATTACATTATAGTGGATTATGTATTATAAGAATATTATAAGATATGTACATTGTCTACGACGGCGACGTGGATTGTAGCTGCGACGCTGTCTAGTTGCAGTAGCCTCTTGCTCACTGAAACAAAATAAAAATATTATGTTACCACGAGGGCTGGCCTGAGGAGGCGCGGGAAAAGAGTACATGGAAGGAATTGGGGGAGGCCTTTGCCTAGCAGCGGGACAGTACAGGCTAAATAAAAAAAATGTTATGGATATCAGACTGTTATTTATTTCCTAAACATGTAAAGTTACTATAATTACCTTTCAGTAAAATGTGTGATGTCTTGTGTTATTGCGGGTGTAACATCAACAATAATATCTTCATTTCTGTATATAACATACAACATTATTTTTGGTATATGCGAAACCTGAAAATAGTTTGTTCAGAATAAGTAACTGAATCAATTCCAATAATTTTTAAACCATGTTATATTTTTTCACAAAAATATTTTAAAAAGTTAAAAGTTGGACACCGAGCGACATTAAGTACCTATCGCAATAATTTAGGTACCTACTGCCAAATTATTATTATCAATGAGCTCAAGACAACGCTAATGGCGCGCGCTGCGTGGTGATCTCGATTTTGTGCGGACAACTAGATAACAAAACAAGCTTACAACTTTGTGATTTTTCATGATACAGTTTTGAAATTTTGTACATCAATTCTTTACATAAAAATACTACAGGTGTATCAGGTTTCGCATATACTAAAACTAATGTTGTATATAACATTTATGAATATTAAGTGGTTAGTAATAGTTTTTGAACATCTAGAATGTTAACTAGTACTTGACATAAATTGAAACTTACATATTATTACTATTGTTGGTGTAGGTGCATGTTCATCTGAAGGTAATGCGAAAGATGTGGAAAGTGCAAGCGTTAGATAATCGGGCAGTGCAGGCAACGGAGAATTGGGAAGTGCAGGCAACGGAGAAACTGCCTGACTGAACATAAATACAATAAAGATAAGAAAGGTGTTTCATAACTTACCAACAAGGGATTTATTTGCACCTCATTTTGGGGTGTGCCACTCCTCCCCACAGCTTGAGTGCCTGCATCAAGCAGAGCAGCGATTCTCTCATCCAAAGGGAATAAAGAAGTGGGTACGCCTGGCCCTCCACCTGTACCCCTTTGATTATGCCAAATCTGCTTGATACGGTTGAGTAAGCGGCACTTATAGTCGGTATACCACTAAAAATATTACAAATCTAGTTATTAATCCAAGTATAATGTACCGATACACATAGGTACAATATCAATAGAATCTAACAGACCTTGCTCCACTCTTTGGGAGTTCTCTGATCACCGTCTGCCTCGGCATTTAATTTGTCGGAGCACTCTGACCAAAGGCGTGATGTGAGGGCACTCCCCTCTCTAGACCTTAGTCTGCCACGGGCAAGGTCCCTGTGGCTCTCCAAATATTCCACCAGCAGTTCAATTTGCCGCACAGATACGCGTATGCGTTAAGTCATACCTACTTAAGAATCAGGATGAAACTTGTATGAAAGGAATTTAATCTGCTACTTCATCGTTTCTTTAACTATGTCCTTAAATATCATTTTATTCATAATCATTTATTATTATAATATAATACATGCTTACCGTCAAAGTAAAATAAATCTTTTGAAGTTTTCTATTTGTACCTGTGATTTGCACTGAGTCTTGATTTTCAACTTTCGTATAAAAAAATATACCATTGGCGGGTTTCCAGTTATTTTGACAGGTTTGGTTTTATGGGGCAATGATAGACCATCATTCAGCCTATTTTTAGCAGAATGTGTTTGATTGTAAATCAAAGCTTAATTGTTTGTTTATATAGTAAGAAAAAGCACTAAAAACTGTACCGGGGTATTATTTTAATATTATAATAACGTCATATTCATTGAAATGTAATCAATTCAATTTGATACCCCATAAGTAAGTTTGGTAGAGGTTGGTTGTCGTACATTTGACGTGCAGTTCCTATTAAAAAATAGAATCAGTTACGCTATATCCATTGTTACCTTAACCCTCATAGACCAAATTTTTGAGCAAAATTCATTAATAAAGAATAAAGCAACTGTTTTTATGACCCAACATACAACTCCGGACACCAGAGCAGAATCAGGAGAAAAATTGTTTCCTGCAGTATACCGTGCGGCCTCTACTCAGACTGATCTTAACAACCAGCAATGCAGAGTATTTTTAAAAACTTCTACCAAGCCCAAACCTAATCTTTCTTTCTTTCTTTTAATTGTTTCTTTCTTTTCTTTCTTTTTTTCTTTTCTTGTTATTAAGGGTCAGCAAAATATCACGCCTATCAAAGTCAAAGTGAAAGATCTTTATTGTGAGACTGGTTACAGGGTTGCTATTGAATTATGTTGGTGTGTGTTTGTGCTGCTCCACCATCTTAGGCATACAATAGTTTGAACAAATTGTTATCTTAGACCTAAGTTTATGTGATATATATTAACTGAAATAGACATTTTAATTGAAATAGCTATATTTTGCTTCAAAACATAAAAACAGTTTGGAACTAACTCATCACAAATCTGTCGGACAAAAATTCATGTACTGTATAATATGGTATATTTACCAAGAAGTCATTTAATTTCTCTTAATTGCTTAGGAAGCTTATTAGAGCACACCATCAAGTACAGAAGCGGCTTGGGAATCAACTGCCCCCGGGGTCGCGGGGTTGGAAGCGAGGTGTCGGTGGAAATCTAGAGCCAATCACAACCTTGAATCCTACTCCAGATACTTTATTGAATTCTATTTTCTGCCGGTAAAAGAGTGGTTGTTCTGGAAAATGCAGTTGTCGAAAAGCAGGCACGAAGTGCAGTTTTATCAGTAATGGCTGCTTAGAAGCATGTACCAATGGAGCCCCATTGATGTTGAAAAAGCATAAAAAGCTTGGCATTAAAAAAGCTGAAAGCAAAATGGCTTTCAAAAGAACAGTTTGGAAGTACTATTTGAAATCAGACTAAATTGCTCACAAGCTAGATATTAGTTAGTAGTCATAGTAATTATTATAAGGTTTCTCGTATTTGGACTATTTGTATGTATTATAATATATATTAGTTTATTTCATTTTACTGTATATATGTGTATTGGTATGTACCTATTTATGTATATCAATCTATGTTAAAAATTGTTTTTTTTTTCTTATTTATTTTTTTGTACTCTATCACAATGCTGTCCTATTTGACCCAAAGGTTCACTGGTAGAGAATGCCTTGTGTGTGGCATTAAGTCCGCCTATGTACCACTCTTGTACATGAAGTTTAAATAAAGAAATAAATAAAAAGATGATGATGATGGAAGGAACTCTAATTAATAATTAATAAATAAGTCGGGACGCGAAAATTCAGTACATCATTCTAAGCGCCACATAGAAATTTTTCATTGGTTATTTTTTTTTAAATCAGCTGTTCCATTTTGATCATGTAGCTGTAGGTACACTCTACACTTTACTATGTGCACTTTTGTAAACAGCTATTTTTTTTTAATAACCGATAAACATAAAAAAAAAAAAAAAAAAAGTATTTTATTACCTTAAATAATTGTACAAGAAGCACTTATCTAAGCACTATGCAGCGTTACAACTAGGGAAAAGAGTGGTTTCGATGGGCTCTGGCACCCAATGTAAGATTTAACTTGTGTTTAGGGTGCCAGCGTCCTCGCCTATGGTTTGAACATGTAACATTAGTTATAAGTCGAACATAGTTTATCATCATAAAGATGCATTTATTTGTATAAACATGTGTGACATGATACATAAATATGCACATATGGATGGAAACGAGTTTAAGATTGCTGGTTCAACATGTTTTGCCATATTCGGCGTACAAAATAGTTCAATGAAAAATTCCTATGTGGCACTCAGTATGATGTACTGAATACGTGGTAACCGTTTTCACCTCAGTGTCCCTTCCACCCTGTTTTTTATAATATATTCATGCAGAGGAAGGTCATGGGTAACAACAAACTGTGTATTAATGAGCTGAAGAATACACTTTACTTTTATTTAGATGAAACAAATAAAAGTAAATATATCCTGTTCACACTGGCCACTAACATGCATTCATCGTGGTTGTACAAAAGTTTTCATCTATGTCTAGAATTTTATAACCTGAAAAATGTCGCCTACTGACGGGCCAGTTACTGTTCTGGCGTAAATGAAGGATAATGAACAATAGTCAATGAAGAAAATCCAAATAAAAACGCTAAAATGAAGGAATAGTTTGCCGAAAGATTTTTTTTTTAATTTTTTTACCTCTAGCCTCAGTTAATTTGTAGAACGCAGAATAGGTAGTATACATAGCAACGTTTAACAATATTCAACCCCGCTAGTACCCCTTCAAAACAAATAAAAACAGTCCTAAAAAGATTTTGAATAATCAAAAAGGTTCTTTAAATTATCTTACATAGTATTGTAATTATCATCTTCGTCCTCTTCCTTTATCTCAGCCTTCACAGTCACTCCCAGATCGTAGCTGCTGCCTTCCAGAGGGTCCGCCTCTATTTCCATGTTTATTTTTGTCTGTATTATACGATATAAACACTAAAAACTCTTCGGCTTTTCTCCAAAACACAGTGCCGAATCGATTCACGGTTTCTATTCTGTCAAATGAATACGTCAATAAAAACATTTTGATAGATAGTGATGTGGTCGGTTCCTGATGAAGCGTGATGGTATCGATATAGTCTGAACTATGCAACAACATGAGATCTCTATTCCACTTCAGCCTGGGTGATAAGGGTGATTTCCACCAAGGCTCGCTCGCATCGGATCGGATTTAACAATCTTTAAACTATATTAAATCGTGTATACAGTATTTAAAGTCTATATTACTAAGCCGCGCACAGCACCTCGAACGCGGGCGACACGCGGTCGTAGCCGGAAACATGATGCGACGAGCTATCGCTATCCGTTGGCCTGTCGTCGTATCCGATCGGATCCCGTCGCGTGAACACCACACGTCAACACGGTAGGAATTAAACTATTTGACTTGGTGCAGAAATGAATACCTTCGTAACCGACGGTGTGGACCCGATCGTATGCGTCGACATCCTGCCGGACGCGATCGGCTGTTGCCGCATCCGTTCCATGTTTTCCGATCCGAACTGTTAACTAGCCGTTTGGTGGAAATCATCCTATACTCATTAAAACAACATCACGCCAGTAATCCCCGAAGGTTAAAGGCGCAAACCCACCACGGCTTATTTTAGCTGCGTGGATTCGTTTGCTTGATAACTGCGTCTACGTTTCCACTGCAGTACACACTAAAACCGTCTTCTACGTACAACTGTTGCGTGCGTGGCGCACCGCGGCACAGTCTTGGGTTAATATTCGTTTATAGTGTAAACCGCATGCACAGCGTGCATGGCGTTGACAGCGTTGAGCTATGCGAGTGCCTTATTCTAGCAAGCCACGCATGTACTAATGACGTCAATCGATGCATAGCGTGTCCGTTTGCAGTGGACGCAATCACACAAGAAAATTCTTGCAAAGCGAAGCTTAACACACGTGCGTGGCCTATCCGTGCGCCGCAGTAGGAATGCGCCTTAAGGCAGTCGTGTGACATGTGAACATTACACACAAGCCGCACACATTTCCAAGCACAGTCGAGACGAAAAACCGCGTAGCATATTGTTTTTGTTTCTGCTTATAGGTGAGAAAATATAAGAGTGATTTCAAGTGTTTTAATAAAATATTTCCAATAAAGTGACCAAAAATAAAATTCAAAATGATGTAATATATTTATTTTCAATTTTATGATTATTTTTTACATATTACAAATTTATCTGCTTTTAATTAGGTAGTAATAAAAGCTGCGAAAAGCCTTGACGACTGACGTAATATTTTTCCACCCGTTTAAATTCCGTTTTAACCTATAAAATAAGAAAACAGGATAAGGCGTAGTCAACGTAGTCCCGTTAGGCGGGGCTCCTATCTGTCTGGTTTAAAGTAACCTAAACTAACGTCGTTCTGTTATAAGTCCCGAGCTCGCTTTGATGCTCTTGCATCCTAAGTTATACTAGTTTAACTTAGTATTTCTTTCGCAAACTTAGTATTTTTTTCGCAAGCTTAGTATTTTTTTCGCAAACTTAGTATTTTTTTCGCAAACTTTTAGTATACTTTTCGGCTTTTTTTTTTTTTTTTTTTGCTTTTAGAGAATTTGAAATTTTGTGAACTAGTCCTTTTGTGGCTCTCGTTGCCATTTTGAGAATTAAGCGTTCTGCGCCGAAACTGTTTTACCAGCACAAGCGGCCCGCTGTTATCTTTAGCTTCCGCCTCCCGCGCCACGCTTGATAATGCCCGAAATCAAGCTGTACTTATGTCGTTTTTGTTAGTCAGTTTCGCAAAGGCGACGGGATAACACGTAGACTTTGTCATTATGTTGTGTTGACTTGTGACGTTGTGATCTAGCGCGTATTTTTGCTAGTTTAATTAGATTACCGTCGTTGCTGCCTCTTCGGAGATAAGAAGAGAAGAAAAAATTCAGTAGTAAAAAAGTTAAATCTTTTTGCATTATTGTGTTACTTATACTTAAATACTTTAATTTTTTTTACCATATTTGTCAGAAATTTTTAATAACGCTTGATTTTTTGTTTAGTTTTACATTTTTTGATTGTTTTTTTTATTGCATAATTATGTCATAAATTATAAGAATGTTTCTAAAATTAACACCAAATGATTGCTAGCTAATTAAGCTATACTTACATTTCTACAAATATGATGAAACATGATGTTTACATGTTTTGTTGATTACATGAGATAATTATGATGAAATTTCGATAATAATAAGTTTAATTTTTTTTTTGGTATTGTACTTTACAAAGTCTATGTGAAATGCCTTTCTGCAAAAAGACTAGACAAAGTTTTAATTACGTTCCTAATTCCTAGTTCTACCTAAATAAATAATCAACCAAAACCAGATTGTTATATAAGAGAGCTATGTATAAAAGGTATTTATAATAAATAAGAACAATAAAGAATGATTTGAAGATAAAAACACGTATTTTAATGGTCTTAAATGTCCAAATGAACTTGCTTTCAATACCAGTATTAATACCGTGATCACGTTATTGCCTTAAAATACCGATATTGAAAATATCCGGTATTTGAAAACCCTAGTATGGACTATATCTAAAACACATAAATTATGTTATTTTACCAAATAAAAGCACCGATTACATTTTAAACATTTTGTACTGTACCCCAATCACATAAGATTTATTTAAAATTTCGCACACCGATTTGAAATCTTTTTTACTTCGGAATTTATAAAAAACCTTATCAGATTTCCACTTTGAGCTGAATCTTGAGTCTGAGAAGAATGGTTCGTCCGTCTGGATGTCTAAGGGCTCTTCTGTAACTGGTAGCACAAGCCTGGAAAAAAGAAAATTGTTTATTCTGTAAATTCGTATTTAAACACTTTACACGCTTCCGTTTCCTATCCAACTGCGTTAAAAAGAAACACCTAACCAAACTGAGAAGTCACAGACATGTGAGAAAAACTAACCTATCAGATAGCTAGCTTAGCGCAAGCTGTAAAAAGAAGCGATATTATGGATTAGTTTCAAAAATACCTCGCTACATATCCTCACACATCTCAGGCCGAATGTAGCGGAATGCAAGTGATTTATATGCAATGATGATAGATGACCAAAGGAACGAACGAGGACGAGGCAAAAGGAGTGTGCAAGTATCGTAGCAGGTGGCATTCTGTGGTGCTACCCCCATGGGAAAAAGGCGTGAGATTATGTATGTGAGTAGATGGTCTATAATTTATTGCACACCAAACTCTTAGAATAAGTTTAATAAAGCGGCGGTGATGACGTGCGTTTGAAGGACGCTGAAAGCACCTGGTAGCGTGAAGGAACATTCGGTGCGGCGTGCTGTCCTTTGTACCGCTGTACGTGTAGTCACCGAGGATCGTGTGCCCAATCGCGTTGCAGTGTACACGCAGCTGGTGACGGCGACCTATTCATGAAAACGGGAATATCATAAACCAATAATCAATTTGAAAAGCTAAGTACAAAAATCTTTCCGACATTCAAAAGTCTGAATCAAAAAGTTGGCAAACTATATAAAGTACAGACGCCAGCACATCAAGGTACTACAATCTGTCAAATTTCTTTAATAGTCTTTCAACTTTATCGCTAAAACATTAGATTCAAGGTTGATTGTAAAAATTTGACAGTTTCGGATAGCTTGATGTGCTGGTGTCTGTACATCTAGGAACTCAAACAAGATCATCAATCGTAACATACCTGTAATAGGCTTGAGCAGCAGTACTGTAGCGGGACTATTCTTGTAATAGCCTGTCTCGAGCCTCAGAGCGCGTGTGTGAGCGTGCCGCGACTGAATACATTTTGACAACGCTTCACTCGATGTTAGCGCAGTCATCTGATGGCTCGAGTCAACTGTAGATGTATCCACGCCTGTAAATTGAAATACGTAATGTGTTTTAAATACAACTTCACGCTTTTTCCTAAAGATACACGAGGCTAAGGTTGGCAGAGAGGAAGCTTGTTTCCCAGCAGCAGAAGTATTACAAGCTAAACATAACTCACCAACATTAAACTCAATATCAGCGACTTCAAAAGTAACATGTCCTCTAACAACAGCTAGATAAAACTTCATCGTATGCCTCTTCTCGAACAGTTTGCCAGCGCGTGCAGCAAACAGCTTGTTCTTAGCTATACATAGCACGCCACTCGTCGCGTAATCGAGCCGCTGCACGAAGTGGAGGGGGAACGTCGACGAGGCGAGATGCGAGTCTGGCGACGCTACGTGGTACGTTACTGTATTCTGCAAAAGAAGCAGAAAATTAGAGCGATTCGCCAACGCAAGACCGAGTATATGTAACTGTGTTGGCATTGGCGACAGAATAACGAGGCAGAAACTGAAATTTTGTTCCCGAACAAAAAACTGGTTGATTTATTATTAATTCTCTTATCGAATAAGCAACAATTCTGTGATTTCGGCGGTCTCTCCAGTCATGTGCCCATAACTCTTGCCGGAACGCCCATACCGATCTGTTCCGATTTTCGGTACCTCGGGTCGCTTGTCCAAAGGGATGGCGAAGTATACCGAGACGTAACGCACCGGATCAACTCAGGATGGATGAAATGGCGACAGGTCACTGGAACAACTTGTGACCCACGGATGCCCCCCAAGTTAAAGGGGAAAATATACAAATCCGTGATTAGACCTGTCGTACAAGAAGATTGCATGTAGCGTAGATTAGAATGTTGAGGAGGATGTGTGGTGTGACAAGCATGGATAAGGTAAGGAACGAGTATATTAGAGGAAGTTTAAAAGTTGCGCCAGTTACACAGTTGAAAGGGAATCGACTGTCTTGGTATGGACATGTGATGAGGAGGGACGAATCGCATGTGACTAAAAGAGTGATGAATTTAAACGTTGATGGATGGAGAGGGAGAGGAAGACCAAAGAAACGATGGATGGATTGTGTGTGGAATGATATGAAAGTTAAACAAGGGACAAGGGCAGGAAAACGATAATGATCTAATACGTAACAATATTTTGAGCAGGATACTGTAGTTTTAAATTATTATATCTGTGCAAAAGATATCATCATCATCATTTCAGCCGAAAGACGTCCACTGCTGGACATAGGCCTCCCCAAGGGGGGTTTTGCCATAATCGCCACGCTTGGCAGGCGGAGATATTATTAGCGTAAAATACCGTTGTTCTTTCGATATTTATTGGTTTAAAGCCGCGTTGGCACGATCAGAGTATGCTCGGACCGAGTGGAGTTTGATACCTACTCGAAGGCAATTCGTATTGTGGCAACCCATAATCCGAGTGCACTCGGATGGGTTAGTATGGCTTGCCACAATGCCCACAAAACGAGTTGCATTGCGTCCGTGTAGGTATCATAGTCCACTCGATCCAAGCATACTCAGATCGTGTCAACGCGGCTTTATCGATATCGAAAGTCGATACAACTACAGCACTAAGTTCCACAGGCGGCGAGCAGCGGCTTTGGTATCTTACACTTTGTAAACATAACCTCGAATCTACTAACTAAGGCTGTTTTAAGCAAACACATTTAAAAAGGCTTACCTTTTCTTTTTTGTCTTCTGAATTAATATACATATCGAAAGGCTTGTCCACGACCAAAAAATTTTCACTTTCGTATAGCCTCTCGACCGCCATCTTTACCGAAAACAAGCCCGTCAATTTCCAAATTAATTAATAAAATGCGTTCAATTGATCAGATATAAGAATGTTCCCATAAAATATTAAGATTACATTTCCACGGGTATTTCGAACGTTTAGATTGATCTTTTAAAATGGTCGGTGTACACCGAATACTTTGGGGAAAGAAGACATCTAGACTGATTTGAACGCGGGTTGTATAGCTCAGTCCATGTAAATTTAAAATAAATCCCTCAATGGCATTTTACCCACCCGTTTACGATTACAATTTTATTTCTTAACATAAAAATTAAAAGGATAGCGAATATTAGCGGCTTCAGGCTTCACACACAATTTTTGTTGACAGCAGTTTTGACAAAACAAAAGCTGGAGGCAAAGACTACTCTTTGCCTCCATACTTTACCTGTACAGGTATGTATACGTGTGGTATACATACATACAGCACGGACAGAGTCAGGGTCGTCTTTCCCACTGGGTACTCTGGGCACGTGCCCAGGGCCCCAAGATCCAAGGGGGCCCCAACAAGTTCCTGTAACAGTCAAAGCTAGAGGCTGTCAAAAGAAATTTTAAATTATTCCAGACAAGACCGCAGGATGCTAAAATTTTCGAGCTCCGTTCGCTTTTGCATCTAGCTTTTTAGCATAAGTAGGCGGAGAACTTTAAATTGAAACACAACATAGAAAACCTTGTAATTGGCTTTATTTGACTGATAATTTTATGTCATTAATGTTTGTTTGCCATGAAGGAATTTATGAAAGAAAACCTTCCTTTGGTACCCAAGTGAAAAATCACGGACATACATTGCCCATTTTGACCTTCCCAGACATCGGACCCCAGACTTGGTCCTTTGAAATCACAGCCCTGCAACAGTAATACCTTGCAATTGAGGCACGAAAAGTTAGTAATCATGTCTCTGTACCTACTGCGCACCGTGGACTGTAACTTTCTGACCATCATCATTTTAGAACCTTAGACGAAATTAGAAACAATTGAGTACTTGGAAGTCCACATTCAACGTATTATTGCCGAAATACAGCCTGGACCTCGAGATTTCGGTATGTTCGCATTACCCGCGGTAACCACATGACCGAAACCATTGTAGCATTTTGGTAGTGTGTAGTTGTGTGTGTGGGTGTGTTTCTAGTGTGTTTGTGCAGTGCATATTCATACTTACTTTCATAGCTTAAAATGATCCGTAAAATAAAGCCAATTACATAGACATCACAAATATTTTTCTTTGTAAAAAATATTTTTCTGTGTTCAGTGTTTAATTTTAAATTCAACACCCATTATTTTTGTACGAATTGTCACAGGAAAACCTAACCTATACGAGGCGGTGTGAAAAAAAATTCTAGCTCGCTTCGCTCACTCTTGCATCCTACAGGGGCCCCATTATTCTCAAGAGCCCAGGACCTCCAACTGGTTAAAGACGGCCCTGGACAGAGTGCAGTAAATACAACACTCTCAAAGTTTTAATCTCATAGCTTGTGAAGTTGACTTATTCGATTGTTCACAGAGTGAGATATGCGTACACAGAGTGAGATATGCGTACATCATAGCATTAGGTAACTCTGTAATACTAATGATAGTAAGATGAAAAAAAAAAAATACCACGATAAAAGATTCTGTGTACTCGGTCTGTTTTTGAACGCATCTGATTAATGTCAAAATTGACATGAGTACAAAATTAAGAACATTACTACTCGGCAAAATTACGGAGTACTGGAAATGCTTACGGTTGCCTAACCCAGGCTAACCTTTTCAAATAGTTTAGCTAAATTCTATTTATGCAATTTGTTGTTTGGTGTGTAGACCCCAAAGTGATTTTAAAAGAGAAATAAGTAAAAATGAAGCGAATCAAAAGGCATAAAGTGAAGACTGAGCCGCCAGAAGCCTCCACATCCTATAATAGAGAGCAGGAAGTTCACGATTTGGCGTATTATATTCACGATCGAGTCGAACTGATGCATCAAGTTTTCTCTGTGATTAAATACAAGGAATTGAAAGCAATGGTCCCCGGATGCATCAGAAATATATCTTTAAATGATCTGCAGGAACTATGTACTGAAGAGGTTTGATATTTCATATATTTAATGTACAAAATAGGTGCAACAAATTAAACAAATTCGTTTACGTCCTCTACACACTGCGAAAGACCGTACTATGTTGACTGCGTATCACGGCTGTGTTGCATCGACTTTACAATACGGCCTTATACTATGGGGTAACTCAACAGATGTGGATAAAGCCTTCAGGGTACAAAAAAAATGCATCCGAGCCATTTGTGGCATTCCACCATGGGAATCGTGTAAACCGTTGTTCCTAAAATTAAAAGTCCTTACATTACCCAGTATGTATATTTTAGAATGCGCTAAATTTGTTCGACAGCACTTTGACTTGTTTAAAAAGGCGACGACCGTTGCCCTCGAAAAGTCAGAGATCCAGATAGAATAGTTCTGCCTAGAGCGCCAAGGACTTCTCTATATAAAAAGAACTCTTATAATATGTGTGGACTAATCTATAATAAAATACCAAAGGATTTCAAAGAGCTAACTAATAATTTATTTGTTTTAAAGCTAAAATTATGGCTGAGGGAAAAACGTTTTTATTCTATTAATGAATTTATAAATAATGCTAATGATTAATGTTAATAAATTTTTTATATTAAACTATTCGGGAAACTTACAGCTAATATAATCAATGTTCTTAAGCAATACGAATTTGAATGCCATTTACAAGTTTTCACATATAATTATTCGTTGTTCTATTGATGAATTTAATGTTAATGATTAATCTTTTTAAAAATAATGTAACTTTAATTTTTTATAATAATAGTGAGTGATAGAAACCGACATTTAAAAACATTATTACGTATTGCTTGCTCTTACATTAAAATATTGTAAAATTTTGCATGTCATCTATATCTGACTATGTATTAGGAACCTCAACTGATTTAAGACCAAAATGTACCAATACTTATTGCAAATAAATGATTATGATTATGATTATTATGATTATGGTGTGTGTATAGATGAACTCCCCACATATTATGTGAGCATCTGCCTAGCCTTTCCCTTTTGCAAACTATGTTTGGGCATATGGCTAGACTGGAAGCCAACCTCCAGTCTAACCGTATGCAGCTGAATACCAGTATGTTACATAGAGCGACTGTCTATCTGGCCACCACAACCTAGTTAGTACTAGGTAAGACTGATTGTCAGACTTTCGGGCCATTGACTACCTGTAACGACTGTCAATGATTTACAAATGACAGCTAACCACGCGAGACACGCAGCCAACAAGGTGACCAACAAAGCAGTCAGTAATCAAATATGATTGCATTTTCAGCTCCTAGGCATAAGTTCTAAACGCCTCTGTGCAATCCTGGATGGTGCGGATCCCCCATCTGACACAGAGTCGTCCAGCCCGTCCCCCCCTCCGGAACAGATGGAGACTATATCCTTGGACAGCATATCTTCAGATGATGAGATCTTGGGCCAGGCGAGTGGTAAGAAGAAAAAGGTATGGACATAGTTGAAGAGTTCCTTAGTTAAGATGGTCAGGGCCTCAGGGGTCCAAAGTATAAACATAATTGGCGTATAATGTTTACTTGATGCGTCATACACCTCTGTGAGGTTTTGACTTTTTAATTTTATTTTGTTTCGTTGATTCAGTTTCAGTGTTATAATAGGTTTTTTTGCCTCGTTGGTCTAGTAGTCGCAAGCGCGAATACTAAGCATAAAGTTCTGGGTTTGATTCCCAGATGCGGCGAAATGTTTTTCCATCAGGAATTTCTCAGTAGAATTCACGAATTACACTCGGTTGATGGCTATATACTTGCTTCCTATTACATGGGACTTAAACATAACTGGCAAAATGTAGTTGTACTATTAGGTACACCTCTGCCTAACCCTTCGAGGATTAAAGGCGTGATGTTATGTTGGGGATGTTATATTTCTCTTTTAGCACAAACACCGTCGTCACTCTAAGACGAAAGCCAAGCGCAAGAAGTCAAAAGACGGCGACGACGGCGAAGCTGACTTGAACAAGGCGTCTCGAGCCGGCCTGACAGTGCTCGAGCTGTTGGAGCTGCAGGCTCGGGCCCGAGCCATCAGGGCGCAGCTGCAACAGGAGCAGCAGAAGAGTAAGTATAGTTCTTTCATTGAATTTACAGTACAGTGGGCCTTATGCTCTTTGTTACAAGATATATGTCAAGGATTAGAAGGGTTTTGCTACGACATCACGACAACAATGTCGAATTTTTGCAAAGATCTTATTGCATAAAATGGTGACTGGTGTCCCTTAGCTGCCACGGTTTATTTTAATTACTTTATTTTTTCATTGTTGATTTAATCTTTTACTCTCTCTCTCTTAATGTGCACGTCTTTCGACATCGTTCTCACATATATGTATAATCTCAACATTAATGTTGTAACCAAGATTTTGTAACAATATTTTGATTTAAAAACGTGTCCATGGCGTTTCTTGCCCATTCTTCTCCATAGAGATCTATCTCAAGTTATTATAATTTAAATAAATGCTTTGAGTTTGAGTTTATTTCTCAATAGACCAAGTATCAGAGACTATATCGAAGGAGCCCCCGCACTCCTCATACTTAGCCACGAGCCCCTCCATTTTGTTCTTACAATAAAAGCATTTCATTTCTCCACAGAGCCAGTATGTGACACTGCACCAAAGGAGCCCCCTCACTCGTCAGACAACGAGGTGGAGATCAAGGAGGAGCCCGCCGAGGTCGTGGAGATCAGCTCCGACGACGAGAAGCCCAAGCTCGAGCAGCTGCAAAAGAGTAAGTGCTTCTAGATCATGCCTAACAACGAAGTGACGTTATCACCAAACATAAAGTGTCGAGTAAATCACTGAACCAAGGAAATAAGTATTTCTTTTAAATATATATTATTTATGTTCCAGAAATAACCGCAGTACAAGAAGCAGCCTCAACTCAACCGACCCCACCTCAGACTACAGTAACTAAACGAATAAACGACTTAGTCATAACAGTCCCACAGAAAACAAAACAAAAAATTAAACTTAAAAGAAATAAATCCATAACTACCACTGACAAAATTACTAGTATTACCACCACTGAAAAAACTAAACCTACAACCAGTATTACCACAACACAAAATACTAAAGACACACCCAGTGTTACCAGTACTGAAACCAATATTGATGACAAGACTGCGAAGAAAGATAAACCTAAAAGAAAAAAAAAAGATAGAAAGAATGTCAGTAAAGATGACATTGATAATGATGAGATAACTCTACAATTGTCTGACACAGAGAAAATGGATCTTTTAGAAGACCTGGACAGAAAACATTATGACAGTGTCAGTTCCGAATCTAGTTCTGAATCTAGCAGCGATTCTGATGTATCTGAAAGGGAAAAGGATAATGTTCTTAAAGAAGAACAGGAAGTAACGGCTGAAAAAGATAAAGATTTGGAAGGTAATGCTGTAAAAGTAACTTTAGAAGCTGAAAAAGTGGCTTTAGGAGCTGAAAAAGTGGCTTTAGGAGCTGATAATGTGACTGTAGAAGCTAAAAAAGTGACTATAGAAGTTGAAAAAGAATCTGGCGCTGAAATACATAATCAGAAAGAAAATCCTCAAGTTACTTCTGAATTAGTAACAGAAGATAGTACTAAAAATACTTATTCAAAGTCTTCTGACGCCGATATTACAGAAGAGAGTCAAGATGTAAGAACGGAATCTGACAAAATCGTTACAAATAAGTCAAATTCTGAAATGATTGAAACTGAATTTGAAATTAATAAAACAAATTCTAATATTACTTCAAAAGATATTGTAGCAGAGAATTCAGATGTTACAATAAAAGGTACACAAACTGTATCTACAAAAGACAAAGATAGTGAAGAAATAAGAGAAGATGATAAGAATTTATCAGAAGGAGAGCTATCAGACCGAGAGAGTTCAGACGTAGAAGCAGTGGATTTGAAACCGGAAGTAGTCTGCATTTCAGACGAAGAAGGAAGTAAGAAAGCTAAGAAAAAGAAGAAGAAGAAGGATAAAAAAGCGAAAAAAGAAAAGAAATCTAAAAAGAAGTCGGATTTTCGTGAAAGTGCCGATCAAAACTTTTATAAAGAAGGAAACTCTTCTCAAAATGCAATAGAAACTCCAGATTCTTTACAAGCAATAGACAATTTTTCTCAGTCTGATACTGTTTCAGAAAACTCTTCAATAACTAAAACCACAGACAGAGTTACAACTGAATCCAGAGACAAAGTAGACGCAACTACCGCAGAAAAAACTATAACCAAAGTTCTAACTGACGCAATAGACAAAGTAGACTTAACCGCAGAAAGAACAATAGACGAAGACATAAAACCTGTTAAAGAAGAAGCATTCATAGATAAAAGTCGTACCGCAAGCTCTGATGCCTTTTCAGACAGTGATATAGAAGCGGTTTATGAAATAATGGAACTTTCAGACGATTCCTCATGTTGCGAAGTAGAGTGTACCACAATACTATCTAAAGAACCTACAGCTTTAGAAATAGAAGCCTTATCAGCGAAAATAGACGAAATAGAGAGAGTAGAGATCATCACTGATAAGGAGATAAGAGATTATGAGAGAGAACAAGAGAAAGAGAGAGACTTTGAGGATTTAGAAAACATTTCTTGGAAAGATCGCTACTTGGATAGTAAGAAAGTCAAAAAAGTTTTAACCACAGCCAATATACTGAACGCTTTAAGAAAAAAGAATATAGAATTGAAAAAGAAGCTGGCAGAATCTAAGCTGGAAACAGAAGAGACTGTCTCAGAATTGAAAGAGAAAGAAAAAGAACCACAGAATAATCTAGAAGAAGGCACCATAGAGCTATACAATACACTTGAACCTTTAACGAGTTACGTTGACCCCGTGAAAGAAATAACAAAAGACTTGAAGAAAGATGCAAAACTACTTTTGAAAATGTATAAAAAGTTGCTAAAATACAATGATATGAAAAAACTTGAGAATCCCAGCAGAAAGCGTAAGAAAAAGAAAAAAGAAAAAAAGATTAAGAAAGATGGAAAAGATACGGGTAGTGGAGAAAATGTAGTTAATACGGAGAATAAAGTAAGCGTAGAAATTGGAGAAGAAATACGAGATAAAGAAAATGAATTGAATAGACAAGATGAATTAGTAAGTGAAGAGGTAACCTCAAGTTCTGGTCAAACTGCACAAGATACGGCATGAAATTCGACGCTTGTGCCAGCTAACATGTATCATCATCTGCATGCCTTTTCCCAACTATGTTGCGGTCGGATGCAGCTGAATACCAGTATTTTACATGGAGCGACTGCCTATCAGACCTCCACAACCCAGTTAGTACTGCGTAATACGATACCCCTTGGTAAGACTGGTTGTCAGACTTTCGCGTCACTGACTACCTGTCAAAGTTCTACAAATGACAGCCGGGACCAACGGCTTAACATGCTTTCCGGGACACGGCGCAAAACTATGTAATGGTTGGTCACCCATCCACAGACCGACCTTAGCTTAACCTTGAAGATCAACCTGTGCGGCGGTTGTTATATAACTTGCCTAATGGAATCGTGCCTTTAGTCGCGTCCCGCTTCCCGCGCGGGAGTCGCCTCAGTGTAGTATTAGTTTAAGTATTGCTTGATAAATTTAATGAATTACACAAATTTAATAGAAAAATGAATTCGACCTTGAATATAATATACTGGTAAAATAATAAGTTGTTTTATTTAGCTTAATAATTATGTTGTTAGCCTATGTACGAGATGTCGTTGAAATAAATTGTATACCTGAGAAGGAGACTACCTCGTTGATCTCTGCCGTCGTAAGAAAAAAGGGCACAACTAACATTTTTGTCAAAATTGAGTTATATACATATTTAGAATCAGAAAAAAAAGGCACATCTACTCAATTTTTTATAGAATTTTATCTTCAAGGAATTTGCAGGAATTTACACATGAGACTAATATTCATGTTTTATAGAATGAAAAGGCAAATTTATTTACCATTATATTGAAAAGGCACAAATACGTAGATGTGACTATTACTTCATACAGATTTTTACTAAAAACTACTTTGAAAAGGCACACTTACAACATAACATAAAGAAAAGTCATAAACTTTAAAGTCGATTTTCTCCATATTTATAAAATGTTAGTTGTGCCTTTTTTCATTATGACGGCAGATCTAGTGGCAAGCGCGACCTTTGAGCACGAAGCCCTGGGTATCATTCCCAGGTCGGACACAGTGTTATTGGGTTTTTCAAACAAGATTATCTCAGTAGCAGCCAAGAAATCTGGATTTGTGCCCGGTTGATAGCAATTCTCTTGCTGTTACATGATTCTTACTCATAAATGGCGAAATGTGGGTGTGAACCTCTGGCCTCTGCCTAACCCTTCGGGGATTACAGGCGTGAGATTATGTAGAAGTTGCTAATAAAAATAAGCTCGGGATTCGGTCGTGGCCCACTTGCTTAGTTCACCTGGGTGGACCACGGGCACTTTTTGGTGCCGGTGGATCACCTAAATGATGAGGAATATGCAAATCAAAAACGTCAATAGGACAAGGTCCACCTAAAATTAATTCCACGGAAATAAAATCCTCCTCCTGATCCTGTCATTTTACTACAATTGAAAAAAGAATGCCGAAAGAACCAATGAAAGTCGAAAAAACAAATTAATGAAGGAAAAAAAAAAAAAATCATTACCTAGCCCTGCATGCGTTACTACCTACCTAAGAACCTTCTCCTGACAGTAACATACAGAATAAAAAAAGAATTAGCGAAAACGGTCCAGTCGTTCATGCGTGATGCCGTGACCAAGGGAAAAAAGGATTCATTTTTATATTTGTATTATAATTATAATATAGATTCTTTCTTTCTTTTCCTTTTTCTTTTTTTAAAAAAACGTTGCCCCACACTAGGAATTTCTCCTGTATCGTGGGTGCGTTTACAAACACTTAAATTCACATACACAAACAGCCAGATCCGGAACATCTACCTGTAGGCCATACAAATATTTGTTCCGTGCGGGAATCGAACCCGCGACACGCAGCGCAGCAGTCAATCGCTTAGCCACTGCGCCAACCGTGCCGTCAGATTATTGAGATAACTTTTCCAAAGCGAGTCCTACAGAACCTAAGACCTAATTGTATTTCTGTGTATGCAATAACACTGTAAAAGCCGCCATGAGACCCGATCACGCATCGAAGCGTGGTCACTTTGATGACCCGGACAACAGCTAAATATTACTTTTGCATTTCTCCATGGAAAAAAATAGACTTTTTTATTTTAGCCTCTTTTTGTCTATGTTTTGTTCAGGTGACTGCCTCGTTGGTCGAGTGGTTGCAAACGCGACTGCTGAGCATGAGCTCTTGGGTTCGATTCCCGGGTCGGACAAAGTGTTATTGAGTTTTTCCAACAGTAATATCTCAGTAGCAGCCACGGAGTCTAAATTTCTGGCTCGCCCCCTATTACATGGGACTTTAACACTTACTGGCGAAATGTAGGAGAGGTACCTATGTACCGACGCCAGCACATCAAGCTACTACAATCTGTCAAATTTCTATAATAGATTTTCAACTTTATAGCTAAAGCATTAGGTTTAAGGTTGATTGGGAATATTTACAGTTTCGGGTAGCTTGATGTGCTGGCGTCTGTACAATAGGTACACCTCCCCTACAGAAAGCTGTGGAAATTATTTCCTTCTTACTCCTCAATTTTTTTGCGTTGCGAGATCCAAGACAGTTAAATCGCTCGTTCGGGACTCGTCGGGCTTCATTGTCTCGGCGCTTTTCTGGTGGTCGCTACGGTGTGGAGTAATGTGGCACGCGGCTTGTCAAGCGACCGAAGAACATTACATAACTGCTCGCATGGGTTAGCACACCGTTATTTTTTTTAATTATTAAATTTATTATTTCTATAATATTTGAAAGGAACAACATGAATTAAGTGCCTAATTAAACAAAAACAAACTACATTAAAATAATCATCAAAAATTAACAGTTTGTACTTATACTGAGATCGAAGTTAAAATTTATAAATATTTTTAGGAACTCTCCGAATGACTTTCATCACACCGTTGGCACTTGGCAGTATATTTCAGAGTGATCATTGCACACAAATTTGGTGCATTTTTGTTTTGATTGTGCGGTAAATGCCTCGAGCTCACTAGCACGTGCTCACTTTGTGTTATCTCAGGCTCAAACTAAGAATCAGACCCGCTACTAAAATGCAAACAACTTCGACGCGAGTTATGAAGTTAGCGGGGGCGTGGGGATATTCGGACCGCGGCAAGTGCTTCATTTTTTAATGCGAAAGTGCTTTGACCCCATGCGAGTAATTAAGGGTTAAACCCTGCCGGGGAAGACCGTCGTATTACTAAGTACGTTGCATCTTATCTCACTGCCTAGTACCCTAGTACTTCTAAATGCGAAAGTTTGTAAGGATGGATGGATGTTTGTTACTCTTTCACGCAAAAAACTACTGCTTAGCTACTTTTATCCCGGTATTGAACTGCACGTTGCGGAAGCCGCGGGCATAATTTAGTCTATTATAAATGCGAAAGTTTGTTAGGATGAGTGTTACTTACATAACAACAACTTATGTTACCAAGTACTTGCCGTGTAGTGTCGGTACTCCTGATATTGTTCTGATGAATCATCGTCATCAACAGTTCTGGTGAATACTTGAATTAATTCCAGATTTCTTAGAACTCTCAGAAGTTGAGTAGTCGTAGAATGTAGAGACTTTACATGCGTAAACTCAAGCCGTTGTCTCATGGGGGTCGGCGGAAGCCACAGTACGCCACCTGCTACGATCCTCAAGTACAGTCGATCAAAGTTGCGTCTGCTTATTTTTAAAACAAAAACGCCGTTTACCGTGCGGTCCAATAGCAGTAAAACAAAAAAAAGACCGAAAATTATGGGAGCCTTTTATTATTTTGATATTCTGTTTAAAAAAATCTCAAGCTTTGCTTGTTTGACCATCCTTTTTCGAACAAAAGGAATGAGACAAAAAAAGGATCAAAATAGAGAAAGTTTTTATGTCCTCCGGGCGTTGCAAGCAGGAATAGTCCTTACGGTGGTCAGACGCAAGTTTGGTTGACTATACAAGGTGTAAACGGACCCTTCACGAAGCCGTCAACCAAGCATTCTGTACATTAAACTGCCTTTTTTTTTGGGGTGAAAAATCACGTTTTACGGAAGGACTCAATCTAACGCACTCAAAACATTGTGCAGATGGATGAATTGTTTAGTACGCGCGTCGTAGACGTCTTTAAAGTCAAGTTACAACATTAAACTTGTAATATTTAAAAAAAAAAGTTGTGAAATAGTTGGAAGCCCCAATATCTCCGTAACTAGAAGGTTTCCAGGTATGGTCTAGAACAATAAAATGATCGCAATGACGGGGAGAACAAGTGCCTTTCGGCTTCGTTAAGGGTACTTTTACACCAATTACATACTGAGGGACCAGGAACTCCTTTTGCTACATTTGAAGGTCGAAACAAGTAGCAATCACTTTTATAGCGTATCGTATTTCTACAACGATTTCAACTGCTACTGAGAAACCTATTAATACTAAGCAAGAGGTCCTAGGTTGGATTCCCGGGTCGTGCAAAATTGGATTTAGTGTTTCCAACGGAAATCTCTCAGTGGCAGCCACGGAGTCTGGATTTGTGACCGTTGTTGGCAATAGGCTAGATCCCTACTACATGGGACTTATAAATAAAATAAGGGTTTATTGCTGTTTTACATATTACCTACATTTAGATTTGTTACTGACGTTCGGTTTTTCTAACAACAGCTTATCCAAATCAAATCAAATCAAATCAAATCAAATCAAAATCATATATTTCAAATAGGCCAATTACAGGCACTTTTGAATTGTCGAAACAAAGACAACAATGAAAAATAGCTACAGTCCCAGTCACAAGGCATAAAAACTGTGAAAGTACTGTAGTTACCCATTCCCTAACGTAGATCTCTATGGAGAAGAACGGGCAAGAAACTCCATGGACACTCTTTTAAATCAGAATACTTTACAATAACTTGGTTACATCATTTATGTTGAGATGGTACATTATGTGAGAACGATGTAGCAAGATGTGTACTTTAAAAGTGTCCATAGTAAAAATAAAATAAATAATTCAAACAAACCGTGGCAACCAAGAGATGACCAGTCACAACTGACAGCACCCGTTCACGAACATGACGCGTGTATCGGCACCATTCAACTCAACCATTTTGAAGGGAACTAAATGATCCGACACACGCGCCACCATCAGCGAGACATTTGAGTGAGCATGACATACTCCTAACCGCCAGGGCACATTCAAGTCAAGAAAATACGTAGGTTTCCAGCGAATGACAGCTTTCTAGTACAGAGTGCTCACACAATATGGGCTATGCGGTTATATAATATCCTTCGACAAAAGCCTCTTCCAAAGACTTCCACCTATCTGTCTCTTGCGATTCTGGTACATTCTGGATCGACAACTTTTTTGAGATCATCTCATGATCTCATCGAGATCATTTGAGATCATCTTTTACAGATTGTACTTCGGTGAGTGTGCTCAAGAGCTCCACGAGCTCATTCCACCATCTCCCTTCTTCCATTGGGAGTTCAGACGTACTGCAGGTTATCACCCATACCTTGTCGATGTTCCACACATTCGCACGAAGCGCTTTGCTACATCATTTATTATGCGCACAGCCAAGGAGCGGAATTCCCTGCCTGCGTCGGTGTTCCCAAGTTCATATGACCCCAATCTATTTAAGGCTTCTTTTGGGTTAGCCCGTTCTATCGTCGACCTCATCTCTGTCCTCAGGACTAGATTGAGGTCATGAGTAAGCCAATTTAGTATATAAAAAAAAAATCTTCCCAGTATTTCATTTGTCGACCCTTACTTCTTTTATCATCCCTGGGGTACCACTCTCATATTAATCTAGTCCATTTCTCTCTGTCATCATATGGCCTGCGCATTTTCATTTAAGTGTTTTGCATACTTTATTCACATCTCTAAATTTTGTGACTTTCAGACTTCCTCTTATGTACTCTTATTTTATCCATTCGCGTATTACCACACATTCCACTTATAAAAAAATTTAAAATTCAACTCAACTCAACTTAATTAAAATTCAATCAAAATTAAAATCAAAATTAAAATGCAATACACAATTAAATAAAACTTATCGATTATCAATACATTATGGATCATAAAAATAAATTAACAATAATTACAATTTTCTAACGGGCAATGGAACAGCAACATGCCTGCCACAACAATGCCGGACATAAGGGCAGTCCAGCCTATTTGCGATCATTGCCAGGATACAATTGGGGCTGGCCCGCACCCGGCGCACCAGAGACGCGCACCGCTTACGCATAGACGCGTAGAAACAATCAGTGCGTGCCATTGCGAACATCCCTGATGCGCTACAGAAACGAGGCAGCCCCAACACCGCCCGGAACGCGTTGTTGTACTGGACACGAAGGGCACTGTATGCCCTTTCACTATAGTCAACCCACAAGCTACACGTATACAGGGATGTGCAGTACGCTCTAAAAAGCGCGACTTTCACACCAGTAGTACAACGCGAAAACCTGCGGGCTATCATGTTGGCTCGCACCGACAGTGCCCTCCGCTCCCGGTCCATGTCAGCATGGTCTTTAAGGTCCTCGGTGAGTAGATGTCCTAGATATTTAAATTGGTCAACTCTGTCTATTGGAACACCATTAAGATTGATATTCGGAATGTTCATAGGGCTCGACACACCGACGGCCTGAAAAACCATGTATTGGCTTTTCTTCCCATTATATTTTAAACCATGTCCATGCGCGTATTCCGTACACACACTGAGTAGTCTCCTCAGCCCACAAATCGACGCGCTCAGCAACACCATGTCATCCGCATAACTCATATTTGACACAGACTCCGTCAATATAGCATCCGACATGTTGACTGCTTAGCGAGACGATCAGTTCATTCATATATAAATTGAACAATGTAGGGGAGGTCAGACCGCCTTGTCTTACGCCACATTCGTTAGTATAAGGGACTTAGCATTCATCCCAGGCACATGCAAATGCCTTTCATTCATCCCTTTTCTGGTCCTACATCCTACTCACTGACAAAATAAATAACTAAAAAATATCTATAATAATTAATTATGTCAATATTTTTACCACAAATTACATGCTAATTATTTTGAGGCAAATTATTAATATTGTAACACACTTAAGAATTGCGTTAATACGTTATCTACTTGAATTATTAATGTTTTTTTTACCAATGGTATTATATTTGTTATTTAAAAAAATGTAAATTGTTTGTGAATAAAATTTAATTGAATTGCTCAAACGGTATCTCGTACCTACGCACTGAAATACAAGTGTTTTATTGTTGCATCAAAATGACGCTAGGAAAATTTAGTCGTTACATTACTTACAGCCAGATACTTCATCTCATTATTCAAGAGTAGATGATACCTATTCAGACAGAAGTATATTTTTCTTAATGTGGAAGCGCCAGGTAATTCAAATTTTCTTGCGTTTTTTGCAGGTCAGTGTCAGGTTGTATGTGGATGTGGATTAAAATATGATTCGCGACGGTAACAAAAATTACGTTTTTTCCAAAACGCCTGCCCTTAACGACTTCTTATTTATTTATTTAACACTTCAAGCACAAAGTACAGAGACGGACTTGATGCCACAAACATATTCTAACAGCCAACCTTTTTTTCCCCTTTTTTAGTGTTTTTGATGAATACAGAAAGTTGCGAAATAAACTAAAAAGAAAAATTTATCTAGTGTGAATTTGAATGCAAACAAAATCACATACAACAACTAGTTTATCTACCTATTGATACCGTGAAGTATAACCCACTTATTATCATAATCATCAGCCTATATAAACAAGTACAAATCTTTCTCCTCACACTTGATTTCTGAATCTTCACACAAGTATTCGTAGTTCCTCTATACAGACTCTATTATATTCATCAAGATGAAGTCGTTTGTCTTCTCTTGTCTTTTCGCTTTGCTCGTCTCCGAAGGACTAAGCCTGGGTTACCATGAAGATGTGGGCATCCCAGAAGCAGCTAGGATCAGGCAAAAGGAAGCGAAGCAGATGACTGCAAGAATCATTGGCGGCATGCCGTCTCAGTACGGAGATAATCCACATTTGGTGAGTTGTTTTTTGTTTCGTAGGGGCCCAGTCTACGAAAATATAATATGATAAAATATCATATTATTATCATATTTCGACAGGCTGTCAGCCCGTCGAAATATGCGCGCGGGTTACAAAATGTTTTTTTGACTAAAGTGCAGTTATTTTTAGTGCAACATAATATTTGGTTATACAGGGTTGTAAGGGACAGACCTCCACAAACTGATGGGGTGAATTCAGTATATTATACTAAGATGACCGGTACAAGAAATTATTTCAGGAATGTTATGGGAATTCAATGATTTTCAATTCATTTTTTTCTTATTCATACGCAATGTATCGTTACCGTGGCAAAACGCACGTAGCGAACGGCAAGCGCGACGACGAGTTCAATGAAATCTGTAGCTAGGCAGGAAATGAACCGCTGATTACACGCGCCGTTCGTTAGAGTATTTCAACTTGCATTGTTGGATTTTTGATTTTAGTCGTATTATTTACATAGATGTAGTGCTGCGTACAGGGAATGTAATTTTACATTGAAGTAAAGGAATAGTATCAGAAAAAAAAAAAAATTAACCGGTGGAATATGATTCAAAATAAGGAGCTGAATGCACCGTGTCAGTTTGGGGAGGGCTGTCCCTTACACCCTGTATATGCTTAATAACGATGTTTTTTTTAAACTTCATAAAACTCGCACATGTTGGGTAATTCCGGCATTGAAAAAGAGTCTCTCATGCCCAACGCACATCCGAGTTCTGTTTCACCGCTCCTCACGAGGCAACAGAGGCTATATTGCAAAATCTATCCAGCCAATAAATACCTTTATACCCTTGTCTTCAAAATTGGCTCATTATTGTTGGTAAAAATTGTTTTAGTTTCTTAATCTGATTGCAATAATATCACAAATTTTCCCGGTTTTTGCTCTAAAAAAACATAGTTTGTGGCAATAGATTTTTGCTATTATTAGATTGGATTCACTTAAATGGAAAGTCAAAATAAGGAAGGCACATTATAAAACTAACCACAGCTCTTTAATTCATTTTAACCGACTTCTAAAAAAGGAGGAGATATTGTTTTCCACTAGCATCTTTTTATTTTTTATTTTCACCGGTTTCTCCGTGATTACTGGTGCGATTTAAGTAATTATTTTGATTTTCATTTGGTAAAAAAAGTCAATGAAACAACTAAAAGTCACCGAATTCTAAAATAATCATAGTTTCCTAATAATTCCTGACAAAAATACTTTCCGTTCTAATATTTTATTTCTTCGAAAGTGTATTGAAAATCATCGTTTGATACGCGTGGGGATTTGTTACTGCAGTTCTCGGCTCCATAACACCCTCGCCTGCAGCTCGGGTGTTAATTCCGCCTCGAATGCAATAACAAAGTTTCCCCACTAATAACAAAATGTCCTATTAATTTGTGCGGTGATTCCAGGCTGGGCTGATCATTTGGCTGACTACCGGTCAGATGTCTGTGTGCAGCGGTACGTTGCTGAGTTCCAAGAAAGTGCTGACGGCGGGTCAGTGCTGGTACGACGGCTACAGCCAGGGCACCAAGGTCCAGGTCAGTGCAGGAGGCACAGGGTGACGCAGGGTATACCAGAAACTCTCACGTTTCTTGAAAATGTGTTAATTTGACGTAGCGGTACTATTGATGGCCATACATAACATAACATAACAACACGCCTGTAATCCCCGAATGGTTAGGCAGAGGTGAGACTTAGTACACCCACATTTCGCCAGTTATGATTAAGTCCCATCGCGAGCCTATTGCCATCAACCGGGCCAAATCCAGACTCCGAGGCTGCTTCTGAGAAATTCCTAATGGAACAACCCAATAACACTTTGCCCGACCCGGGAATCGAGCCCAGGACCTCATGCTCAACAGTCGCGCTTGCGACCACTAGACTAACGAGGTAGTCGTGATGGCCATCCAGTTGATCCTGAACCCTTTCCATGCTGCACCAGTTGATGTCATCACGTCAACGCCAGAGCTGTGTCATTGTCTCGGATGGTGTCAGAGCGTTATGCTGAGCGACAGCCGTTGGGCGTGGATGTGACGCTTATTTCCCCCTCACTATTCTTTTTGTGTTTTAGGGTTCAATGCTCGAAGGGACCCTATTACTAAGCCCCCGTCCGTCTGGCTGTATCTCATGATCCGTAATAGGTAGACAGTTGACATTTTCGCAGAATGTTTATTTCTGTTGTCGCTATAACAACAAATTATAAAAATAAATTAAAAAATAAAGGGTAAAATAGGTTGTGTTAATTTAAGTTAAATTTTATTTTGTGTACAACTTAAATAAGATATTATTGTGTGGTGTGTATTATTGTCTCTGATTATTTTGATACTAACATTATTTTTAAGTGTTCTTACTAACTCAAGTATGGATCGTTGTGTCTGATGCAAATAAATAAATAAATGAAATAAAATAAAGGGGGCTCCCCTACTACAATGGTACGGAACACTTCATGCGTGAGTCCGACTCGCACTTGGCCGATTTATTTTATGCATCATGTTTTGCACAAATAAATGTATTTTCTATCTTTATTGACTGTTTTTTTTTGTTCCAGGTGGTGTTGGGGAGCACCCAGCTGTTTTACGGTTCGCGCTATGATGTCAGCGGGATATCTGTGCACCCAGGGTTCAATCCCAGGAGACTGATCAATGACCTAGCCATGCTGACCTTGCGATGGTCGGTGAGCTTTAACAGTGAGTCCCTTTAAATACTATCATTAGAAAACTATATTATTCGTATTGTATAATTATCACTAGCTTCGTTGAAGGAAAACATCGTGAGGAAACCAGCAAGCCTGAGAGATATTTCTCGACGGCATGTAAAGCCAAGTCAGAGGCCCAAGGGCGGCATAAAAACTCTGACACCAGGTTAGGCACTAACTGACTAACCACACGATAAAGAAAGATTCGAAAACTTATACTGTCACTTACGGGATATCTTTCGTGATTGCGCATTATTCTGAGCTCCCGATATTTCGACGGTTTTACAAGCGATCGCGGGATGACGATGATGCGTTAAGTTATAAGCCGCGGAAGCTTAAAACAGTGTTTGATTATCATTCGTGTCCCACTGCAGGGCAATAGCTTCCCCTCCCTCCGTCCACTTATCCTTATCCATGGCTGTTAATCGCCAATCCTTGAGAAAATGGTCGAGTTCGTCCAACGTACGTACGTTCGTTCGGTCGTCGTTTGTTCGTTCGCCGGGTTGGTATTTGCTGCTGTTTGGGACCGACTGTGGTTACTTTAGCCATAAATATGCTTGCTGAATTGTAATGATAACTAATCTTTAATGAAGAATGATGATTTAATAAGTACCTACATAATTTCTTTAATGTAATTTTGATGAATATTATCACGGCTTATGCACCATCTCTTCCTACCAATTTGTACGCCACGATATGCGGCTGAACATGTTAGAACTTTGCTGTATCTCATTATTATCTTGCGTGCCAGGACCATGTTTCAAACAATCAAATTTTACTTACTTACATACTACCCATGCGACAGATGTGACTAGACAGTTCCTTAATCATAAGTGGCACAGGCTGATCAAAATTCCAGGATGATCGGTTCAGTAGTTTAGGCGTGAAAAGGTAACAAACAAACAAACTTACTTTTGCGTTTATAATATTAGTTAGGATTAGGATTTAATAGTATGGGAATAGGATAAACCAATAAAGTCTGAAGAATTTGCTAGCTAATTATGTTTGACCTCGATCCTTTTCTTTTCAGCATACCAGAAGCCAGCGATCCTGCCGTTACCTGAAGATGTTAACACTACGTTTGCGGGAATCTCAGCGCGAGTGTCCGGATTCGGCAAGACCAGCGACTGTAAGTTCTTAGCTACCAGCACCTCTTAGCACTACTGGCTGGGCGGCTTCACCCGCCGCTCGCCTACAAATTACTTTTTACAATAGTCACTTTTAAATTTATTTTTTGGTTTTTATTAAAGTACTAGCGACCCGCCCCGGCTTCGCACAGGTGCAATATATACATATAAACCTTCCTCTTGAATCACTCTATCTATTAAAAAAAACCGCATCAAAATCCGTTGCGAAGTTTCAAAGATTTAAGCATACAAAGGGACATAGGGACAGAGAAAGCGACTTTGTTTTATACTATGTAGTGATAAGTAATCAGGTTTAACCTAAGAACATAGAAATTTAAAAAAATACCACACAAAGATAGTTACCATTTAAAAAAAGTACCATTGGCTCCCATTGCCCAAGAGTACGGAGTAATAAGAACCAGAGTAAGGGGTAATGAGATCCACCGGGGTAACGGTAGCCTAAAATTTTATATTCTCTTGTAACATTTTTTTTATGAGTTATCTTATAACTTAAACTTATTTTCATATTCAGAAACTTAATCAGAGTTAGTGTTATGTATGTAATTAAAAACAATTATTGCTTAATACAAAAATCACAATCATAAACTTTGGTGGAATCACTTCTTGAAAATTAAGCATGTGACTACTCAGCACAGGTTCTGCATCTGTTGTGGTACAGATGTAGGGCTTGTCTGATTTTTTTGTCTGCCTCGTCTGATTTCACAGATTCACAACAAATCTTAAACATGTTGAAATTTTCATGGACGTCGTCACAACTATCATCATCGCAGATATTATGAATTGACCGACACATCTGATGATGTTCTGAAATAGGGTTTTTTATCTTTTTCATTTTCTATGTTCATAGTTTTTTTTCTTTTCTTCTCTAATGTTTCACCCCTTCCCTTTTGGTGTTTTATTTTCTTTCATGAATCGTTTTTTCTTCTTCTCCGAAATTATAACCCGTTTTTGAGGCACCTGGAAGGTACTAGTAGCAAATATAAAGTGGGGTAATGAGAACCAATTGGGATCCCTATACCCCAAATGCCCTTTTTTTAAGTTTTCATATAATTTTCAAAATACTGTTTATTATTTACTTATATAAACCTTTTTATCCAATTTTCTAATGATAAAGTTACTGGTTAAAAGTGGCAACATTTATAATAAAATAATTTTAATACTCACAATTTGTCCTTGAATATCGTAAAAAATTAGGTCGATCACCCGAAAAACCGACGTGCGGTCTTTTTATGCACCAAAAGTAAAATAAATAGCGATGGGACTAGTCACACGTAGGTCTCTCACGTCCTTCTGTACTATGGCAAAACAAATCTGGATCTAACTTGATTAGATACACGCAAACTAGGGTAGTTCTCATTACCCCGCGGCTCCGATTCCACCCGTGTTCCCCTACATTTCCCCTGAAAGTACTTTTGCCAGGACTTATTAGGAAACTATGATTTAATCTTAATAGGTGGAAGGGTTACTTTGAAAGACTGATGAATGAGGAGAATGACTGGAGTGGTGTGCTTGAAAATAAACCAGTGAATGAGGGACTAGTGAGTGGGACATCAGTTGGTTCAGTCGAAAGGTTAGTGTGGATGAAGTGGGGATTGCAGTAAATGGTATGAAGAATGGTAAGGCATTAGGACCGGACAGAATACCGGTTGAAGTGTGGAAGTTATTGTGGATGGACGTGGTTAGCTTTATTCATCAACAAATTGTTGCTGGAAGAAGCCATACCTGACGAGTGGTGTATCAGTTCGCTGGTGCCCATTTTTAAAAACAAGGGTGATGTGCTGGAGTGCAACAATTATAGAGGAATAAAGCTAATGTCACATAGTATGCAAGTTTGGGAGAAAGTTATTGAAAGGCGACTGAGAAAAAGAGAGCGAAATTTAACAGAACCAATTCGGTTTTATGCCTGGTCGGGGAACGACGGATGCTATTTTCGCTAACCGCCAGCTGTGCGAGAAATATAGAGGTGCACATAGAAACTTGCACATGGTGTTCGTCGACCTCGAAAAGGCTGACCGGGTACCCCGTGAGGTTCTGTGGTGGGCTCGTAAGGAGAAAGGTGTGCCTGGGAAGTATGTGAAGTTGATCCGTGTGATATTCAATCGATGTAGTACCCAAGTCCGGTCTACATCAAGGGTCGGCTCTGAGCCCTTACCTCTTCTTGGTGATAATGGACGCTCTCACGTCGGAGATCCAGGAAGAGGCGCCCTGGTGTATGCTGTTTGCCGATGATATTGTGCTGGTTGCCGAGAGAGGCCAGGAGGTCCAAAGCAGATTGGAGTTGTGGTGGCAAAGACTTAAGAGTTCAATGACTATAGTCTGCGTTGATTGTTTTTTTTTAAATCTCGGCAAAAAGTATTTAAATTGTGTTTATAAATATAATATCATAGATAAACATGATTATTTAAAACAAATATTTACTTTTATGAACAAATTAACATTTATTTGTGTTCTTAATTTCTATTTTTCATATTAGGCTGTTTGGCGGCATCAGACCTTTGTTTCTTTTTCAACTTGGAGAAAGCTAAGCGCGGAAAAAAGCAAATTAAATCATTGTTACCTAATAATTCCTGATAAAAATACTTTCCGTTCTAATATTTTATTTCTTCGAAAGTGTATTGAAAAACATCGTTTGATACGCGTGGGGATTTGTTACTGCAGTTCTCGGCTCCATAACACCCTCGCCTGCAGCTCGGGTGTCAATTCCGCCTCGAATGCGATAACAAAGTTTTCCCACTTATATCAAAATGTACTATTTTCAAATCAGACTGGTAGCTCCAGCGAAGAGCGCGTTCAAACAAACTTCAGCTTGATTATAATGAGTGTAAAACGACCATTAACGAAGCCGAAACGCACTTTACTTTTCGCAGTTATAACATTAAAATTTGTATTTAAAAAAAAACTTGTGTAAAAGATGGAACTACGACCGTATCTCCATAGCTAGAAGGTTCCCAGGTAGATATAGTCAAGAACAAAAAAATGATCGCAATGACGGGGAGAACAAGCGCCTTTTCCCTTCGTTAAGGGTCTTTGTACACCCATTAGATTGATAAGAAAAGATATGTTTTCCTGCTTCCAGTCTCCACAGTAGGCCCTAACACGGCACAACACGCTGTCAGCGTGCCAGTGAGCAGCAACGTCTGGAGCGACTGCTACTACCGCATGCCACAGCGCCCCGACAACTACGACAACCTGATCTGCACGAGCGGGGACAACGGCTGGGGGACGTGCGGCGGGGACCTCGGTGGCCCCCTCGTCGTGGAGGACTACTACAACAAAACTGTCTACTACAACGGCTCGGCATTACTGGTCAGTTGTAATTCATTAATTCCCATATGCCCCCACAAGGCTGTCCCCAGAGGTGGCAGCTGCAACTATCTTCCCATCGGCCCCAGCTAGTGGTGCATATGCCCCTATCTCTGTCACCACTGCAGATGCAACCTAAATTAGTGGCATACTCCACCAGTGGTGGCAGACGTGACTATGAAGTAGTCGTCTACCATCACCAAATACTTCAAAATTTAAATAAACAAACAAATAAGAATTTGCAATTTCTTTGTTTTGTAATTGAAATGAAACTACGCATTGGATTCGTCTTTTTTAATTACAAAATTTTACGTAGATGTACATAATTATCTGTTAAATTTTAATAAATCACACAATTAATACAAAAGAATAAATATCATCTCTGATATAGTTACAATTAGACTTATAAAATAAAATGCAAAGATTCACTAAAATTACTTAAATCTTCCAAGTGTACAAATTTTATTTATTCTTGATCACAGTAAAATCGCGAAATACTATTTTCGAATCACATTTCTATGCTATAATACAAACAAAGTTTAAATAAAATCAGTCAAAGGAAAAGTAAAACTCACAACGTGAGAATAAAACAGATTCCTATCCAATAGTAGACAGGGAACAGTCTCGTTGGTTTAATGGACTCGACTGCTGAGCATTAGGTCCTGGGTTCGATTCCCAGGTCGGGCAAAGTGTTATTTTCTTGGATTTTTTTATCAGGACTTTCTTAGTACACCACGGAGATTTGTGCCCGGTTGATGGCAATAGGCTCGCCCCTTATTACATGGGCCTTAAAAACATTACTGGCGAAATGTAGGTGTATGTACTATTGGGGTTGGTGTATAATAATAATAATTTATTTAATTCAGACCATTGATCCATATAGTGTTAGTAAAATCTTAACCTATTGTTAGTACATAAAAAGCTTAAATTAATTGGCGACATGTACGCCAGTACGCACATGCCTAGCTGCCCAGTGCCTAATGAAAGGCCCATCAATTTTGTCCGCCAGTGTAGCCAGTATGTTGTTGGGGCTACCCCTGAATCGCTTCAGCATACTCGCACACCGCTTGCGCATAACGGCATAAAAATCATCTAATCTCGCTTCAGCGAACATGCCAGACGCGCTACAAAACCGAGGTAGCCCCAACAATATCCTCAACGCATTGTTATACTGAACGCGCAGAGCGTTGTAAGCCTTCTGCGTATACCTTACCCACAGGCTGCACGTGTAAAACGATTGACAAAACGCTCGAAAAAGAGTCAGTTTCACCTCCCTAGTACAACGTGCAAACCTGCGAGCCAGCATATTGCATCTGGCTGCCAACGCTCTGCGCTCCCTATCTAAATCTTGGTCATCCATGAGAAAGTCCGTGACAACATGACCTAGGTATTTAAACTGCGTAACGAACTCCAACGGAGTTCCTCGTAAGTTAATTGATGGAATATTAACAGGTGTATTGTTGCGCACTCTAAAAACAATTACCTTGCTCACCTTGCTCATTACCTTGGTGTATGTACCATTGGGGTTAATCTCTGCCTAACCCTTCGTTTAACAACCTTATAAAACTGCCCAACACAGGAATCGAATCCAGGATCTCATAAAATTGTTGACATATTGTTTTTATTGACATTACAGTATTGTATATTGCGTCTATTTTATTATATAACATTTGTTTGATTTAGATTGTGACTAAATAATGCATTCCTGTTTATATGCCGACTTAATTTAACGACATATTTGGCATGAAATTTTGACATATACTACTTAGTTTTAACTTTATTTATGTTTTTATTTTGTTAACTAGCTTTGCCCGCGGTGATACCCGGGGTGGTAAAGTTAGCAAATATACAGACGCCAGCACATCAAGCTACTACGTTCCGTCAATTTCTTTAATAAATTTTCAACTTTATCGTTATAGCATTAAGTTCAAGGTTGATTGGGAAAATTTGACAATTTTGGGCAGCTTCATGTGCTGGCGTCTGTACACGAACTGGAACATGGAAAAAAGAATGACATCAAATTTTCAAGAGCATTTTTTTCATGTTATTGATAATTTGACGCTAAAATCTGGTAAAAGTAAGCGTTGCAATGCACCTTTCCAATTCACTTTTCCTACCTACTACCTCCTTATACTTTTTACTATTCTACCCTATCTACCCTACCCTACCTTACCTACTTCGTTTGAATAAACAACACCTTGAATTTATGCTGACCTAGTCCTTTTGGTCGTCAAAAAGACGATTCTAGTCAAAATTCGGGAACAAAATATTTGAGTTATTTGATCATCCAACGGCAAAATCGCATTTTTCCGGGATCAAAAGAAGCCTATATGTTAATTCAGTAAACAAGCTATCTTGATACCAAATTTCATCCAAATCCTTTAAGCCGTTTAAGCGTGAAGGAGTAACAAACATATAATATATCGCCTTTATAATATTAGTGTGATTGACATTTGAACTACAATATGTTGTATGCTTTCTGGCGGGACATAGTACGGACCAATATTTATTTATTTATTTAACATCTCTATATTTTTATCCTATGTTCACAAAATGAATTTGAAATTTTGTACCTTGTAGGCAAAATAATAAAGAATATATTTAATCAATCATTTGTAAATAACGGAATAAAGATTGTTGTTTTTGATGTTTAGTTCATGTGAGGAAGGCTGTAGTTCCACATAACTGTACTTTTTATGTATTTACTTTTCTTGTTTTGTTTGTTTCTTGGTACAATTGAGTAGATATAAATATGTTTTTACTTTTACATGCCATGATACGAGTGTGTTGGAACTCTAACAATGTTTACACCTTATTGTGTACCCACAGTCATGGCAAATAAATGATTTCTTTCTTTCTTCTTTAAAAAGAATTTGAATTTGAAAAAAAAAGAGGACTAGGCAGGATTTAAACGTTTATATTTTGTATCACTTTACTCCTGTTTCAGATCGGAGTGACTTCAATTCAGTCTCCCTTCGGCTGCCAGACCGGTTTCGCAACCGGTTACATGCGGGTCACTGCCTACCTTAGTTGGATTCAACGCAACTTGTAATCGAACTTCAAATATAGTGGCGACACCGGTCATTAACGTGGCGAAATTGAGAACTAACTTGAATTTACTGGATTTTGACTGACGCTTTTGGAATAGCTGGTTTAAAAAAAAAAATAACGATGTTAATATAAAAACATTAATCTTCCGTCATTCTTCTTTTCGGCATACTCTTTACGCACATAAACACACACACACCCACACATAACATATTTTCGCTATACTATTAGCAATGCTATTTCTTTTAATCACATAATATTATACTTAGCCATTTTCATTTAAAAAATAAAATTAACTAAACTAATAAATATGTTTGTTTTAATTTAAACTAGCAACCTACCTTGGCTCGTTTGGGAACTAAGTCAAATTATTTATTACAGGGCCGTTAAAAGCCACTTTTAAACGTCACACGGAAATGTAGGTATTTTTAGAGTTCCGTACCTCAGTCGGCAAAAACGAAACCCTTATAGGATCACTTTGTTGTTCGTCTGTCAAGAACCATTTTCTCAGGAACTCGTGGAGGTATCAAGATCAAGATATATTTACTTTATAAGATATGGGTGAGTATGGTATACACTACACAGGTCTTATAAATAAAATTAAAGTAGCTACATGTTTTGCCATATAGGAATGGCGTACAGTAAAAATGTTAGGCTAAAAAAAATAAGGTAGTAGTAAGTTTTTACCTAAAAATATTAAATTTACAATAAAGCGCTTATACATAGGGTTATCTTAATTATTATAAAATATATAAATTTAAAAAAGGGCTTAGACAATAGGGTCAAAAAATAGACATTATTAACTAATAATATTAAAACAAGAAATGTCGTACCTAACTTAATTGACGATTCATTGGATTTTTACTCATTTAAAAATTCTGATAATCTAAAATAAATATCAAATAATCAGGTCCGCTATCGCTTGGAGCACTGAAATCAAACTTGTAAGTCAACACGGTCCAAAGAAATGACCGTTTATGTAGCATATTTTGCGACATCAGAAGGGAATCAAAACCTGTAGGGTACTTTCCGTTGACTTAGAAACAATGTCTTACAGCTCATGCTGAATGCTCTACAGGCATCGACACCGGAGTGTGACTTATTTGCCTCGAGATGGGTAATGTATGTATGTCGTGCATGTCATGGAGATTCTGTGAGGGGATGAACGAAAGGCGATTTTTTCAGTATTTTTTTTCCGGCTGAAATGATGTATTTTGTCTGTGAAATAACTTGGATATCTGTTACTGTCTAAAACTACGCGGACGCACGTAACACGTGTAAGGTTTTTCACTGGTGTGTATGCGAATATGCTCTGTTAAAGAACACTTTTCACTAAAACTACGCTGTCATACATAACACTTATAAGGCTTTTCACAGGTGTGATTGCGAATATGCCTTATTAAATGATGCTTTCTACTGAAAATATACTGACATACATCACACTCGTAGTATTTTACACCAGTGTGTATTCGAATATGATTTTTTAAATTAGTTTTGTTTCTAAAACTACGCTGACACACATCACACTTAGTAAGCTGTTCACCGGTATGTATGCGAATATGCCTTGTTAAATTTTCCTTTCTACTGAAACTATGCTGACATACATCACACTTGTAAGGTTTTACACCAGTGTGTACTCGAATATGTTGGGTTAAATAACCTTTCTGCCTAAACCTTCGCTTGCATACATCACAGTTGTAATGTTTTACACCAGTGTGTGTTCGAATGTGCGTTGTTAATTGACCCTTTCCACTAAAACTGCGTTGACATACATCACACTTATGTCTTTACCTTTACACCGGGGTGTTTGTGAATACTATGCCTTATTAAATTACTGTTTCTAGTGAAACTACGCTGACATACATCACACTTGTAAGCCTTTTCACCGGTGTGTATGCGAATATGCCTTGATAAAATAAACTTTCTACTGAAACTATGCTTACATACATCACAGTTGTAATGTTTTACACCAGTGTGTGTTCGAATGTGCGTTGTTAATTGACCCTTTCCACTAAAACTGCGTTGACATACATCACACTTATAAGTCTTTACCTTTACACCGGGGTGTTTGCGAATATGATGCCTTATTAAATGACTGTTTCTAGTGAAACTACGCTGACATACATCGCACTTGTAAGTCTTTTCACCGGTGTGTATGCGAATATGCCTTGATAAATGAAACTTTCTACTGAAACTATGCTTACATACATCACACTTGTAAGGTTTTACCCCCGTGTGTACTTGAATATGGTAGGTTAAATCAATTTTCCGAATAAACCTTTGCTGACATACATCACACTTGTAACGTTTTTCACCGGTGTGTATTCGAATATGCGCTGTTAAATGACTCTTTTTACCAAAATCACGCTGACACACATAACATTTGTGACGTCTTTTAATAATTCGTGTTTGAGCACGTTCTTTCAGTTCTTTTACTTCATTCAAACTACGCTGATCACATTCGTCAGGCTCTTTGTAAGAAGTGCCAGGTTTGGACGTACGATTTCGAGTGGCCAGGAACACTGTAAAGTTTGATGGTTCATTTTTCTTTAGCTCAGCTGTAATTGTATCTTCTAGTTTTGTTCTTCTTATGACGCGCGCACCTGTGATTATAAATCATAAGTATAAGATACACTTTCACACGAATCGAAATAACAGCGGTTTCAATTGTTCACTCTAGAAACAAAAGAAGCGCAGAGCAGGAGAACTGCAGTTAACGTTAAATAATACTCTTTTTAACAAGCCAGATTAAGTACAAAACTGTGCAAACATCGACACTGACAGGGGCGTGCCGTCCATATAGGCAATTAGGCCTAGCCTACCCTACCAACAACGTATATATAAGTTAAAACTCCTGTTATAACACTTATAGCAACTTGTCACGTTCGTGTGACGTAACTCACGCTATATTGTAAGTTCTACGACGCTCGGACGCACTATTGTCTATTCTATTAGGCACGAACATTTACAGCCTACTTCTCATTTATATATTATCTCACACTGGTGCATATTTTCGTGTGTATGAATGGCACACATGTATAATAATAATAACGTTTATTTAAAGAAACTTAGATATACGTTACAAGATAGTTTAACAAGAAAATTTAGGTCAATACAAGTGGTGTAGTCATCTGTAGTCGAACTAGGCAGAGCCTGTATTTCGACCATCAGCGCCAACCCCCTCGAGTATTAAACATATAAGTTTACCAGTAACAATTCATTTGTATCTTGTACAATATCATTTCCACAATTAATAAAATAATTTCTAAACATGTGAATCATAGAAAGAAATTAAAAAAAAAAAAAAAACTAAAAATATAAAAAGAAAAAGAATTTGTATAGTGTTTGCATGCAGGGCCTCTTATTTGTGTGAGATGGGGGTGTACGTGTGTGATGTGTAAGAGGATGTGTGTGGCGTTGTCTAGTGTTCTGTTGTGTGTTGTGTTGTAGTGTGTGTGAGCGTGCGCGCGTTTGGTGTATGTTGTGAGAGATGTATGTTATATTGTAATATAATGATAATGGTTTTTTTTTTACGATTCTGTGTACAAAAGAAGTTCAGTCTGTTCATAGGTAAGAGTTTTTAGGTATTCGGTAAGTTTCTTCTTGCATTGTGTTTTTGTTAACGGGTATATGTTAAGGATTCTGTTTAACCTATTATAAATTAATGGACCAGTGGAGTGGGCAAAGCGTTGACTAAACTTGGTTTTCGACAGCTGAGTTCTTTCGCATACTATGTCTTTTCTACGTTTTTGGAGGAGTAGTGGGTTGAAGTGTTGTTTGCTGTGCTGTAGGAGGACAACGCTTTGTATGTACAATTGTCTCACTGTCATGACCTCCCATTTATCTTATAATATTGTAGTTGGGAATCGGATAGGCTTGGACATCGCGACCTTCAATATTGCACGTTGGGCGACTTCGACAGACTTCAAAGTTGTTTTTGATGTCCCTCCCCAAGATGATAGACAGTAAGTTATAAGCGATTGACAGAGAGCATAGTATATCTGCTTCAGCAACTTAAAATCAGCAATGTGCCTCAGGTTTTTAAAAATATATATGAGCTTCCGTATTCTTCCACATAGCAGCCTAATATGTTCCTTAAAATTGAGATTGTTATGTCTATGTTAACTCCTAAATATTTCACTGTATGCACACGTTCCAGTGAAGGACACTTGCAGTTTGTTCCGTAGTGACACACGTGCGAAAGGATGTTTCGCACGATGCCATCTCCAGTTACATTTCTTATGCTAAAGCAGATATACTTGGTCTTGTCCACATTTAATGTAAGAATATTACTCTGGAGCCAGTTTCCCACGATATCAAAGCCCCGCTGCGCAGCATCGAAGGCCTCTTCCCATGTATCGGCAGCAAAAGAAAGGGCAGTATCGTCCACAAAAGAAATGATTTCACCATGGGTAAGTCCAAGACTCGTGAGATCGTTAATATACACAAGAAACAAGCTGGGTCCCAGTATGCTACCTTGTGGTACACCGTGTGTAATCTGAAGGTGAGAACTTTTACAATTTCCTACACGAACACACTGAGACCGGCCAGTCAGGTAACTAGTAAAAAGTTGCAACTGTGTACCTCTAATTCCCAGTCTTTCGAGTTTGTCCAGTAAAAGGGGAACAGAAATGGTATCAAATGCCTTTGCGAGATCTAGAAAGATAGTGAGACATTTTTTCTTTTTATCTAAATTGGAAGTTACAAAATTTATTAGTTTATTTACAGCTTGCTCAGTTGATTTTCCTTGTCGAAAACCATATTGGTTAGCTGAAAGCAGTTTATTTTTTTCTAAATATTTAACTAGTCGTATATTTATATTTTTTTCTAGTATTTTTGATATCGCTGGTAAAATAGATATAGGTCGATAGTTGTTAATACGATTTCTGTCCCCACTCTTATAGATTGGACAAAGTTCGGCTTTTTTAAGGACATCAGGGAATACTCCGTTCTGCAGACAATCATTTATGATCTTTGTAAGGGGTGGTACAATGATGTTTCTATAGGTTTTAAAAATTTTATTACTAATATTGTCTCCACCACTGGCGCAGTCTGACTTTAGGTCGAGGATGAAACGATCCACCTCCTCTTCAGTTGTGTCTATGAGTGCAAACGAATGCGGACTACTAGTAGCTGTGCCCGCATTAGCTTGTCTATTGTTTACAGTATGCGTGTTTTGTTGGTGTATTTTGTTTGCCAGTGAACTTCCTACGCTTATAAAGTAACTGTTTACTTCACTCAAAGAATCCTCGGGAGAGGTTGATAACGTTAGTAGTTCTTTAGGGTGATTTTTTACTTTTGATGTGTTAGTGATTTCTTTTATGGCTTTCCATAGTTTTTTATTGTCTTGTTGTGCATTTTGAAGTTGTTGTTTTTCATACTCTATTCTAACTTTTCTTAGCAACACATTGCAGTGGTTTCTGTATCGCGTGTATGTCAATTTTAAAATGATATTTTCAGGTGCAAGCTTTGATTTCAAGTGTAGCTTGTCCCTATTTCTTGTGCATCGTAGCAACCCCTGTGTCATCCATGGTTTTATGATTTTGTGACGTTTAGATAGAGTAATGTGCTTAGTATTGTTTATAATAGCGTGTTGAAGACAATTTATAAAGTGATTTAAAGATAAGTTTGGGTCTGGTAGGTGATAAGTTGGGTCAAAGTTAATTTTTAAAAGGTCTTGGTCTAGGTTTGTAAAGTCAACTTTAGTTATTGTTGTTACTGCATATTGACGCGCTTCCCCGGCAGTTAAACACAGTAAAACAGGGTAGTGATCGGTTAAGGTAGTCTGTGGAACTAGAGTAGTAGCAGGATAATTGGTCTTTAATAACGCATGATCTAAACAAGAATTGCTCTCATAGCGAGTTACCAGAGTGTGAGCTGGCAAGAGGCCATGAGAAGCCGCTAAAGTGAGGTAGCGTTCCCCGTTTAGGTTTATTTTGCTGGGATTAACATCTATATTGATGTCACCAATTACCAAGATCTGTTTATAGGCAGACACTGCATGTAGTAATGTGTCTAGGGATGAGAGAAATTGATCAATATTTTTGTAGGATGGGGACCGATAAAAAGCTAATATCGCAATGCGATTGTCTATTTTTGCGACAAGACAGTTACATTCCTGCATGTGAGGCTCTTCTATTGTTAAACTAAGGTTTTCCTCATAGTATATTGCTACTCCATCATTTTGTTTGGGGTTTATTTTAGTCCCGACATGAGAATAACCTGAAAGAATTGGTATAATTGAGGAACTTGAGAGCCAGCATTCGGTCAAAACAATTATATCACATTTCAACTTCATTCTTGCCAATAAAACTTCAAGCCCTGGCATGTTACAGCTTACGCTGCGTATGTTTAGCGTGAAGATTAGCAAGTGATTAGTGTGCAGAGATATTAGTTTATGACAGTTTTCAATGGTTGTTTCTTGTGATTGCGATACAGATAGTTTATCGAGATTTTCTGTTAAGTTAATTATATCGTTGAATAGAGATAATATGGGCGTAACTCCTGTCAGTGTAGACGGGCACCGCCTGTTGTGATTGGCTAGCTAGATTTAATCAATGAAGAGCAGGATTCCCAATTTGTGGACATTTCCCCGAATTGCGGGGGAATTCGAGAAACAGAATACACACAGACACGATAATTTCCTTAATGACAACTAGATACAATTAAAAAAAAAGGGTTGTATTGTCGAATTTATACCTTCCACAAAAAACATAAATTGTAAGGAATAGCAGAAGCCCTATAAACTAGATGCGGTACCGTGAGGGCTGGTTCGAAGTGGCGCGAGTAAGGAGTCCGTGGAAGGAATTGGGAAGGCCTTTGCCCAGCAGTAGGACATTATAAACTTAATAAAAAATAAAAATATACTCAAGCTTAAATTAATTTAAAACAAAAACACAAACATATATCAATACCTAAACAAAAGCCTACAGGCATTATGGGCATGCCAGCTTACATGTGCAATGCTGGAGTACGTACAAATAGTTTAAAGTGGAAGCGCCGGGTAGCCCGCGAAATTCAAATTTTCTTGGATTTTTCGCAATTCGTAGATCAGTTTCAGGCTATATGTGAAACAAAATATGATTCACGACCGTAACGTGTATGTAGTTACAGAATTATAATCATTAAAATCATCAATACAACCCTCTAAGTTCATATAATCCCATTTAATGACTATTTCATGAAAAAGTCATTCAACGTCATGTTTGTGACGGACGCGAATCATATCTTAATCAACATACAACCTGACACTTTAAATTGCAAAAAACTTAACAAAATTTAAATGTTATGGGCTACCCTGACTTTAACTAGATGTCACAAATGATAAACTAGGAAGGACCATTATGGGTAACAGTATAATTATCAGAAATGATCAGTTTGTTGATTTAACTATGATAATCCTAGTTCATCATTTGTAACATAGCGTTACAGTTCCATGGATAGAATTCAACATGCAGTAGGTAACGCTAACCACTTCTTATCAGGTAGACCATCAGTCCTTTCGCTTATCTACTGATTAACTGACTAATACTTACTATTGGTCTCCACGGATCTTCGTTTCTTTTTAGATACTTCTAATGCTTCTTCCCCTGCAGTTTTGTCTACTAAAGGTACATCAACTTCTGAGTCAGATTCAGCATGATGTGGGGGTATATCTGCTAAATCTAGACAGCTGTTGTCTATATTTTCTTGTTTTAGATCTGTAAGCAAAAATTGTTTTGTTTTACTATTTTTGTTTTATTTATTAATGAAAACAAATGGATACACATTACAGTCTTTATTATACAGAATTACAGCTAGTTTGAGTAAAGGAGAAACCCATTTCTGGGCCTAACCGTTACACGAATCAGATATGTACCAAAAAAATCTACTATTTTTCCTAATGAACCCATTTAAATCTTAGTCTCAATTACAATGGCCAAGTCTAAAAAATAGATATATTACTATTTTATTGTTTTAAACAACCTTTGTAAACCGTTACAGCACTTATCATTATACGTCACTTACTTCGCAAACGTTTAATTATAACTATAGAGCGTACCTTAGGAATATGATCGATTTAGTGGATATCGATAGTTACAAATAATTGATGAATACTCCACTGTTTTAGTATAATTGTTTTTTAGATATTGAACTCAATGTAAAACAAAAATATCTGGAATCTAATTGATTTTTTAAGTAAGCACCATTAAAAATCATTAAAAGAAATAAATAATCGATAAAATCGATTGCAACGCGGATTGCACATGGATTACACTAGTTAACGGCAAATGTCAATGTCAACGTCTGTCAAGTCAATTGTCATGCCTAGATGTTTTTTGTTTTATCAAATGTCATTCGCTTTTCGTATCTTTGCGCAAGTGAATATGTTTTTCGTTTCTCGAGATTTATTGCAATATTATTTCATAAGACCTCTGCTCGAATACTGGACTCCGAAATTGATTGCCTTCTGACTGACCCTCGCATGAACATTGGACCCCGTACCCTGCCATCCCTGCTGACTTTTGCTGGAAAGCCGGATCTGAATATTGCTCTTTTGACGACTGGTTAATACGACATTATGAGCCTGTGCATTAATTGCGGAATAGCAACGGACCGCTGCAACACAATAGGAAGGCGAAGATTGGAAGATGAAATGATTCTTTCAATTGTACAGGAATGGGTCGCGCCGCAATCGGTTAGTATCCGATATTTCTATAACCTACTGAACCTGCATAGTTGCTGCAGATTTGGGGTGGTTGGGATCTACCTCCTAGCGGTCCACCCCGGGCAACGGCACCACGCGTCTTCACGGACTGTGGTGACGGCTGAAGATCCCTTACAGCGGTGGTAGGCTTCGGCCGCCTGGCGCGCGACCACCCTCCTGCCAGAGTCCGGCGCCAAACAGCTTGTCTGTGTTCCGTCGGTGAGCGGGAGTGCCAGTGCCATTGGGGGATGGATATGGTCAGTTGTGCGGTTTCGGACCAGTCTGGGTTTCTATGTGACTCTGTACCGGGGGACTCATGCTGGAGGATAGCGGGATCCGAGGCACGGTCTCTGTCGTTGGCCGACCGCAGTTAGTAGGGGGCCCAAGTACTGCGCCAGCCACGTGGGAAAGGCTGCCCCGCCAACTCGCGAAAAATCCCGAAATGCTCCACTGTGCCAGTTGGCGACTGGGCGGGAGGACCCGGTGGCCATTTCGGGGGGGCTCGGGCGTCCCCGCAGTCTCCAGATGAGTCTCCCACAGGTCGGATGACCTGAAGAGGCCCGAAGGGTAACCGAGCCGCGTCTCGACCAACCTTCTGTTTCCCCACAAAAAAATACTCCAATATGAAAAAGCGAAAAAGGAAAACGGTTTTGAAGCGGAAGCACTTCCTCCCAATTAAAGTGCACCTCATCAATATCAGGGGGTTGCACTCAAATCTCGATCCGGTCCACCACCACCTCGAGACCGAGAAGCCGCACCTATTCTTTTTAACGGAGACGCAGATTGCGACTCCGTCAGACGTGGCGTACCTCAACTACCCAGGTTACTCGCTTGAACATAAGTTCGTAAAACGAGCTGGGGTCTGTGTGTACGTCCGCGATGACATATGCTTTCGGCATCTCCGTTGCTTTGAGGATTCCGGGTTATCTACTATCTGGATACTGGTGGATACCGGGGTGGAGAAATCACTCTAAGTCGGTGTCTACCGGTCGCACAGCGGTGACCAGGAGACGACCAGGCTCTTTGAGCACCTGATGGAGATGGCGGATTGTGCCCAGCAACGGTACCCGACGGCGGAGCTTCTTTTTCTGGGGGACTTTAATGCCCATCACGATGAGTGGTTGTTCCCGTTTCAGAAAACTGACCATGCTGGGAGAGAGGCGCGCAGATTTGCATTGTCGCTAGATCTCACCCAGCTGGTGACTGAAGCTACGCGGGTGCCAGATGTTGACGGACATACACCCAACTGCTTGGACTTACTGCTGACCACTGACCCAGACAGGCACTCAGTATCGGTATCAGCCCCACTGGGAACATCCGACCACTGTCTGGTGAAGTCCGTGTCTGTCAGCTCTCCTCCAGATGATAGCCCTAGGGGCGAGAGGCGAGTTTGGCGACACGAATCAGCAGACTGGGATGAGATGCGGTATTTTTTTGCGTCCTTCCCTTGGTGTCCAGTGTGCTTTTCTTCGGACGACCCCACTTGTTCAGCTGAAGCGGTTGCGGACGTGATACGGCAGGGAATGGAATACTATATTCCATTCTCCGACATACCGCTCGGTCACAAAGCCCGTCCTTGGTTCACCGTGGACTGGGCTCGTGCTGAGGCTCGAATGCAGTCTGCATACCAAGCCTGGGTGCAAGCCCGTGACCGCAAAGTTCGAGCTCGACGGGTTCGCGCGAAGAAAAGAGCTTTTAATTCTGCCGCAAAGTCGTGTAAGCGGGTGATCCGAAAGGCGCGTTTCGACCACGTCAGCCGTATAGGGGCTAAACTTGCGTCCTACCCCTCTGGTAGTAAACAGTTTTGGTCCCTATCCAAATCGGTCGAAACCAACTTCTGCCGGCCCACATTACCTCCCTTGCAAAAACCGGATGGGTCGCTAGCTCACTCCGCTACCGAAAAGGCAAACCTGTTTGCATCTCTATTCGCGAGCAATTCACGTCTAGTTACTGACTCAAAACAGCAGCCACCAACGATTCCTCACTGTGATTCTTCGATGCCGGAGATCACAATACACATGAAAGAGGTTCGTAGAGTACTCTATAGCCTAGACGTGAGCAAGACTAGCGGTCCTGACGGCATACCAGCAAGAGTCTTGAGGAACTGTGCGCCTGAGTTGTCTCCTGTGTTGACACGCTTGTACCGCCTCTCTCTTAAAACCAGAACGGTTCCGATGTCATGGAAGGTTGCCAATGTACAACCAGTACCCAAGAAGGGTAGTCGTGCCGACCCCAGTAACTATCGACCAATCGCCATCACCTCCATACTTTGTAAAGGTATGGAAAGGGTTCTCAATGCGAAGCTGCTGGCATACCTAGAAGCAAACGACCTACTCAGTGACCGTCAGTATGGCTTTCGCCCGGGACGATCAACTGGGGATCTTCTGGTGTTTGCTACGCACTGCTGGGGTGAGGCCATCGAGAAAAACGGCGAAGCCCTTGCCGTTTCGCTCGACATCTCGAAGGCTTTCGACAGGGTATGGCACGCAAGTCTGCTGAGCAAACTTCCTGCATACGGCATCCCAGTTGACTTTTGCCGCTGGATATCTGACTTCCTGAGTGAACGGTCGATCCGAGTGGTCATTGATGGCTGCTCCTCTGACCTTATCGCTATTGATGCCGGAGTTCCTCAGGGGTCTGTTCTCTCCGCGACTCTTTTCCTGCTGCACATCAATGACCTTCTGGCTCCTGGTATTGTTGGGTACGCAGACGACAGTACTGTCATGGAGAGTTATGCATCCAGCGCGAAAGCCAGCGGTGATGAAGTGCGTTTATTGAGAGAGGCCATGGTAGAGCGAACGAATTCAACCTTAAGTCTCATCTCCAAGTGGGGTGATGAGAATTTGGTTGTTTTCAACGCCACCAAAACACAGGTGTGCCTGTTCACCGCCAAAAGGAGTCCGTTCAATCTGGCTCCTACTTTCCGGGGTGCATCTGTACCAGTCACCGACAGCCTCGAACTTCTTGGTGCGAAGTTGAGTGCGAATCTGAACTTCGGTGCCTACATTGAGTCGAAAGCCCAAACTGCGGCAAAAAAGCTGGGTATCCTAAACAAGGTTAAGCGTTACTTCAAGCCTGGACAGCTTTTAGTTTTATATAAAGCTCAAGTTCGGTCCGGCATGGAGTATTGCTGTCACCTTTGGGATGGCTCAGCCAAATACCAATTAGCCACACTTGATTCTGTTGAGCGCAGAGCCAAGAGGCTCATTGGTGACGATAAGCTGGTTAGTACCAGGCTTCATAGCCTGGCCCATCGGCGCAAAGTTGCATGTTTGTCGGTCTTTTACAGATTGTACTTCGGTGAGTGTGCTCAAGAGCTCCACGAACTCATTCCACCGTCTCCTTTCTTCCATCGGGAGTCCAGACGTACTGCAGGTCACCCATACCTTGTCGATGTTCCACACATTCGCACGAAGCGCTTTGCTACATCATTTATTATACGCACAGCCAAGGAGTGGAATTCCCTGCCTGCGTCGGTGTTTCCAAGTTCATATGACCCCAATCTATTTAAATCGCGAGTTAATAGGCTTCTTTTGGGTTAGCTCGTTCCATCGTCGACTTCATCTCTGTCCTCAGGACTAGATTGAGGTGAACAGTAAGCCCATGCAGAATATAAAAAATAAAATAAAAAGTTAATTACGGCCTATTCGCTCTCTCAGAGAGGAGGCCTGTGTCGTTGCAGAGGGAAACTGCAACGACACAGGCTGCTTATGTTTACCCAAATGTGCCACTCAGATGCTTATTGCTAAATGCTAGTGCTAGAACTAAGAGTCAAATGATAAAAGTTTGCTTCAGGTAAATGAAAATGACTTTATCTGCCAAGTTTGCTGGAATCATGCCACTGCTGTACACCGACACCGACGAGTGTGTATTCACTGTGGACGTTCTCTTCTGAGAAGAGTTTGTTGCCATCAGCTTAGAACTTGTACAGTGCAAGAACGCAGAATACACGAAGTTATAAGAGAATGGATCCTACCACGCACGGTTAGTATATTAGTGTTATTCATGTTTTATTGATAACATCTTTTAGTTTAGTTTTGATAACAAGGACAATATAAAATGTTATTTGGGATGCTAAAACATTTAAGTGAAATATAGAGACAATGTGATAACGGTTAAACTCCTACATCAGGATTTCTCAGTAGTAGGTAGTAGATACAATGTTAACAAATGCAAGCCAGTAGTAATGTAAGTGGGTCTTGTCTAATAAACATAGTTTCGGGCTGAAGTTTTCAGTAAGTTCAATCAGATTAGTCTGAATTCACTGTTTTTTTATGTAAGTACCTAAAACTTCATTACGATAGGCTGCAGGCGCTGCAGCTCAGCGCATGTGCTTTCCAGATTTACCTACGTAGGAAACAACGCCTCAAAACTGTAATTTTATAATTAAATAACTCGTAAAATAAAATAACCTAAAATGTAAACATTGTCTGATTTTACCAATTTGGCCATTGCTGGGAGACATGAAAATTGGGCTAGTGAAACCTTTATAGATGCTCTAATTTATGGCAAGATTTCAGCCTTGTAACGCCAGGCCCAAGTCTCTATGGAGTTTGGGTTTCTCCTTTAAACAATTAGTAATAAAAACAATACAATGTGCGCTTACAATTCAATGCAAGCAATAAAATAACATTACACATTAACATGTGTTAATGTTAAACAAAACAGGCATACAAATTTAAATACAGAAAAAATACATGAAATGATAGTTTAAGAATTTAAAGAAAAATATCACTCAGTAAAATCTAAAATAGTTTAACGAACAAGGCCTTTAAATTTTCCTATTACAGGTACAGAGAAGATTTCAATATTTTGGAACAGATTGTTATATTGTCCAGGAAGGCGACTTAGGGGTGCTCGTAAGCCTGCGTTCCTACTACTAGAATGTTACATGGAAAATAAAGGTTGTGCGCGCACCCCCACAGCTTATAGTTGCTTGAGGTACTAAATAACTAATCTTATTAGTGATATCCATACAATCACACATGTTACTGCATGTCATTTAAAACATTCTAGGCACAAAAAAAACTACATGACATAGTTTTCTCTTGAATTAAATAGATTCCTTCATAGTAGTCATCAAATAGCTCTAATATAACATAATAATTTAAAATAATATTTGCTGCAAATAAGATTATTTAGTGAACATATGACAATGGCAATACTGTGTTTGAATTGGTTAAACAAATTAATGTAATTTTGTTCTTAAAAACATACCATCACTTTGATTTTCCTCAATCTCATCTACTACTACTACTAGCATAAGATAATGCCTCTGTGATAGCCATTAGTTCAGCCCTCATCACAGAGACATCATCATATTTCAGTTTATGATTTATTTATTAATATTTTGACCGCCAGAGCAAAACAGCATGCGTGTGCGCCTCCACGCCAAGCCAAAATATCACCTACTGTTCTGTCACATATTTGTGTTGTTTGGCGTGCAGGGCACAAACTTCTTGTCACATATATGTGACTATGGCGGTCAAAAGGTAAATGATCATATTGTTTTTAGTCTGAAAAACATACCATTACTTAGGCTGTCCTCCTGTGGCTCAGTGATATCCTCTAGTTCATGACAATCAGCTGGTAATTCTTCTTTGATAGCAATGCTTTCTGTTTGACATTTTTCAACAATGCTTATGTATTCTATGGGACATGTAGTAAACCCACCAAAAACCTCGAAGTGCTCTGTGTTTATTAAAGGATTAGGCTGCAAAAAGAATTACATGGTATTAGGTAAATTCTCTTAAAAGAGCCTCCACAACTGAAGATACTTCAGTAGGCCCAATGCTCCCCGGACAGACCGCCGGGCTACCAACCGCACAAGCTATTGTTCCATAACTTGAGAACATGAGAGAGGACTGTTCATCATCATCAAACTGCTGCATACATGTACAAGTTTCATACAGAAGTTGTGGCAGTATTATGTGGAGTAAAAGCATACATATCAACATTCTACACTCCAAGGTATGGTTGGAATGAAATCCAGACAAAAGGGAACAAGAGAAATCATCTACACATTCACACATTCGCACGAAGCGCTTTGCTACATCATTTATTATGCGCACAGCCAAGGAGTGGAATTCCCTGCCTGCGTCGGTGTTTCCAAGTTCATATGACCCCAATCTATTTAAATCGCGAATTAATAGGCTTCTTTTGGGTTAGCTCGTTCCATCGTCGACCTCATCTCTGTCCTCAGGACTAGATTGAGGTCAAGAGTAAGCCCATACAGAATAAAAAAAAAAAAAAAAAAAATACATTATACTGAAATCAGCAGTTATGAGATTATAGAAGTGACAGTTGCAAAATACCATACCTCATAATCCTCATCCAGAATCTGAGCAAATAACTCATTGGCTTCCAAACATTTTCTCATCAACCGGCAGCATTGCTTTAGTTTAGCGCAGCAAAAAAAACAAGCAAGAATCGGTCTTCTGTCTGCAGTAACAAACTGTAACAAAACTTGTCTTATTGCACACTTATTTGTTTCTATGTATCACCAAGCATACAGTTGCTGTTTCCTATAAATCGTCATCTTGACAGAGAACTTATAAGCATTGATTACCACTCTTATTCAAGGCAGATTAGCGACTTAATACCAGGTTTTCTCACGTTGTTTGTCACCATTGTCTGTGTTTGCTATTTTACCCTAAGACGATCCTCTGACCAGAAATATAAAAAAAAATCTCGTGCGAGATGAGAGGTACTGAGGTAGTTCAAGAATATTATTATCATCGGATAGTCAATATTATATTGTAAAGTATCAACTTACTGGGATATCAGTCAGCTTCTCATATAGTTCACGCAAGTCCTTGTTGACCACTACATACATTCGAACATCCTCCGCTAAACATATTCTACACATTTGTAGTTTATCCATCTCCTAACTCAAAAAGTAAGAGATAACAGTTACTAAAAATGCTGTTTATAGTCCTACAAGGAGAACTCTGAGAAGGAGAATGAAAAGACCATGGTATAATAAATTATGGAAAAGACCACAGACCACACGGTCAAACCAAAGAGTAAATATGTTCTTTTATTATAAAATACCCAGATAATATAGCCAGTGCTGCCAATCGCGGAGAAAATACCCGATTTGCGGCGAATTGATGGTTAGCGCGTGGAGAGTGTGGGGAATGACAAAAATCGGGGAATTTCGTGGAATCCAGGCCAATTTTTCCGGTGGGCTAAAACTAGTTTATGTCGCGTATTACTTACAATTAAAAAATCACGATTGGACTTGGCAGAAACAGCTCGACATTACTAACATAATTTTAAATGGCAGCACCACTCAAATGCCTGCCCAACTGTCATTTGAACACAATTTTGTATTTCTGAACGCATCCTTTTCTACATCATTAACTAATTGTTCATGGTTGTTGATGTTTTAAATTGGTGCGAACGGTTGAAATATTCAATAAAAATATGGAAAAGTGGTTAAAAAGTGCAGCTACTGTTATAAAACAGGTAAGTTGCATGTTCAGCATAAGTTACCCGGAACCACACCGTATTGCACACCTCTCCGCTTCGCGTTCGAGGTGTGCAATACGGTTTCCTTGTGAGCCGGCGTTGTTCCTCAAGAAATAAGATTATAAGTTATAGTATTTTATTACAGCGTTTTTATTCCAAAAATATCATTTTGGGGACTTTGTGCGGAATGAAAAAAAAAGAAGCGGGGAATTTCGGGGTATTGACAACACTGACGCGGGGAATCGAGCTTTTTTTTATTGGCAGCCCTGATTATAGCGCTCGCCTTCTGTCTAATGACATTGACATAAGTATCAGGGTTGCTAGTTCAAGTTTCTCTTATTTCCTGTTTTTTTTTTTTAATAAATAGCATTAAAACTATTGTACAACATTTTGAAGCTGTTTTTCTCATTCTATTTTCAAACAATAATTAAACTAATACAAAACATAAAACAATAAAACTACTTTTGTTCACAAAACGGACGGGTAACACTCGAGAACAATTATATTTCCCAAAAGAGGGAAAACTGTGACTTAAAATGCTATTGACAGTAGTGCGGCGCTGATAATCATCTTGTTTAAGTACCTTACGTCTTTTGTTTATGAGAATCGGTTTTTAGTACACAGTCACTTTCACACTTATGCAGTATTATTTTATTTACATTATTTTCACTGTTTTTGATCAGTAATCGACTGAGTTGCCAAATAGGGAAAAAATCTACTCTTTGCATTGGTTGCATGCAGCCTAGTATTTTAGATCATAGACTACTTTTAAAACTATAGAAGCCATACATAGACACTTTTTTGGTTTCTCAATGATGCCATATAGAATATAGATGCTCTGTCAACCTAATATAAATATAGTAGTCTAAGCTGTCAGCCATAGAGTAAAGTAATATAACGGGTACTGTCAGCTCTGTGTTGTGCTTGGCTTGCAGCATTATACTTAGAGAAATAATAGCATTTTTTATAATTATAAAATAATTTTAATTACTTTTTGAGTTAAAGATGGAAAAACTATCAATGTGTAGGATATGTTTAGCAAAGAATGTTCCCATGTATGGAGTGGTCACCAAGAACTTGCATGAATTATATGAGAAGCTGACTGATATTCCAGTAAGTCGGTACTTTAGAAATGATTGAATTTCTGATGATATTACGTTTTTAGACGCCTCTTATCTTATTCACGAGAATTCTTATGAATTTCCCGTCAGACATTGATGATATTGTATTAGTTGCCGATCTGCTTAGAATAAGAGTGATAACCAACAATGCTAATACTTCCTCTGTTAGATGCGTATATAAAATAATATGCATGCTTGGTGATCCATAGAAACAAAATAGTGTATGACAAGTTTTGTTGCAGTTTGTCACTGAAGACAAGAGGCCGATTCTTGCTTGTTTCCTCTGCTGTGCTAAACTAAAGCAATGCTTTCGGTTCATGAGAAAATGTTTGGAAGCTGAAGAGCTATTTAATCAGATGCTGAATGAGGTGAAGTATTGTTCAACTGATATTTATTCTCATAACTTTTTTGTTTTGTAGTAAATTCTGCTGATGATTTCTTTGTTGCTTTGTTTGTTCCCTTATGTCGAGAGTTTAATGTGTTGATTTCTCTACTTTTGACAACTGGTTACTGAAGTTGTAGCAGTACTCTGTTACAACTTCAGCATGAAGCTTGTACATTTATGTGGCAGTTTGATAACAGTCCTATCTCATATTGGCACAGACTATGCAACAATAACTTGTGTAGTTGGTAGCATGGCCAACTGTCCGGGTTGCATTGGGCCTAATTAAGTATCTTCACTTGTGGAGGCTTTTTTGAGTGACTACCTAATACTATAATATTAATTTTGCAGCCTAATCCTTTAATAAACCCGGGACACTTTGAGTTTTGCAGTGGGTTTACTAGAAGTCCCATAGAACAAATAAATATTGTTGGGAAATGTCAACCAGAAAGCATTGCTATCAAAGTAGAATTGCCAGCTGATTGTGAGGCACTAGATGATGTTAACGAAAGTCAAACTGATGGTAAGTTTTTAAGAACAGACAATAATAAGACTGTTGATTGTTGATCAATAATTCATAATTTTGTTTCTTAGTAAGAAATCATACAGAAGTTTGGGTTTAATTCTTAAAAGCTGTTGCAGCATTGTGTAATGCGTTTAATAAGAGTTCAACTTGAGTGTAATGCTGTTATATGGGCTCCGCATGAGACTAAATATAGTCTCATGTTTGAGCACATCCAAACAAATTCACTAGATTGTTTTACATGAAACTTTATGGTGTCTATCCCTTCTATCTGTTGATGTACCCAATCTTATTCATAATCGGTATGGTCAGGTACAAGAAACTCGAGACAAGGAGGGACTTAGCGAAAATCATACATGTATTCAAATCTGTGTGGTTATTTCTTTAAAAGACCATCTCAGACATTAATCTACATGGTCCACATATGACTTGAGCAATGTCTGGACTTTAAAAGAGTCAGTGACCTCTGAGTTTGTTTCGGATGTTTCTACCTAACCTACTTTCTCAGAGTAGTCAGGTATGAAACACCGGCCCCATCTAGTTTTAAAACAGAACATGTTGTGACATGCAAAAGAGTTTTGTAAACCAATTTACAGAAATATGATATGATTTATCACGTGGTAAAACCTATAATTCCATTGTTTTGAAGGAGATATGTCTGTGTCTGACAATTAAGTGTTGCGGTGTCGGAAGCAACGGTTACTAGCAGTGCCTCGCGCACAAACCAACTTGCTCAGCAAAGCGCCACTGCCGTGTGCCTTGCATGCAGTAATCTGTCTGTCAAATGTCATCCAAATCCAGTCAGTTGTTTTTGCGTAAAAGAGTAAAAAACATCCATTCATCCTCAAAAATTTTACATTTATATTAGTAATAGGAAGTGGGTATGAAGGATATTGTTTTGAGGTTATTTGATTATTTCAACAAAGGTATCACTGTAACAGAAAACCATGTTACGTAGTGAAATTAAACAAGTTGTTCTAATAATAACAATGTTTGCTTACTTACAGAATATCGAGAACCAGAAAATGTAGACAATAGCTATCGAGACGTAAACAACATACCTCCAGACCATTCTGAACCAGATTCTGGAGGTGGTGTGCCTTTAGTAGTGGTCAAAACTGAAGTTGAAGAAGCAATAGAAGTATATAGGAAGAAACGAAGAGCTGTGGAGACCCATAGTAAGTATTAATTACTTAAAGAATAGGTCATCGTAGCATGATGTCATCACAACAACTGCACCTGCCTGGGGTACAAATATCAGGGCTATTTATTATTGTGCCTATTTCGCTTTTTTAGTGCATATAATCCAATGTCTAATGATAATGTTTTACTTTGTTTAATCATTTGAATCATCAATTTTTGTTTGTTACACTTTCACACCTAAACCACTGAACCGATCATCCTGAAATGTTGCATATACGTTGTCAGGTGTACTGAAACGGACATAGGGTACCTTTCATCCCAAAAAAAGTACTGTTCCCGAGGAAAACAACAATTACGTTCTTATGATAATAGATGGCGCCACGTGTCTTTCGAATTATGATTGAATTATAATATTACAAGCAGAGTACAACCCGAATTGATTGTCAAATTCTAAATTAAGACTCCCCGCGCACTAGTCAGCCTGGCTGCGCAGGCAGGCTGCGGCTGTCGAACATATGACGTTGTATGGGAGCCCGCGCACTAAACAGCCCGGCTGCGGCAGCCATTACAACACGCCTGATTGCACGGCAGCCGAATGTAAGAAATAAATGACGGCACGGTTGCCGCAGTGGCTGAGCTATTCACTGCTGCGCTTCGTGTCGCGGGTTCGATTCCCGCACGGAACATATATTTGTATGGCCTACAGGTAGTAGTTCCGGGTCTGGCTGTTTGTGTATGTGAGCTTAATCGTGGGGCAATGTTTGTAGCCCACGATACAGGAGAAATTCCTAGTGTGGGGCAACGCTTTTCTTAAAGAAAAAAAAATTGTAAATGTTATGAACAATTAACAGTATTTTTCATTTTTGCACTCACCTCAAAGTAATCTTCAGTTTTTCATCTGGAGTGTGTTATACAAGCTCGCATAGGAGTATCAATGCCCTTGGTTGAATTTCTTATTGCACTGACATTCGCGTGTAGTTAAAAAACTGGTTTGGGTATGTACGAACATCCTTAACATACGTATCGAATAAGCCTTTTCAGTGCCGTTCTAGAAAAAGAGGATGAATCCAATGTCTTTTCTTTACTTTGCTTTTTTTACGAGATAGGTGAAAAAATATAAGTTCTTCCACGTCTATATCGCTCGACGAAAGGATCACAAATGGCCGTCGATTGGCTGCTATAACTGGCTGCTCAAATATGTCAGCCGCCGCAGCCTGGCTGCGCAGCCAGGCTGCGTAGTGCGCGGGGTGCCTAAGGCGCGGATTACACAGAAACGGCGTAAGGTGAAGGCGCGGCGCAGTCATGATGCCGCTTCAAAACGTTTTACACTCAAGCGGCGCGGCGCAGGCACGCCGTTCTTTCGTTTCCACGTCTGCGCCGCACCGTTACCTTACGCTGTTTCTGTGTAATTCGCGCCTAACGCGAGCGAAGCCCGGAAAGCTAATAGCAAATATTACTACGTTTATTGTTAAACACTAATTATTTTTATAGCATAAAAGAATTTATTGACGGGAAACATTGTTTAACGTAACCTATAATGATTGCATGCTATGATATATGTATAAGCGAAACGTATGCTCTGTAAAAAAATAAATATTACTTTTTTATTTTTTATTCTGTATGGGCTTACTCTTGACCTCAATCTAGTCCTGAGGACAGATATGAGGTCGACGATGGAACGAGATAACACAAAAGAAGCCTATTAACTCGCGATTTAAATAGATTGGGGTCGTATGAACTTGGAAACACCGACGCAGGCAGGGAATTCCACTCCTTGGCTTCAATTATTTTGAGGACTATTTGATGATTTCAATGAAGGAATCACTGCAACAGAAAACCATGTTATGTAGTGAAATAAAACAATTGTAATAATAACTATGTTTGCTTACTTACAGATTATCTAGAAGATGTAAAAGATATACCTCTAGAACATTCTGAATCAGATTCTGACGGTGACGTACCTATAAAAGTGGTTAAAATTGAAGTGGAAGAAGACACAGAAGCATCTAAGAAGAATCGAGGAGCCGGGCAGAGCAATAGTAAGTATTAGTTAGTAACAATAGTTAATCGTACAGGCTGATGCGCGGTGGTCGCCCATAGGTCAAAACTACGACCGGTGCGGTCCTGGGATATAAATATCAGGGCTAATTACTTCAAATATCTCCATTTGGATCCAGCCCATCCCTTTGCTGTCCTCCTCTAGCTACGCACGGTGGTTCCTCCCATAAGTGGTCCTCCAATAGCATTAATGCGCAACGTTGGTTCGGTAATTGGGCTACCTGAGGCCTCAAAGGTGAACACGTCGGGGGGCGCAAATCGCAACCATCCGCAGTTTTGAATCGGAGAACGCTTGTGCGGCACCAGCTGCCGATATCGCTGACCAAGCGCCGCCCGCTGCCGGCTGCGGAAACGTCTCGCGTAGGTGCGTCGACCTCTAAACGTGCCTACGCTGTTGTTGTCGCCAGCGGCAAATGTGATGCGTCGCAGTCTAAGCGACAAACCAGAAAAGGGTATAACCTGCCCTGACTGCGGACCGTAGCTCCTTTCCAAGAACGAGCCAAGTTGATGAGGGTTTCGCTAAAGTGGAAAGGAAGAACAAGCCCTGTTCTCGTAACATCTGCGGTATCACACCGAGTGGACCCAACATGCTGTGGCGCCCTGCTGTGCTCACGACGCACTGACACAGTATCCGGCGTAGAACAAGCCAGGTGGACAAAAGTCATTATCAAATTCCCAGAAATTTGTACTTTCTATCTGTAAACAACACCCCTAAACCTCTGATTCCAAGAATTGTTTACGTCTAACATTCCATATGAGTGAGTCATCGTTTATCAAAGTAAGGTAATTTGGTAAGTGCAGTTAAATAAATAGGTCAGTTGCATTTTAGCGACACTTACACTAACATCTCATGGTGGTAGTTCTAATTTTGTGAAAAGTTTTAGTGATGGATTTTACTTCTGAAGGTATGTTAAATATTATTTTCTTATTAGAATCTTTTAATGTGTTATAAACATTCATAAAGAAGACTATCTCTGAATACTTAAAAAATTACCATGTTTTTCTTTGTTTTCGAACTTATCAGGCTTAGAAAAGCCATGTATCCTCTTGTATCCACTCTGAATTTTTGATATGTTTTAACTACATGCCTATAGACTATTATGTGACCTATTTTAGGTAGCACACTTGAGTACAACATTTTTTTTTCTTTTTTTGTAGAAATGACTTACTCTATTAGTAAAATAGAGTTTTTCGAAGAGTGGCTTAAGCACGAAAAAGACGAAAGAAATGATCGTCTATTTCAATTTATTTTGTCTAAGTGTGATTTCTTTGATATCACTGAAGAATGTCAAAGGGAAATTAAGATGAAATTAGCCAGCATTTCTTCGAAAATTGCAACCAAGTGGGTGTCTTCAGCAAAATCAAAAGAGCGTTTCCTGAATAAGAATAAGTTGTGGCTGAAAGGCGAAAATATAGAATTCTGCTTACGATCGACTTAACCACAACCTTCTACTTCATCTGCTGATTTTTGTCGACCCGGAAGACCTAAAAAAGTTTTCGAAGATTCGTCTTTTAAAACTAAGAAACGTAAAGTTGCTGATCTAGTTGAATCGCGGAGTGTTGGAGAATTAATGACTGCTGCAGAGGTAGCTGCACGGTCCACTGGATATAAAAACGTTGCCAGAGTAATAAAGGACATTGGCGAAAATCCATCTTCTGCCAGTACATGCCTTCAACAACCAAGTGCTGTGCAAACTGATAGACCGCTAAGTAGTGACGAGGCATTAGCGTATTATATTGATTCAAAATCAACAACCCACTCATATAAACAAACTAGGAAGTGGACTATGAAAGTTGGGCATCACGTTTTTCCATCATATGATTGCATTGTAAAATCAAAAAAACTGTGTTATCCTTTAGAGGAGCACATTGATGTTACACAATCTCGAGCAGATATTGAGCTACAAGCCATTTTGGATAAAACAGCAGAGCGTTTGGTCGAAGCTCAGAGAGAAGTTATCACAAGTGTGCTTCCCAATACATCGTTTACTCTTATAAGTAAATGGGGATGTGACGGAAGTTCGGGTCATAGTGCTTACAAACAGAGATTTGAGAACAGCGAAGACACTGATGAGTTCCTTTTTTTTTATTCGTTCGTTCCTTTAAGATTAATTGACGAGGGTAACAACATTATCTGGCAAAATCCTCGTCCATCATCCAATGTATTGTCGTCCAATTAAATTTATTTTTGCCAAAGAAACCCCGGAATTGACGAAAATCGAGACAAATAAGGTTTTGGAACAAATACACAACTTGGAGGCTACATCTTGTGATCTTGGTGGTTCTAAAATTTCTATTAAACACAAGCTTCTTCTTACTATGACTGATGGAAAAGTGTGCAACGCTTTGACTGAGACACATTCATCGCAGAAATGCTATATTTGTGGGGCTACTCCCAGAATGATGAATGATGAAGGACAGCATTTTGATAGCAATCAGGATAATTTTGGCATTGGTTTGTCAACATTACATGCTTGGATTCGTTCGTTTGAGTGCTTATTACACATTAGTTATAAGTTAGACATTAAGAAATGGCAAGCTAGGTCTTCAGAGGAAAAAGCAAGTGTAAAACAAAGATCAGACGAAATCAAACAACGATTCAAGCATGAAATGGGACTAATTGTGGACAAGCCAAAGCCAGGATTCATGTCTGTATTATATCATGTACTATTTTTTATTTATCATATGGTAGTGTATTGGGTATGTTTCTTAAGTACCTATTAGATCGATTGATCAACACTCGATTCAATGCCTTAAAAACAACTCCCAAGCGTACTCGTCGTTGTGTAGTTGAATAAGTACGAGTATTAGTGATTTCGTGATGCGAGACTGGTGAATTAATTGTCAATTAATTTCTCTCGTTTACGAGGAGACGAGAGATGATGGAGGTAAATGAACTTACACACCAACCTTAATCGTACCTGAAATGAAATATCTACTTGCAAGTACTTTTTCAGCTGGTTATTCGTCCGAAGTCCATTGACCCGCCGCGAGCGCACGACCTTGCGTTTATGAATGAAATAGTGAAACCGCTACTAAGATTTAACTCGAATGACAGAATAAAAGTGATAAATTTCTAACTTCTTTATTTGATGTCTTAAAAAAACAATAACAATACTAATAGTAACTATTACTCGACTGGAGTTACTATGTTTCGGCTCCAGAACGATGTAAAAATATTCGTGTATTTATACACCATCTCTATGCATTTTCTTTAAATAAAATATTATGGTACTACTAGCTGTCCCCCGCATCTTTGGTTACTGCTCCACTCTCGTGGGTCGCAGCGTGATGATATATAGCCTATAGCCTTCCACCATAAATAGCCTATCTAACATTGAAATATTTTTTTAAATCGGCAAAGTACTTCCTGAGATTAGTGCGTTCAAACGAACAAACAAACAGAGTTTTTAGTTTTATAATATTAATATAGGTATATAAATACTTAATTTATAGATATAGTTCCAAAACCATGAAAAAATATTTTTGTCCACTTGGCTTGTTCTACGCCGGACACTGTGAGACAGGTCCTAAAAGTTGACCAAAATCGTAAGCTCCCTCTAAGCCATTGTTACCAAAACAAGGATAACCGCTCCAAACAATAGCAAAAAGAAAAAAGCCCCTTGAAGCACGCCGTGGGCTAGGTCGGAAGTTATCGTTCGCCAAAAGTGTTCGTTTGTTCTATGCGCTAAGATTTCGTTATTTTTAAATATTTGTGACTGAAAGATTTTGTGTTGATTTTCACTATGGATTGTGCACAACCAGGTATGTATTTTATTGGGCACTTACTTTTAACAACTAATCTAAAGACGTTCTTCATTTATATTCTTGAGAAGTGAACACCAAGAAACTGCTATAAAAAACATATTTTGAAAGATCAAAGGAAGTTTTAATATATTTCATTTCTAAGCCAAAATTGTAATGGTTAGTTATAGAGTAGACCTTTTAGGATATAAGTAAGCTCAAAACAGCCACCCCAAGGTACCCCTCTATTTTTGGTGCCTTTTTTCCGCAGGCACATTCGATACACAGTAAATGAAGTATTACTATACATTTCGTGTATTTTTTTATAGGCTCTTCTGGAATGAGAGTTATGACTCGAAATGATTTATTTAGTATAATGGAACGCTCAAATAAACCAATTTTTAATGAAAAGTTGCAATTTATGGAGCGGGAACTGCTCAATCAATATGCAGAAAATGACCAAAATATTGCTGATGCAAAGCAAAAACTGTCGATCATCAGACATCAATTTAAACAAAGATGGTTAGCTGCTCGCAACACAAAGGCCAGATTCCTAAAAAATAATGCCAAGTGGCTTAAAGGATGCATATCGCTACCGAAAGCAGGTAGGTGATACCCAAATTTTGGGTAAATCCTACCCCATCTTCACCACGGTATTGTCGGATAAGAATACGATTCATAAAAGAAACCACAGCCCCCGTAGCATGACCACCGTAGACAAGGATTTCTTTGACGGAAGAATCGACAAAATGACAGATATTGCAAAGAAATCTGTCATTGTGTCGACACTATCTGTCATTTTGTCGATTCTTCCGTCAAAGAAATCCTTGTCTACGGTGGTCATGCTACGGGGGCTGATGTGACAAATGAAGAGATTGACTATATGAAATCTCAAATAACAGTGCTCACTAAAAGTGAAGTCAACAGCTTTCCCATCAAGCATAAAATGCTTTTCACTATGATGCAATGCTGCTACGCATACTAGATCAACCATGAGATGCTACCTATGTGGCGCCACATCATTACTGTTACGTCAAGTAACGCCATCTAACGAGCTTTTCTAGGCAGTCGATAAAACGATTGTGAGCGAGAGCTTCAAAAGGCGTCCGCCCGCAGCGCTAGGGAGCATTACACCGAACACCGTGCGTACGTGACCAAAATCTGCAGTAAAAATTGTAATAACAAAAATTAAACCGTTTCATCAAAAATTTGGAGCATTATTGAAGAGGCCCTGCCTGCCCCCCTATCTTCATTGCCAAAACAATTACAGTTTAATGATCTGGAGAAGGAGAGACCATGCAAAAAGGAAAATCTAGAATTCGGCTTATCTTTGTTTCATGTTCGGGTAAGATTTTTTGAGAGCATTTTACATGTAGCCTGTAGATTGCCCGTAAAAATATGGAACGTTCCCCTTACTGACGAGGAAAAGCAAGCAGTAGAAAATAAAAAAAAAGAAATCCCAAGATAAGTTCCGGGAGATACTCGGTCTGTTGGTGGATATACCAAAAGCCAACTTTGGAAATACCAATGACGGAAACAGCAGTAGACGCTTTATTGAGAACTTCGAAATATCGGCGGCAATTTCGGGGTTAGACGTAAATTTAATTTATAGAACGAAAGTGATTCTGCTCCCGTAGCATGACCACCGTAGACAAGGATCGATAAAATGACAGATTGTGTCGACAAAATGACAGATTTCTTTGCACTATCTGTCATTTTGTCGATTCTTCCGTCAAAGAATTCCTTGTCTACGGTGGTCATGCTACGGGGGCTGGACACATTGTGCTTGTCATTTATTTGTTTAAAAATAAACGTGGAGGTGTTTGAAAGATATTGCCTAGAAACGCTTAGTTATACGTTTCTTTGTACAACTTCTACCAAATGTCTCCGACATTACATAAAGTATTACGTCATGGGGCTGAACTAGTAAGGGATGCAATTCTTCCCAGTGGACAACTGTCTGAAGAATTGGCAGAAGCCCGCAACAAACATTAAAATGTTCCGGCTCAACTACGCCCGGAAATGTTCCCGTTTAGTAACGCAGATGTTTTCAACAGGCCCCTCTTAACCTCTGGCCCTGTCCTGACGGGCATGAGGAGGAGGAAGAATAAAAAAGAATCTCCCACTTTCGGCTGACGTTCTCTCGTTTACTCGAAACTGACAATTTAGACGCAAGTGCGACGAAAATGACAAATAAATGCTTTTATATATTACGTATGCTTTTTTTACCTTTCCAAGCTAAAACTGAAATAAAACCAAGTTTTACGACTTATAAAATGTATTAAACAAACAGACGTGAATTGTGTATTTTGCACTTGCCGATTCGCTAATAAGCTATGGACTCCTTGTGTAGCCCGTACACAAGGAGTCCATAGCACAACCTTTATGACATATTTAAGAGAGATCAAAGACATACAAATAAGACTGATAAAGTTTCTGGTTAGTAAGAATGTTAAAGATAAGTGCAACTAAGAGTATGATAATTTATTTCCCATCTGTAAAATTATACCCATAGATAGAAAAATAGATTATTTGGTAGGTCTGGAATATTATTATAAAAATGAATATAAATTTAATGTTAAAAACAAGTACAACACACGTAGGGTTATAGAGAACAGACTGGTTCAACCACAGATAACAAATTATTATGGTAAGAGAACATCTAGTGTTTAACAAAATAGATTTATTAAGAGAAAAAGTAAGTAAAGGATCACTAAAGACAAAATTAAAAAAACCTTATACAGGATAGCAAACTGAACTACATAAGTTTTTCAATACTCTTTCTCGATAACACATAAAAAATTAAATTCAAAATTTAAAACTCCCCATTGCAACAAAGATAAGCTAACAAACCTTTGAAAAGTCAATAAAATGGCTGAGCCGGTTTTGATAAAACATGTCTAATTGTAATATACACATCATTCGCTTTCATTTGATACCCCACTTGGGTATATTTGAAAATAATAAATTTTTCATCCCCACTTTCATCCCCCATGACTATAGTACCGATTTTGATAAAATGTATTTAAGAACCATCACCAAGAAACTAGCTTTCAAATAGAAAAAAAACTGCATCCAAGTCGGCTCACTCGTTTAAGAGCTAGAGTGCCAGAGACAGACACACACACACACACACACACACACACACACATTGCGGTCAAACTTATAACACCCCTCTCTTTGCGTCGGGGGTTAAAAACTTGTTCTTATCGCACTGCGATTGGCTTCAACATGCAAAGTATTTCACACGCGTACATTTTTAATATTTAAATTGTGTTTATGAATGGAATGGGTTAGATAAACATGATTATTTTAATTAACATTTATTTATTTATTTGTGTTCCAAATTCAAAAATATTTGGATTTTCTGTTTTTCATATTTCAGCACAGTTTTGTATTAAGTAGTATTTTCTATTTTTCATATTGGGCTGTTTACTTTCGCTAATTCCGCCTCGAATGCAGTAACAAACTTTCCCCACTTATGTCAAAATGTAAGATAATAACATTAAACCATAACAGTAGAATTTATAAGAAGTAGCTTTAAGTAAGGTGGTTCATTGTTATGTAAAAGAGCGCCTCTCGCCATCAAACGTAAAAGTTTGGCGAGTTTAGAATTAGGCAACACCTCTGTACTATAATACCATTAAAAAAATATATGACGACGTCAGCGACGGCGGAGCGATACGGTCGTCACCATCTTGGTTCGGTGGTAAAGGGTCCATTTCGTAGGTGGCATTGAATTAAAACATGAAGTGTAAGTATAACCTCACTTTTAATTCGGATAAACTAATTGACAATAACTTAGCTAGGCAAACCGACAGTTTCGTTTTGGAGAAGTGACTTGGTCTGCGTCTCGATGCGAAGTGCCCGCTCGACAATCCCCACTTTCCAAAACGACTCTGTCCACGTGCCGCCAATACAAAATAACGTCACGGCGTTTGCCTCCCTACTACATTAATCAGTTGAGCAACTTTTATTAAAACGATAGCGTTATCCACGACATATATTAAAAAAAAACATTGTTAGGCAGCCATAAGGAGCATACAATATTTTTGGCCAACTTTTAGGACCAAATACCTGTCTGTGCGACGCAGCTGAAAATTCCACGTCTGCTCCACTCCACGACGATTGCGGAACTCGTGCAGTATTTGAAAGTAAAGACCAACTGGATTCTGAGAGTCGAAAGGTTGGAATCGCGCCACAACATCAACGTATAAGTCATTCGTGGGACGAGTTCCATCCCACCATCGACAGACCTGCTTGAAAGAGGACTTTTGGCCGAAAGGTGTTGCATATCGACGTTTCCGCGACACACGACGCCGACAACGTAACGTTTATAGTTGTTGGTTGTTGTGTTGTTGTTTCTCATAAGGTTTAAAATATTTATTAGTTTATTATTGTTGTAAAATGTTATTTTGTGTATTTTATCTATGGACTTTAGTTGTCTGATAATAACATTGTTATTATTTCATTTATTTATTTTACATACACATTTTACATATTTTTAAATATTTCTTTAAAAAAAACATATAAAAAAAATAGTGGTCCGCCAATGTCGGGAGCAGGTCCAAGCTACCGGTGGTTAGGGCTCCAGAGATAACCTCCTCACAATACGGCTCGCATATCGTATCGAGGAGTACTGGCTTCTGAATCAGGCCCTTGATCCAACCGCCTAAGGAGGGCCTCGAAAGATGGTCGTCGAGGCTCTTGGCTATAAGGCCATTGGCCGTCACGATAATCGGCACAATGATAGCCGAGTTCACATTCCACATGTCGACAACCTCGTGTGCCGAGTCGAGATATTTTATTTGTTTCTCTTTCTCAGCTTTCACGAGGTTCTCGTCATGCGGGATGGTAACATCGACTATCATTACGCGGCGCGCTGATCGGTCTGTCTCCACTATGTCAGACTTATTGGCGATAATAGTCCTGTCAGTAAAGATAGACCGATCCCAGTACAGCGTGACATGGTCTTTCTCGAGAACTGGGTCGGGCACATACTTGTAGTACGGTACCTCAGATTCCACAAGTTTATATTTCAAGGCAAGTTGCTGGTGAATAAGCCTGGCTACTTGGTTGTGCCTGTGCAAGTACTCGCCGTTAGCCAGACGAGAACAACCAGAAATAATATGTCTGATGGACTCACCCGGAAGGTGGCATGCCCGACACACGTCAACCGTCCCGTCCTTCATAACATGTTTCCGGTAGTTGTTCGTCAACATAACTTCGTCCACAATCGCACAGATAAAACTTTCAGTTTCCCCAAAGGGGTCACCGAACTGAGTCATTGTTTATATATTTCATGACTCTGATAAACAACCTTCCGAAAAGTATAATTAATATGTCATCCCTTTTTGGTATTTTATCACTTATTAATTGACCTCGAAAGTGAACACATCGGCATTGTTGCACCGCGCTGTTATCAGTGGATCATTTGTTGTTGTTTTTTTTTTTTTTTTAAATTCGAATTCCCAGAATACTATTGTTTCTTTGACGTGTTTGTGAAATGGAATTCCAAGAACAAGGTATGTTTTTGCAAATTATATTATTATTTATTTATTTTTTATTATTATGTATTTGATTAAATATTTTGTTAAAATTTTTACATTATTGAAGTGCTACGCCGCACTTATGATATTGTATATTTTTCTGCGATATTGAACTTCATGTAGACTTTTGGATAGTTGTACAGATTAAGAGGACATTGAGTCTACCCTCAAAATTCAGGTCTATTAATATACTTTCTAAAACAGATATAGTTGTCTGCCTATAGGCGCCTATTTATGGTTTAAAGAGATGTTACGCCGTCAGTTCTTAGGTCAATTCAATGAAGTGGAGAGGATCCGGCAATTGGGTCTCGAGGTGGCATTGCACAAGTCCGAGGCCATGTGTTTTCATGGGCCTCGGAATGCGCCACCGTCGGGATCCCTACTGACGGCGGGAGGGGTTTCCATCGGCGTCGGGTCGACGCTGAAGTACCTGGGACTCGTCCTCGACAGCCGGTGGAACTTCGTGGAGCATTTCCGACGTTTGGCCCCCAAACTGGAACGGACCGGGGCTGCCTTCAAGCGGCTCCTGCCCAACTTGGGGGGTCCAAACGCCTCCTGCCGGAGGCTCTACGCGGGGGTCGTGCGGTCCATGGCCCTTTACGGGGCCCCGGTGTGGGCGCGTTCTCTGAGGCGGCAAGCCGCCCGCTACCTGAACGCGCCCCAAAAGGGGATAGCCCTAAAGCTAGTCCGGGGGTACCGCACGATCTCCGGTGAGGCGGCGAGCCTCCTTGCCGGATTGCCGCCATGGGATCTGGAGGCGATAGTCCTCGCGCGCCTTCACGAATGGCGCGCGGAGGCACTACGTCGGGGGGAAAGTCCGCTGCCGCGGCAAATCGCCGCTCAGCGGACAGACCTCCGGCGCGATCTCATGGTGACATGGAGAGAGCGACTGTCGCAACCCCGTGCAGGGCACGCCACCATAGTGGCGATAAGTCCCCTCTTTGAGGAGTGGCTAGAGAGGCGCCACGGCGCCCTCACCTTCCGCCTGACGCAGGTCCTCACCAGATACGGTTGTTTCGGGAGGTTCCTGCACCGAATCGGGCGGGAGGAAACGCCCGGGTGTTTCCATTGTGAGGATCGTCCGGAGGACACGGTGCAGCACACTGTGGAGGCCTGCCCTGCTTGGGCGGAGCAGCGCCGTGTCCTCGTAGAGGCGATTGGCGGCGGCGACCTCTCGCGCCCAGCCCTGGTTCAAGCCATGGTCCGGAGCGAGAGGGAATGGGAAGCCGTCACCTCCTTCTGCGAAGCAGTCATGCTAGTGAAGGAGGTGGCGGAACGTGAGAGGGAAAGAGCCTCACGTCCCAGCCGCCGCGGGAGACGCCCTGGGCGTCGGGGGTCACGTGGTGGCCCCCGGCCACCGTAGGCGCGGGCCTGTGGACGGCGAGTTATGGGCTAGCTCGCCGTCCGGCCGTCTTATGACGACAGGCCGTGTCGACGGCGCGTTCGTGTTCCACGCGCGCCTCAAAGAGATGTCAGCAACCATGTAGGGGTCCGCACGGGCCGATGCCTACCAGGGCTGCGGGACTGTTCGAAAGAGATACCGCGGCCCTGGAACACAAAGGGCGAAGAAGGAACATGGATGGGTTTTAGTCAGTACAAGTCTGACACTCCCTTCCGCTCCGCCCAAAGCGGGGGAGGTCATTTGATGATTTCCCATCCTAAAAAAAAGAAAAAAAAAAAAAAAGGTCAATTCAACGAAACAATTGACTAATTGATTTGTTTTCTTTTCAGGTACTTTGACAAAATGCAAATTTTCAAGGATGCATTTCTTTGAAGTTTGGGCTACTGTACGGGGTAGTGTGCGGGAAAAATACAAACACATACTTCTAGCTTTTCAAGATAGTATTAGTAATGAAAAGTTAGATATAGGGCCATTACAGAAACGTGTATTTGAATTGTGTAAACGTCTGCACGATTTATGGAAATCTGTAAATAGAACCAAAACAATATTATTGAATAAGTATGCCAATTGGCTTTAATGTAATTGAATGTGTAGAGCTAAAAATAAGTGACGAGAATTGTACTACTACTGAACACACCGTGATACAACCAAGTACATCTACTACAGATCGCGTGCGCGGGCGGCCTACAAAAGATTTTTTAAAACTTAGCAAACGATCTAAACGTAGGCGACTTACAGAATGAGGGCTATCGTTTTTGAGGTCACCAGATAGGCCACTGTCGAGTTAGGTCCTGTCAATAATTCAATTTTATACTTTAAAGTACCAATAACTTCATTAAAAAATCATTTTATTATGTAAAATAACATAGTGTAAACTTCATATACATATTTACAATATTCTGGCTAAAATTAGCAAGCATGAAACATTTAAAAATCATTCTACCTCCAAGTACTAACAAATAAGATCCTAAGTTGCTACTTAAAATCTTCAAGTCATAAATAATCAGGAATGGCTCAATCTAGACCATAATCGTGAATATTAGTAAAAATACGTGATGAACACTCTATGACATCTAACATTTCGGAGACCTCTCGCTACACTAGCGCCTCTAGCGGCGAATTCATACGCCATAGCCCCCGTTGTCCCAGGTTGACATCTCAACTGTTGATATCCTACTTAATAAGTTCTAGCGAAGCCGCGGACAAAACACAAGCTAGTATACAATAACTCAATGTCACTAATAATGAACTAGGACCATCATAGTTAAAGCAAAAACTTGATTTCTGATGATAGTACTGTAACCATGGCCAGCAAAATGAACAGTCACCACAATTCACGAGCATAACGCTAAGATCAGCCATTAGCCACCAGGACCGTAGCTGGAGGGTAATTATTTCATTTGGTGTAAATCGGCTGTCCGCGATAATATCACCATAAATGAAGTTAGATTTTTACCGTGCATTAAAATTAACTTGTAATAAAGAGTGATTTCTAACTGGCGTTTCTTTTAAATTGTATATATATAAAGTAATGTGAAAGTTATTTTGTTCAAAAGGGCCAAAATGTCATCACCAAGGGGTGTCCGCTTTCTAGTTTTTGATAAAACTTCAGCAAAATGTTCCATTAAATTTACGTTTACGGCTGAAACAACTGTTTACGTAAAAAGTTTAATGGTTATGACATACATTATTGATTGCACAAATTAAAACGTATTGAAAACACTGAACAGCAACATCGTACATTTTGGTTCCTATTAAACTCATCATTACCGTGTCACAACGTGACGCGACATGCAGCTCTTCATTAAATAGCTTTGCACAAACCCCGCCGCTGCCCCCGCGTGCCTCTAGTCACCATTCAGACGGCTAAGTAGACACACGTCGCGCAGCACAAAGTTAAGAACTTTTATATTTTTTACTAAGGCGTACCGTGGTTTTTGTCAGATTGTCTTTCCCGTGGGTATCATTCCTCGGTAAGTATACGAATTGTTTAAATTAATCGTATTTTATCTTATAGCCTAACTGATTTTTTATCACGGAATCAGTAGAATATTCTGGAATATCTTATACGGTACATACTAAAGTGGAAATATCTGTATTTTGTCAGTGGTAATGACCACCTTGGTAGGTGGTCATTACCACGGACTTTTCAATTCACGGTAATGACAATGATTCCATGGTAATGACTATCTCCACTTATCCTGCAAAGAGCTTGCCTTTTTAAATGTTTGCCTTTAGCCTAACTGATTTGTTGAGACGTAATAAGTTGGAATTTCTTGTACGGTACATGCAAAATGAACATCTCTCACCTTCGGTTTGCCGACGATATAGTGGACATGGCTGAGACCATGGAGGACCTCAGTACAATGCTCGATGACCTCAGTAGAGCTTCCGAAAGAGTGGGTCTTAAAATGAACATGGACAAAACCAAAGTCATGTTGAATGCCCATGTAACAGCCACTCCTATCAGGATCGGAGACTCTACACTCGAAGTTGTAGACGATTATGTCTACCTTGGACAAACGATCCAGTTAGGTAGGTCTAACTTCGAGAAAGAGGTCAATCGTCGAATCCGACTCGGCTGGGCAGCGTTCGGGAAGTTGCGTGGTATCTTCTCGTCCAACTTACCGCAGTGTCTCAAGACGAAAGTCTATGACCAGTGTGTGTTGCCAGTGATTACTTACGGGACCGAAACATGGTCGCTCACAATGGGCCTTATCAGAAGGCTTAAAGTCACCCAAAGGGCAATGGAGAGGGCTATGCTCGGAGTTTCCTTGCGTGATCATATCAGAAAGGAGGACATCCGCAAGAGAACCAAGGTTACCGACGTAGCCCGAAGAATAGGCAAACTTAAGTGGCAGTGGGCAGGGCACATTGCTCGCAAAGCGGATGGCCGATGGGGCCGAAAAGTTCATGAGTGGCGACCGCGAACAGGAAGACGTTGCGTTGGAAGGCCTCTCACTAGGTGGACCGATGACCTGGTAAAGGATGCAGAAATCCGCTGGCTGCGAGACGCACGGGACCGGGCAATGTGGCGACACTTGGGGGAGGCCTATGTCCAGCAGTGGACGTCTTTCGGCTGAATAATGATGATGATGATGAAACTTTCTGTTAATTTTAGTGTCTGTATTTTACGCAAATATTAATCACATGATTATTTTAGTTTTTTATTTGGTATTCAGCTGCATCCGGTTAGACTGGAAGCTGACCCCAACATAGTTGGGAAAAAGGCTAGGCAGATGATGATGATGATGATTTTAGTTTTTTATAATATTGATTGTTCCAGTGATTGAAGTAAATATGCCGCGTAAAAACAAAAAAAATAAACAAGAATTGCTACGAAAAAAACGGATTCATGAAAAAAAAAGACGCGAAAAAATCAAATCTAACCCTGAGCAGTACAAAGCATATTTAGAAAAAGAAAAAGCGCGGTACGCTCAAAGAAAAGAGACTAAAAAACTACTATCAATAAATGAGTTAACTCCAAGATGTCAGAAATTACAGAGAAAGAAATGGAAAACCAGTCAACAGAATTTAAGAGTAAGAAAAACAAAACTAAAAAAACTGTTGCAAAAAGAAATGCCGCCTGTATCTGAACCCGAAGATGACCCCACAATTATCGAGGGACTACCCGTCCCATCTTATGGTCACTTTCCTAATCAGCATTCACCAAGATCTAAAAGCAACTCATTAGATGAACTTCCTGGTCCATCACATGGTCACTCTCCTAAAAGGCGGTGAGCGACACCTATGAGTAATCCTCTAGATGGAATTCCCGGTCCATCTTGTGATTGTTTTCCCAAGAGGCATTCAACTTCATCCAAAAGCAACCCATTAGTTGAACTTCCTGGTTTCTCTTGTAGTCGCTTTCCTGAAGGTATTTCAACAACAATTGAAAGTAACGCTTTACATGTATTACCTCGTTCATTTCATCGGCCCTCCTATAAAAGACCTTCTACTGCCGCAAAAATACAGCTTTCTATTGCTCGTAAAATTCGGTACGGAATGAGCAAAAATGAATTGCGCTACAGAAAGAATTTGCTAGAGATGAAACAGCAAAATAAATCATTGCTGAGGTGCATCCGTCGCTTGAGGCAAACTATTGAGAAGAAGAAGTCTATAGCAGGGCCGCGCAGTCCAGGTACAGAAGACGAAACTTTGATTGCTGACCCCACTAAACAAGAAGTAAAAGAAAAAAAAAGAGATAAAAAAGAAAAAAAAAAACAGAAACAACCAACAAACAACAACAGAATAACCTGAACAATGATTATGAAAAACAGGCAAAGTGTGAAAAACGTAAGATGAAGGAAAATATAGAACCTATACGCAATAAACTGAAAAAATATAATTTACTTCAAGAACTGCATAAAATTACAAGAAAAACTAATACGAAAGAGCAAAATGACATTAGAAAGGCTACAATATGCGATAGCGACGTTAGGGCTTTTTGTGAAGATGATAATAAATCTAGAGTAACATCCGGTAAGAAAGAATGTATCACTCTTAACAAACAAAAAGAGCAGAAGAGTTTTCTGAATGACACTCTTATAAATCTACACAAAAAGTTTATGAGAGAGCACGACTATGACGTCAGTTATTCATGTTTTTGCAAAGCTAGACCATTCTAGGTCATAGCTCCTTCAGAAAAGGACAGAGAAACTTGCAAGTCATGTAATTTACTCATGACAATGTTGATTTGCTGGCAAAAGCTATGTGTACGAACAACATAATCCTGGAAAAATCTTTGAAAGAAAATAAAGAAAATCGACGACAAAAAATTCAAATGGCCGGATGAAACCGATATCTGTGAAATCGGAAAATATTAAGTTGTGAGTAAACTTACTCCACCTTGTTTTAAATCCTCTTCTAAGAGAATAGGTGCTTTCGAATCTATTAGGTCGCTTAAGCAATTGAAAATAGATAAATGATAACCATTTAACGATTCGGATGTGCTTGCCTACATCATGAATCAGTTATTTTCTTTATCAATCTTAGAAGTATGAAAAATCTGATGTTTTGCTAATTCTGACGTAGACTGTTTAGAAGTTTGTTTCATTTTGAACAAATTTATTTGTTTTTTGATATTATTTTTAAATTGCCAGTAATTAAGAATTTGGAATAAATCTGATTGTTGAATCAAAAAAAGTGTTACTTTTTTTTATTGTAAGATGCCTTGCAAGAATAATATGTTCCTTTATACCGTGTTATTATTATTTCAGTGATATGATAGATATATTATTATGCTATGCGACATAAGTTAATGTTGTTTCGTGAAGATTTTAATTTTTTTTTAATTTTTAATTTTATGATATTATAGTACAGAGGTGTTGCCTAATTCTAAACTCGCCAAACTTTTACGTTTGATGGCGAGAGGCGCTCTTTTACATAACAATGAACCACCTTACTTAAAAGCTACTTCTTATAAATTCTACTGTTATGGTTTAATGTTATTATCTTACATTTTGACATAAGTGGGGAAAGTTTGTTACTGCATTCGAGGCGAAATTTACGAAAGTAAACAGCCCAATATGAAAAACAGAAAATACTAATACAAAACTGTGCTGAAATATGAAAAACAGAAAATCCAAATATTTTTGAATTTGGAACACAAATAAATATATAAATGTTAATTTGTTCATAAAAGTAAATATTTGTTTCAAATAATCACGTTTATCTATCCCATTTGTAGACTGATTATGTAAGTAGAGAAAGAAAACCAAATGATTGTTGGAATTTTTATGAATACCTAGGTACTGATTGTTAAAAAATAAGATTGTTTTCTATTTTAAAGAATGCCAAATATACAATGTGTTTTATTAAGATTTATTCGAGAAACAAAATTAAATAAATAATTATGATAATCATATTATTATGGTCTATTATTCATTTCTTTAATACTAATATTCGATTATATTACTACACAGACTACAGATACTGCAAGAACTGTTCACTAATTGGAGACAGAAACATTTGTCATTACCATATGCTATGGTCATTACCAACCTTGTTAAATGTCATTAAAATGTGCTATGGTCATTACCAAGCGTGCAAAATGTCATTACCAAGCGTGCAAAATGTCATTACCATGACGCTTAAAACTTTGCGGGTCCATATCTTCAATAATATGGATCCTAATATATGGCCTTCATTTTTTATAATCGTTCAATAAGAAACTTTTAACTAAGATGAAGTTTGCGATTAAAAACAATATTTTTTAACAAACCGCCCAATTTGCACTAAATGAAATAAATACACTAGAGTGGAATTTATTCCGTGTTCTTTTTTCCGACGGGTTTGATTCCTGGCTATAAGAAATTATTTTTTTCCAATAATGCAGTTTTAGTTATCATCAAAATTGGGCTAGAAACTCCTTTGAGAATTTTTCGCTATTCTTCATAGTTTCGGATTTGGTCATCCACGCCTACTTGAAAAATTCACCATGTATAGATGGATTTCCAAGGACACGGTATGTACCAGAACATTAAGCTCGACCTCCAACATAACCATAACTACGCTACATTCAATATAGAGAATCGTCGGAAAAGGGCTAAGCATCGTGGCATCGGCCAATCACAGTGCGGTAGAGTTTAATGCTTTGCACTTACACACACAGTCGCACTTACACATAAAGACGTACTTTTTTGCATCGTGTTGTGTCGTCCGCCAACCGTTTCAAGACAACAGTTCCCAAATATCGCTCGGCTGGGATTCAGTGTGCGTCAGAATGGCTGGTGGTCTGTATCGTTTCGCGTCAGACTAGAGACTAAAAATTGCTACCTATTTGCTACTTCTTCTTAGCGTATCGATGGCAATTTTTTATTAGATAATTCTGCTACGCAAACTCCGCTCGCTGATGCAGTCATAAGATCGTCATCTATTTGCTACTTATAGTCAATTAATAGCTACCTAACTTGGAAACAAAATAAAGGGACGAATAAAAAGAAACATTGTTGTAATAACGATTACACAATCCATTCCCTGTAAAAATTTCAAATGATCATAACTTTTTACTTGTTGAAGCTATAAGGTGGACATTGAAAGACGTGAGGGTAGCAATTACTCAAGTAAACATAGAATTTAGAATTTTTTTAAGACAAGTGTTAGGATTTAAATGATTACACAATACAGGTCTTAGATGAGAATCGCAAGCATGCGTTATATTCAAGAATCACAAAGGCAGCATTCGAGAACAATTAGGAATTCTCCTTGATAGTGCGTGCGTTTACTAACTTTAATCTTACATACACAAGCAGCCAGACCCGGAACAGTTGGACAAATATTTGTTCTCTACAGGAACGAACCCGCGACACATAGCGCAGCAACCAATCACTCAGCCACTGCGCCAACCTTGCCGTCTTTTCATCCAGTTTATAGGTAGCTCTAGCTATCTATTTTGTCTAAGCCTCACGAAATTGTAAAACTGAAATGCCTTTTACTATTTATAAAACCATACCTAATATTAATATGATTAAATATCACAGTAGACACTTACATGCCAGTGCGAAACGAAGAAAACATTTATGGCTTATTATTTTTTTTTTTCATTAATACCTGGCTTCAGCTTTTTTATTTAATTTTATGAGTAAAATCAAAAACATTATTACTTTTATACTCTTAAACATACGTTTTCTTCAATAGTTATCGTTGTTAAAATCGCTAATAAAATAATAACTTTTATTAATAGATGTATTAGTGCCCGGTGCAGGGCAAATAGAAAAATAATCTACCCATAACAATCATTATGCGGCGAACTCAACTCGCTTACAAAATAATATTATTACCTACATGATACCTACGTATAGGTATGGTATGGTTAGAATGCGGCGGCGCTTCTATACCATACGGTCTACGCGTGAGAGAGACGAAATAACAACAATATATCGGACCCTCTCGCACGATTCGCAGCGTTCAACTTCTAATAGTTTAAAGTCCAAACACTCTGAGCTTGATGAGCGGCCGTGTGTACATACATTATTTTATAATTTTATTTAAAACTTAAAAATTTACTACTACGTAATATACTGTTTTTTTCGGCAGCATTTTAAATTGTATATAGATACTTCTCGAGTTTAGTTTACAATTCAGCATAATTAGATCTGTTTTTAAGGTTCCGTACCCGTAGGGGACACCAACGGGACCCTATTACTAAGCCTCCGCTGTTCGTCCGCCGTCTGTCTGTCAGCGGGCTGTATCTCATGATCCGTAATAGGTAGACATTTAAAGTTTTCACAGAATGTGTCAAAATCAAAATCAAAGCATTTATTTCAAATAGGCCAGTTACAGGCACTTATGAATTGTCGAAACAAAGACAACAATGAAAAGTAGCTACAGTCCCAGTCACAAGGCATAGAATCAAAATCAAAATCATATATTTCAAATAGGCCAATTACAGGCACTTTTGAATTGTCGAAACAAAGACAACAATGAAAAATAGCTACAGTCCCAGTCACAAGGCATAAAAACTGTGAAAGTACTGTAGTTGCCCATTCCCTAACGTAGATCTCTATGGAGAAGAACGGGCAAGAAACTCCATGGACACTCTTTTAAATCAGAATACTTTACAAAAACTTGGTTACATCATTTATGTTGAGATGGTACATTATGTGAGAACGATGTAGCAAGAAGTGTACTTTAAAAGTGTCCATAGTAAAAAATAAAATAAATAATTCAAACAAACCGTGGCAACCAAGAGATGACCAGTCACAACTGACAGCGCCCGTTCACGAACATGACGCATGTATCGGCACCATTCAACTCAACCATTTTGAAGGGAACTAAATGATCCGACACACGCGGCACCAACAGCGAGACATTTGAGTGAGCATGACATACTCCTAACCGCCAGGGCACATTCAAGTCAAGAAAATACGTAGGTTTCCAGCGAATGACAGCTTTCTAGTACAGAGTGCTCACACAATATGGGCTATGCGGTTATATAATACAAAAGAGATTGAATTTATACATTGCAAAGATAGTTCTACAATCTTCAGCAGCTCCAACATACTGTTTAATGCTATCCATTTATGCGCCCCTGTCCTTGTGGAGCAGGACCAGCATTGAGCCAAGCATTTTTATCAGCGATATAATCGTTCAACTTGTAATATGCTTGCTTACATAGTGTGCGTTTAATGCATGTTTTAAATTTAGTTTCATTCAGTTCAAGTATACTTTGTGGAATTTTATTATAGCATCTCAAACAGTACCCCATGAAAGATGAGTCTACTTTAGCGAGTCTGAAGCCTGGCTGAACTAACTGGTCTCTGTTTCTAGTACCGTAATTGTGTCTGTCGCCTCTTTTATTAAAAATATGTAGATTTTTTCTTACATACATTATGTTTTCGTATATGTATTGGCAATGTACCGTCATGATGTTAATTTCCTTAAACAGTTCCCTTAGAGAATCACGCCTTCGATGATTATATATGGCTCTGATGGCTCTTTTTTGCAGAATAAATATAGACTCAATGTCTGCAGCCCGTCCCCATAGCAAAATGCCATAAGACATTATACTATGAAAGTAACTAATATAGACCAGTCTAGCGGTATCTACATCAGTATATTGACGGATTTTTCTAATAGCATATGCTGCTGAACTTAGCCGCCCCGCTAGAGATGTTAAATGAGAACCCCATTGTAGCCTTGAATCAAGCGTAATCCCCAGGAAAACTGTTTTATCTACAAATTCAAGCTTATCTTTATTCAATACTATATCACAATCGCTACCTTTAACATTCGGTAAAGCAAATCTAATGCATTTCGTTTTTTTTTCATTTAATACTAAATTATTTGCTGTGAACCAGTTATGGACCTGAAGTAGGGAATTATTCACGTCATCTAGATTTTGGGCCCGTCTATTTATCTTAAAAATTAGGGAAGTATCATCAGCGAATAACACCATATTTTGAGGTTGGTGTTTCAATAAATAGGGTAGATCATTAATATATACTAAAAAGAGGAAAGGACCCAATATTGAGCCTTGTGGAACCCCCATTTTTACTTTTAAACCCTGTGAATTAACACCATTTATTTGAACTTGTTGTTGTCTATTATTCAAATAAGATTTAATCAAACCAAGTGCATGTTTACCTAGTCCGTAATGCTCAAGTTTCAAAAGTAATGTGTCGTGATTTACGCAATCAAATGCTTTGGAGAGGTCACAAAATATTCGTATGGCGTCTTGAGACTCTTCCCACGCAGTAAAAATGTGCTTTAATAAGGTTACACCGGCGTCAGTTGTAAAACGTCCTTTGGTGAAACCATACTGTTGATCGTGTAAGATTCTGTTGGTGTTAAAATGATTGAGCATTTGATTCAACATTACCTTTTCAAACACCTTGCTAAAAACTGGCAACACGGATACAGGTCTATAATTATTTGTATCTTTACTATCTCCGGATTTGAACAGGTATGACTTTACTGTATTTCATTAAATCAGGGAAAACTCCTTGGTCTACACACAAATTAAAAATTAAAGCTAGGTATGGTGCTATAGTCTCAACTATGGATGTACAAACTTTGATAGACATTCCCCAAAGATCTTCGGTCAGTTTGACTTTTATTTGCCGGAAAGCTTTAATAACTATCATTGGGCTTATGTGTTTAAATTTAAATTCAGCCGGGCAGCCAGACACATTCGCCTTTAATAAACCAATTGAGACTTTAGGAGAGGAATTTAGAGCCTCCGTAGTTTTTAACGGTATATCGGTAAAGAAATTTACAAATTCATGAGCTACTTCCTGATTAGAGCTTTTAGGACCACATGCTGTATCTAATGTGTAGCTAGTGTTACGTATTTTCTTCCTGTTAGTCTCGTTATTTATGACTTTCCAAACTGTCTTAATTTTGTTTTCTGCTGTTTTAATCTTGTTGCTAATGTGCAGGGCTTTGGCAACCTTGCATGTATTTCTAAAAAATTTTGAATACTTAGCAACATACTTGTTAAAAGTTTCAGTGTTTACATAAGGCTTAAGGCCATAAAGCTCAAATAGTCTTTCCCTACTTTTTCTGATACCTCTAGTTGCCCAATCACTAAATATAAATTTAGGGCAAATATATTTTGTCTTCTTTTCAAAAGTTTTGTTGAACTCAGTGTGAACTATTGAAAAGAAATTATCATACAATTGATTTATATTAATATCGTCCATATGATGGCTCATAGCACTTAACTTATTCTGTAGGGAAATATTATACCTATTTAATTTTATAGTAGTTATAGGTCTAAATTGAATCTGAACTTTTTGCAATGGTATGTTACACCTAAAAGTTACAGTTTGTCCGCTATGGTCAGATGGCAGGCAATTTACTATGGCTTTATCTAAGTAATCACAATTGCAGAAAACATTATCTATACAAGTAGCAGATGATGGAGTGACTCTCGTAGGTTCTATAAAAATGTTGGTCAAGTCAAATGACTTAAAAAGATTTAATAACCGACTGCTATTAGAATTTTCTTCTAAAATATTGAAATTGAAATCGCCACAAACAATTATAGATTTATTACTGGCTGCAAGTTTTGCCAGGACATCTTCGATTATTGATTCAAATAAGGAAAAGTTTTGATAGTTTGGGGGTCTGTAAGCGCACACAATTATATGCTTATCTAGCTCAACACAGGACAGTTCGACGCAATGTTCAGCCGAGAGACCTACTATGTCATTACGTTGCTTATATTTAACACAATTTTTCAATAATATTAGGGACCCTCCACGCAGCATAAATTTACGGTTAAAGCAGCTAACCACCGAATAGTTTTCATAATTAATAAGCATTTGGTAATCCTTTAGCCAATGTTCAGTAAAACAAATAATATCAAAAGTACTTTTTTCTAAAAACAATTCTATTTCTAATAATTTGGAAGAAATGCCTTGGATATTTTTGTGGAATAATTTTAAGGTATTCTGCTGAGGCCCTTTTTTACTAACTAAATGAGTGCAAGAAGGTACCTTGATGTTGGTAGGTTTAACAATATTGTTAATGATACCTTCTGTTGTCTCATTTCCTAGTTTAAATTAATATTAATATCTGGAGTGAGTCCCGAGACTCCCGTGCCATCACCAGGCAATAAAATCCTATTACTAATATACCCTAATTGAGAATTTTCCATGGTGACACATGGATCCTCCTCAGTAAAATTTTTGTAAACATTTATAGCACTAATGCTATATTTATTTAAAGTCACAACCTGTTCATTAGTAATATTACTAATAGTCGCGGTGTTAATAATATAACTAAACTTCGACATACTGCTTATGTCTGAGTGAATATTATAAGCTAATAGCCGAGCTATTTTGTGTCTACATCTAATAGGTAGATACACTTTACCCCGAGTCGACTGAAGTTTATCAACAAAAGTGTTGATATCAAGATATATAAGCTTGTCACTATAGTGACCTACTAAAAAATGTACATGTTTATTTAGCATGTGAATATAATTGTTTGTTCTGGTTGACAATTTTTCAAAATATGGGAAAGCACACAATATTATTTTGCGACAATTCAACTTTAACAACTCTGTTACACTGTCTGTTATGTCTTGTTTTTTAATGTTTGTACTATTTCCTATAAATATTGTTATATCAGTATTAACATTATAGACATTTCTAGTTACTGATGCCATTATCTGTTTGTAAGTTGACCCTGGCATACAATGATTTTGGTTAGAAAAACTCAGGTTATCACTTACTAATTTACCTAACCCTCTTCCTATACTATCTGAGAACATTATTGAGTAAGAACAGTCATGACTATCATATATCTCAGGCTGTACCTCATGTAAATAATCTTGTGTAATATTACTTGATTCTTGGTTGAGTATACAGTGCTGAGACAGATTCTCAGCCTGGGATGGGTCCACCATTATCTCAGGCTGGACAGTATCATCTTTGGTAAAAGTCTGACAACTACACTGACACATTACCAACTCATTTGCCGCAAGAATATGTTCCCTAATTTGGTTCTGAGAACTCACATACCTACTAGAAAGGGAACTAAGTGAGTCCTGAAGTACGTGGATTTTAGACTGCAAATGCTGAGTATCAATTTCATAAATTTTTATACTGTCTTCTAATTTTATTTGGTAATTATTTAATTTATTAACTAAATCAACACGCTCTTTCCTCATTGGAATATATTTAGAAAAGTGTTTGTGTTGTTTCCTAAATTGATAATATTTTTTAATTATTCTATTCAGTTTTGCATATTTTTTTATTTTCTTATTGCTAATTGTATAACTTTGTTTTAGTAAGGAATCTTCAGTCAGATCAATAGTTATTAAGGAAGGGGGGTTACAATTACTATTTAATAATTCATTATATAAGAGGTTTGTTTCTTTAACCCGAGTACATTCTTTTTCTTTCTGTAACTTTAATAGACAACTATTTGCATGAATTAACTCATCTTCGAGGTCCCTAATTTTATATAAAGCCTCCTCATATAAGTTACTACAATTATTGAAACCATCCGTGACCGCCTTCAGTTGATCCCGTTCATCAACAACGTCCAAGTATTGCTGATGTAGGTCTACTAACTCCCGTTTTAAGCTTGAGTTTTTAAAATTAATCTTTTGGACTTCTACCTCACTCTCTTCTCTCTCCTGTAACAGTTGTTGGACTTGGAGGTTTGATTCTTTAAGTTCTTGGAGGGCCGTTCTTAATTTTAGCTCCATATCCTGAGCAGCAGCCTTACGGGTCATCACAGGCATGGTTTCGGGATTGGTTACTGAAAATTAGAAGTAAAGAAACGGTGAGAACTAATAGAATAGACTAATAAAGAAAAGTTAGCGATGAAAGGGAAAAAAAAAGCAAGGAAAAACCTACAGTTATGAAATTAAATGAGGTAGGCTGCTATATTTGCTTTAAAGATTATCTAATTCAATGTATCTAATTGAATACCTATTCAATTTCAATGGTTTTATTGTCTTAGGGATTTACTTTTTCTTAAGTGGGTGGGTAGCTTGCATAAAAAATAAAAATAAAAAATTAAACTTAGCTTATTAATATTCAAGACATTAATTAAAGTATTGAAAAGATCGAATTAAATAAAAATAAAAAAAAACAGCGTTCTGGAATTAAACTGTTTAGTTTTTTGTTTACTACCGGTTGTCAAAAAAGCGATTTAGAACCAGTACAGGGTAATAAATCAGAAAATAAATATTCTAAAAATTGGCATGGATGTGTTATAGAGTTATAGTGACGTTTGTGTGGTGATTTGAAATAAGAGTAAACAATACTTCCCCTGAATTATCCGTATAAATCCGTAGTTAGAACGTCAGCTGTTATTTTTAGGTTACCGGTGTCATTGTATAACCGAAAACTTTATTAATTATCAGGATAACAATAATCCTGAGTATTTACGCATTTATGATACGTTTACACAAATAATTAGGCCTTAATATAACTTATTACTAATTAAACTAAATTATTAAAATACGGAACACAAATTTTACATGTCACTCGGGCAGTGTTGCCACTCTTTTTTTCACTCTTAGAAACTGTGAAAGTACTGTAGTTGCCCATTCCCTAACGTAGATCTCTATGGAGAAGAACGGGCAAGAAACTCCATGGACACTCTTTTAAATCAGAATACTTTTACAAAACCTTGGTAAAAACATTCATGTTGAGATGGTACATTATGTGAGAACGATGTAACAAGATGTGTACGTTAAAAGTGTCCATAGTAAAAACAATTAAAAAATAAAATAATCAATTCAAATAAGCCGTGGCAACCAAGAGATGACCAGTCACAACTGACAGCGCCCGTTCACTAATATGAATGACGCATGTATCAGCACCATTCAACTCAACCATTTTGAAGGGAACTAAATGATCCGCCACACGCGCCACCATCAGCAAGACATTTGAGTGAGCATGACATACTCTTAACCGCTAGGGCACATTCAAGTCAAGAAAATACGTAGGTTTCCATCGAATGACAGCTTTCTAGTACAGGGTACTCACACAATATGGGCTATGCAGTTATATAATACTAAAGAGATTGAATTTATACAATGCAAAGATAGTTGAACAATCTTCAGCAGCTCCAACATACTATTGAATGCTATCCATTTATGCGCCTCTGTTCTTGTGGAGCAGGACCGGCATTGAACCAAGCATTCTTATCAGCGATATAATCGTCCAACTTGTAATATGCTTGCATACATAGTGTGCGTTTAATGCATTCTTTAAATTTCGTTTCATTCAGTTCAAGAATACTTTGTGGAATTTTATTATAGCATCTCAAACAGTACCCCATGAAAGATGAGTCTACTTTAGCGAGTCTGACAGACGTGTATTTCTGTTGCCGCTATAACAACGAGAATAAAGAGGGGTCCCCCACTACGATGGTAGGGAACCGTTAATGCGCGAGTCCGACTCGCACTTGGCCGTTTTTTTATATGTTTGGTGATACGTTCTTTATAATTTTACTTTAATTTGTTCCACGCTTTTCCGCCATTTACAGTTATCTAAGTGCTACATGAAGTAGTATCTCTGCAGCACTTTGCTACGCACACGTAACAGTTTAAAATATCGCCGAATTTCTTTCATTTTGCACTTATTTATTTATACTTTTATTTTTGTTTCCATTGCAGGTTCAAAATGGAAGTGTATATTTTCACGCATGAATGTCTTTAAAATATGGTTGAAATATGGCAACAACAAGACGTTGACAGTTACTAGACGGGCTGATCTCGTGTTTCAAGACGTACGTGACGCGCTTTCAATGGATATTAGCGATAAAGCAAACATTGATTTCCGAACATTGAAAAGCCGAATTTTATACATATGCCAAAGAATCACTGATTATTGGAAAAAAAATCACTACATTAAAGATCGATTCTTGGCGAATCGGAACGATTGGCTTGCCACTCGCGAGACTGTCCTATTGGAGAGATTTTGGCAGCCAATGGCAACTACATTCCAGGACGTTGCTGATTACACCTATTAAAAACCGCAGGCTTTTCAAAATTAGAAGCGATTTCATACCCGAACGAACTTGGAATACCCGAATTCAGATTAACGAATACTAGCGAGTCTTTCTTATAAACTGTATACGTCTTTATAACAAGTTGCCAAAGTCGATAAAAAGTTGAAAAACTACAACAACGTTTCCTTATTAAAAAAACATACATACATGAAAAACAACGCTTTTAAGCTAAACTAGAAGGTTGACTAACCGACCAGGCATATATGACCTAAAAGAATGGTCTTAGGTAAATTGATGTGATTATTATACTATGTGGTTCTATTATTCTGTTAATTATTGTTTTTTGTTATTTATGATAATTTGTGTTTGATGCTCTTTTTAATGTATTATTATTATTTGTGTTTTACTTTTTTCAAAATCTGACTTCTAATTTTTGATAATTATTAATAAATATACAAAAGAAACAAAAACTGGCTTAAATAAAGATTTGATTGAACGTTGTTCCACAATTTTACAAGCCTTGTCTTCTTTGGAAACCGCGCGACTTTTAATTCAAGAATATCCGTGGTATAATCTGACAGCTTCCGTTCACGAAGTCGTCATCCATGGTGCTGAAGTAGCACAGTTAGCTTTGCTTGAAATAAGGTTGGTTGTTGTAGTTATTTAACTTAGTTGTGGTTAAGATGACGTTTGTAAATAAATTGTAGTTTTAGTTTTCTTGCCTTTTGTTGTACATAATATGTACAATATAAAAGAATACATATTTAATAAAAACCCCTTCATGAACAGCGTTAATAACATATTAAGATGTATTTCCGAACGAGGGCGAATAAATCTCAAATATTGACTATTTAAATTTATATTAAACAGTACATATTGTACAGTTTATTGTAAATAAAGTATTAAATTATGTAAATAAAGCATTAATGTACATTAGTGAAGTATTTTTTATTATTTACCCTTCAGAAAAAATCCCATTTAACAAATTTAATAAAGTAAGGTATTTATGACCGCGCTTGTAGGGCGCTTGGACCACCGTGCACTGATGGCGATATTTGTGTCACATTTTTTATTTAGTTTTTTTATAATGTTTTCTTACCTTTGTATAGATTATTTTTTACCTATTGTTTGTGAATTTGTTAACATTGTAGGCTTTGTAGATTCCTAGATGCTTGTTTACTTTTTATCTTGTTTTACGTTTTTTGTGTAATAAGCGAGGACTGATTGTAAATACTAATGCTGTAACACGATAATATTGTAAAACCAAATCATTTTAAAAGAATAACCATGGAGTTTTTTGTTTAGACTTGATTTTATAGTATGGGAGCTAATTTCGATTTGGGTGCGAACCTGCAGTTTTGACGCATTTTCATAAAAAATATACACGGTGATTTTTTTATTCACTGTTAATTTTTCAGGGCGTGAAAGTAAGTACTCATAATAATGAGCTAATTTTACTATTAGACCACTGAAATAACGAAAAAAAAAATCTGCCGTTTCATACAAAAATGCAATATTTACCCGATGAAAAAGGTTAAAACGGATGTATTTTTTTGCTATTTCGTAGTATATCCCATAGTTTAAGTTGATTATAATTATGAGTACTTTCACTTCCTGATAGGTTTCTGGTTGGGTATTTTCCATAAATGTTCCGATATTTATGATCATCCTGACTGCGGAGATACCTTTGACATTCTGTGCTTTCTGATATTTTACCTCGTTATATGCTCCGAATTTATTGAAAAGTCGCTGCTCTTATATTTATGACAAATTGCTTGTTCTGATGTTATTTCTAGTGTAGTGTAACGAATTTATTGAAAAGTAATGCTGCTCCGAAATATTTGAGTACCTCGCCCGCTACGATATATCTGATGGCGACTGTACCATATTTACTTTAGCCAATCTTGAACTTATAAGTTATTGAACCTTTGGCTTCGTCCGAAGCTGGTGGCGATAACCGATGAATCGGCTTCGGCTTCGACCAGTAATCGGCCTCGGTAACTGCTGTTATTTCAATTCGTGTGCATGTCAATCTTCTTTTAACATTGTATTAACTAGATTTATTATCACAGGTACGCCCACCAGGAGAACAATCCAACTAGAAGATACAATTACAGCTGAGCTAAAGACAAATGAACAATCACTCTTGAAAGTTTTCAGGACAACTTTAAATCGCACGTCCAAACCTGGCACTTCTTACAAAGATCCTTATAATTGTGCTCAGCGTAATAGTAAAAAAACTTACGCGTGTGATGTATGTCAGCGTAGTTTTAATCGGAAGATTGTTTTAGAAAAACATATTCGAGTTCACACTGGTGAAAAACCTTTTAAATGTGAGGTATGTCAGCGTAGTTTTAGTGAATCGGGTTCTTTAACAAAACATATTCGAATTCACACAGGTGAAAAACCTTACAAGTGTAATGTATGTCGGCGTAGTTTTGTCGAAAGTGGAGGTTTAAGAAATCATATTCGAACACACACTGGTGAAAAACCTTACAAGTGTGATATATGTCAGCGTTGTTTTAGTGAATCGGGTTCTTTAAGAAAGCATATTCGAATACATACCGGTGAAAAACCTTACAAGTGTGATGTATGTCAGCGAGGTTTTGTTGACAGGAGTTCTTTAAGAAAACATTTTCGAATACACACTGGTGAAAAACCTTACAAGTGTGATGTATGTCAGCGTAGTTTTAGTCAAATGAGCGAATTAACAAGACATCTTCGAATACACACTGGTGAAAAACCTTACAAGTGTGATGTATGTCAGAAAAGTTTTACCCTAAAGGGTACTTTAACAAAACATAATATTCGAATACACACCGGTGCAAAATCTTAGAAATGTGATGTATGGCAACGTCATTATATTGTGTACGTTACCCTAACAGGAAAGTGGCTCCTAGAGTGATATGAGTGGAACGTATAATTAGTGTATAATCTGCTGTGAATGTGCACCACATAAAAAATGGGTGCGCTTTGTCGTTTTGGAAAAAAAACGGAAAAAAACTATTCCTGCTAGGGTAACATTAAACGAATGATCGGAGAGAGAAATACTGTGAGAGCTTATATTTGTGCAAAAAAGTTCACCGGAAAAATAGTTAGTGCGTCTTCAGGTTTTCGAGATATTGCATTTCCTGATAGGGTAACGTATTGCAGAATCGTGTACCTCTAAATCCTTTGTATGTGCGCCTGTAGAACAAACATACACATATAGTTATTTGTGCGTATTTCTGACAGAATTAGATTTAAGAAAATATTTATAATTTTCAAGTAATCGCGGTTTTTTGAAACCCCGAAAAAATATCGCGGCGTCTAAATGAGAAAATGTATATATAAGGTCTATCTATCTTTTCATACACGAAATATTTTCTTCTATAAGTAGTAAGTAAGTAGCAACGAAATAAAAAAAAATATCTAAGTGGTTTTGTTTTTACGAAATTATTATAATTCTAAAATTTCTTGAGACATTTAGCATAAAACCTTTACTTCCTATTCTACGAATGAGACACGCCCCGCACGCGCGCCGCGCTGACGCGGTGACGGGCGACATGCCTCTTGTTTATTCTATACTGGGCAGCGTGTGAGGTTGTATTCACACGTCATGACACCGACCGATCGCACAAAAATGGTAGTCATTTCGAGTCCTGACGGTTCCCGCGCTCCAACTCCACAGTAGTCTGTGTGAGTCTGGACGCAAACACCTGCCCTGACCTGCTATTACTTGAGGCGTAACAATATCGCTGGTGAAATGTAGAATAATAGTGGTCGTTCGAAAATACACCTCTGCTTATTCTCATTCAAAATCAAAATCAAAATATTTTATTTCACGTAGGCCTAGATAGGCACTTATAAAACGTCGAAAAAAAGGTGCACGGTTCGGGTTGGTCGTTTCCTATGGAGAAGAACCGGCAAGAAACTCCATGGTTACTCTTTTCAAATCATTTGGTGTTACAATATTATCATGGATACAGCATTTGTACTTAAGTATGGAGGGATAGCGTAGGCCCGACAATAAGTCGTTGCTTACTACACATAAAATGTAGAACAAAATAAAAAGTTAACAAGCAGCTGGGAATCTACAAAGCCTACAATGTTCACACATTCACAAACAATTGATAAAAAAGAATGTATACAATGGTACTAAATTAAACAAGTGACACAAATATTGTTATCAGTGCTGTAACTATTCTGAGCAAAAGATGTATAAATGATTTGAAAACTATTGTGAAAATCTGATTCGAAAGAAGAGAAAAATTGAGATTGAGAATAGTTAGAGACATCCACATATTTCTGCCGTTTATGAGATACCAGGGAAGCCGCATGCGCAGAAGGAACTAAAGCCAAACTTCTTTATCTTCAACGTAGTCCTTAGTTTTGTAATATGCTTTTTTAATAAGGACACGTTTGATGTAGTTTTTGAATTTTTCATCAGTCAGTTATATAACTGACTTTGGCAACTTGTTATAAAAGCGTATACTGTTTATAAGAAAAGACTTGCTGGTTTTTGTTAATCTGAACTTAGGTATTACAATTTCGTGTTTACTGCGTGTATTTATATTATGAAAGTCGCTCCTAATTTTGAAAAGGAATGGAGGGGGGAATGCAGGCGTGATGATGTTAAAATTAAACGTATGAACATAAGTAGACTTCATAACTCGATCTAGTCTTATTTTAATCAATTATCGCTTACAATAATAATAATGAATTCAAATAACAATACCATCTAAACCTAAGAAGATGTAGGTACGTTAAATAAATTGCCTCCTTAAAACTTTACGAAAAGGAACCTAGGTGCGATCAAAACAAATCGTATTCTACAGCATTTACCTACCTACACATCTGTTAACTAATAAACAGCAAATAATATGTGCAACTCGAATTTGAAAATGTTTGTACAAAACTCGAAAAAAATTGTAACTCATGTCGACTATGACCATTCGAATATCCGTTAGCTGATTTTTGGTTGTACCTACTCGTACTACAGATGTGAACTGTCAGTGCGTAAACTAATCTTTTTGTAGGTAAACAACACTGTTAATGGATCCGTATTGAGAGATTTTGAGTCGAGGATGTCATTCTCAATTCTTTGTGACACTTGTTACCTGCCTCCGTCTGCAGCTGGTGGCATGTAGACCCCATAGTCCTGGTGCCGCTGTACAGCACTTAGGATAATCTGTAGAGATAGTCTTCTCCTATAACGCTCCAGGAAGAGGGCTTGTACTCTGAGAAAAACATTTCCACATTCCCTGTAGCACATCACCATGTTCTGGTACTCCTGCTTCGTATGCCTGCAGTTCGGCATTGTTACGATTGTTACGCGACATACCGTATGTTTGCTAAGGCGCGTGCGGCGCGCCACGCGTACCGAGCGGGACTGAAGAGACGCGTGGGGAGGAGCGCGGCAAGCCGCGCGCGCTCCTTTGACCTAACCGCGCCGCCCGCTTCAATGACAGTAGGTAAATACGACGTAGTGAACTAGCGTAAAGGATGTTGCAAAATAAGGAACCATTATTTATTCTGTGGTTCAAGTAAATTTAATATAATTATTTATTTTTTATAAAAATATACTTGGATAAAAAAAAATCCCTTGAAATGGCTTCGTTGTAGCCGTTAGATGATTCTCTGAAAATATTTCGTGTATGAATAGTTAGACCTTATACAACGTGTAACAGATTAAGCGCAATACCTCAGACACCCCAATTAGAATATTAAATTTTAAGTCTAAAACAACATCCGTAATTAAATAAATTTAAACCAAACCTAGTTTTTTTTTATAAAATAGTTATCCTTACTAAATGCAAAACGTATGTGCAACAACATCCCTGCACACACTCATGAAATGTTAGCGGCCGACGCGACACGCACCCGCCAGCTGACCATAGCTGTAGGCATCAGATGTGCGTTAGTTCAATGAACGAATTTTACGTACCTAAAATGTCACAGACTGATATTATGAATAACTTTTGATACTTCATTGAGTTTACCGTGTAATGATTGATAATTTTCTAGTAAGTGAAATTATCAACACGAATCGAAGACTAGGCTTAGTAACGGGGATGCATTTAAAACAGCGACTTTTTACCCGAACAACGAAACTAACGAAGGGCGAAGCGCCCGGGCTCCGTGCAGCACACGCGGGTAAAAAAATCGCGATATCGACTACCTCCTGATAAGTCGTGTTTACTGCATATTACGTGAAAAAAAAAACAGTGTTTAAAACATTTTAATCACAAACAACAAATTTTGCTGCGCATGAAACAATACCTACTTTGAAGATGGCCGGCCCGCGACCGGGGGTAGCGCGCGCGAGTGTTGCCGGTTTTGTGCATCTCGCTCTTTCACATCTTACGGCACATTTGCAAAGGACAAGGAACCAGAAAATTGTCTACTATTTCGATATTTCTCAACAAATCAATGAGACATGCGGAATACAAATTGGTTGTGCATTTAAAAAAGCCTTGTTGTTTGGACGGAAGGATTAAATTCTCTTATATCAACTGTTTTATTAAACTCGCTCTACTTCAAATGTAAAATGCTTGGATATTATTCATGTGCACGTGTGTATTACGGACCTAAAAATTAGGATTTGCATTTAAGTATGTTTGTTCAATTTTGAGGCGGCATCGCCAGTTCTAACTGTAGGCATTACCTACTGCATTAGGTACCTATGACCGTCGCGGGGGTCGTGCGGTCCATGGCCCTTTACGGGGCCCCGGTGTGGGCGCGTTCTCTGAGGCGGCAAGCCGCCCGCTACCTGAACGCGCCCCAAAAGGGGATAGCCCTAAGGCTAGTCCGGGGGTACCGCACGATCTCCGGTGAGGCGGCGAGCCTCCTTGCCGGATTGCCGCCATGGGATCTGGAGGCGATAGTCCTCGCGCGCCTTCACGAATGGCGCGCGGAGGCACTACGTCGGGGGGAAACTCCGCTGCCGCGGCAAATCGCCGCTCAGCGGACAGACCTCCGGCGCGATCTCATGGTGACATGGAGAGAGCGACTGTCGCAACCCCGTGCAGGGCACGCCACCATAGTGGCGATAAGTCCCCTCTTTGAGGAGTGGCTAGAGAGGCGCCACGGCGCCCTCACCTTCCGCCTGACGCAGGTCCTCACCGGACACGGTTGTTTCGGGAGGTTCCTGCACCGAATCGGGCGGGAGGAAACGCCCGGGTGTTTCCACTGTGAGGATCGTCCGGAGGACACGGTGCAGCACACTGTGGAGGCCTGCCCTGCTTGGGCGGAACAGCGCCGTGTCCTCGTAGAGGCGATTGGCGGCGGCGACCTCTCGCGCCCGGCCCTGGTTCAAGCCATGGTCCGGAGCGAGAGGGAATGGGAAGCCGTCACCTCCTTCTGCGAAGCAGTCATGCTAGTGAAGGAGGTGGCGGAACGTGAGAGGGAAAGAGCCTCACGTCCCAGCCGCCGCGGGAGACGCCCTGGGCGTCGGGGGTCACGTGGTGGCCCCCGGCCACCGTAGGCGCGGGCCTGTGGACGGCGAGTTATGGGCTAGCTCGCCGTCCGGCCGTCTTATGACGACAGGCCGTGTCGACGGCGCGTTCGTGTTCCACGCGCGCCTCAAAGAGATGTCAGCAACCACGTAGGGGTCCGCACGGGCCGATGCCTGCCAGGGCTGCGGGACTGTTCGAAAGAGATACCGCGGCCCTGGAACACAAAGGGCAAAGAAGGAACATGGATGGGTTTTAGTCAGTACAAGTCTGACACTCTCTTCCGCTCCGCCCAGAGCGGGGGGGGTCATTTGATGATTTCCCATCCTAAAAAAAAAAAAAAAAAGGTACCTATGACCGTATGAACGATAATTCAAATACCGAACATTACTTTGATGTGATATTGATAAGCGATATCACTTGGTTCCCACCAAAGAATACATCCAAGTCAAGCAACTTAGGATTGAGTTCATTGTATTGAATGCACATTCTTGATACTGGTGAGTGTCTCCCGATGTTACTTCTACTGGTTGGCGGTTGAAAAAGTCTAGAAATTGGCTGTCTAGGACGATTATATGGAACTGACAACATGACACGTTCTAGCAACTGTTCGCATTCAATTTGACTATTGACAACCTTATGGAGAAAAACTAAGTCATAGACAGTACGGCAGTTTCGAAGCGATTCAATTTTAAAGAAAGCCAAACGTTGTTCGTATGGACATCGGTGTGATATTCCTGTGGACATGTATGCAATATGTCTTGTAAACGCTCGCTGGATGTTCTCGAGACGCTGCGAATGTACAGCATACATAGGATTCCATGCTATACTGGCATACTCTAGTTGACAATGCCTTGAAAAGGATAATTAACCTAACCTAACATTTGAGCTGCTTTCTTCACAGTATCAGAGATATGAGAAGTGAACTTTAGTTTTTGGTCCAAAGTTACTCCCAGGTCACGGATTTCTGAAACCTCCTGCAAGTTAATGTTGTTTATTTTGTAAGGGGAAATCAATGGCTGTAATTTTCGAGTGTAACATATACAAAAACATTTTTCTACATTCAAGGTCATTCCGTTAGATTCACACCAAAGACTGATTTGATCAAGATCATGTTGGAGTAGACTGGCATCTGCTGGTGACTCTACTCTTTTATACATTTTGAGATCATCAGCATAAAAGGAAAAGTCGCAGCTAATTCTTGTTGGTGCTGGAGATTAGGTCCGATTCTGATTGCAGGCGCCTACAGGAAGACATCGATCGGGTCATGAAAACAAACTGTACTTCAACGTTTCCAAGTGCTCGTTGATGAGTTTCACCCGTGCTCGTGCACCTCTGCTCTATGAGTACGTGGTGGATGCGGCGCCAATGCAACGAGTCACGGAGGTGCGAGACTTGGGTGTTTTCATGACACCCGATCTGTCATTCCGTGAGCATGTAACCAAGATCTGTAAGAAGGCGTACAGAAACTTAGGATTTGTTCTGAGACAGACACAAAGCTTCACAAACATTACAGCAGTTAGGGTCCTGTATGATGCACTAGTCAGGAGTCATCTGGAACATAGTGCGGTCATATGGGCTCCACACGAAGCCAAGTACACTGTAATGTTGGAGCACGTTCAGAACAAGTTCACGCGCCATTTGTACAGGAAATTATATGGGGTATATCCGTTTTACCCACTGATGTATCCAACTCTGTTTGTCCTGGGCATGGTTGGCTATAATCAACTGCACGTCCGACGGGTGTTTACGCTGGTGGCCTACTTGGTGAAGGTGCTTCGTGGAGTGGAGAGTAACCCGGCAGTATTGCAGCGCTTGAGTCTGTGTGTACCGGATCGCTACGTGTGGAGGCGGCGCAGCCCGCCACTGCTACTGGTACCTTCAGCCAGAACTAACCTGCTTGCCAAGGCACCCCTTACCAGAGCTTTCCGTTCCATCAACGACCTTCAAATACAGATCGATGTATTTATATGTTGTTGGAGTGAATTCGCAAGGGTATTACTATTTATATTAAGCTACAAGCAAAATAATATTTAATTTTTATTTAATTTTTTAAGGTAAACTATGTTTGTGTTTAGGTTTTTGTACTATGTTTATATAAGTAATTATGTTACGCTGTTGTGTGTTTTAATGGTGTAAATATTTAATAATGTTGTTATTTTAAAATTTTGTATTTTTTTTATTGTAAGTATATTAGTTTAAGGTCTTAATTGTCGCATTAGGGTAACCCTGTAAAGATAGTCTAAGCTGTTATAAATAAATAAAGAAACCACCCAAACATTCCTATACTCAGCTCAAAATGCCCTGGACAAAAACGAACTTACTGTTATCATTGGTGAGTTTAATCTTAGTACTATAACGTTCAAAACTATTGAGGAAAGTCAGGTGAGTCACACTACTCCTTGCCCTACCAACAAAAACGATGTTACCAAACACTTCCTTGATTTTATTTCTATGAATGACTTAGGTCAGTATAATTACCTAACAAATAACAACTCTAGAACACTAGATCTAGTTCTTTGTAATACTGCAGTACATAACCTGACACGTTGCCACACACATCTGACACAAGAAGATCCTTTACATCCACCGCTCGAGTTCGCTATACCCACTGTCAACAACATAAATTCTCTACAAACAAAACTGGCCACTAAACCTAATTTCTTTAAGGCAGACTACGACAAAATCCTAGTTTCACTTAAGTCTTCGGGCGTGAATTACCTGCCTCTGAGTAGCGCTTCCAGAATGTCCCGCCACTTCGATGTCAAAGTGTCAAACGTCTTGACATACTTACTTTACCTTTAGAGATACAAATGTCTTTTTTCGGGTACAAATATTACATATGTAGTACAAACACCTTAATATGATACATTTTAAATTGGGGACTTGATCCAATAAAAATAATATAAAATATTTGAAAAAAATATTAAGACTAGACAATATGGCTGCGGGACTGTTCGAAAGAGATACCGTGGCCCTGAAACACAAAGGGCATAGAAGGAATATGGATGGGTTTTAGTCAGTAGAAGTCTGACACTCCCTTTCGCTCCGCCCAGAGCGAGGGGTGTCATTTGATGATTTCAAATAGGAAAAAAAAAGGCCAATATGGTCAAAAGACTTGGCTTTCCCTTAGGGGTAAATTAAAAAAAAAGAAGCTATCCTTCGTTGACAACCATTGAGATAGAAAAAACATGGAGGCGCCGCTATATTCTATAGATACATTTGCTTATACAAAAATATGAGTGAAAAACGATCCAGAATGTGAAATATCGTTTTGTTTCATTCTTTCTAATGCAGTAATCGTATTTGAAGAAAGAGACAACAATATTTCAGTTGTTGCTCATAATGGCAACATTTTGTAGTTACGAGTCATACAGTTGTAGGTAAGTGCCGTATCCGCCATATTAAGCGACCAGTTTCGTGGTAGTTCCGCTGTCAAATAGTTGTTTACTTTTTGTCTTATTGAGATTTATAAGAAAATTACGAGGAGTTTACCTTTAAAACTGCATGTATATGTTGAAAAATAGCAATTCAACATGCCTGTGTGTTGTATTGTGAATTGTGGTGCAAGAAAGAAGGAAAATCAACCTCAATTATCTTTGCACAGGTTAGTAGCCGGTTTTCATGCAATAGTACTTAGAGTAATACACTCTCGCTGAAAAAATTGCTAAGCAATCATGAATTTATGGCTAAAGTTTTAATATTTGGGTTTATTGCCGTCCAACATACCTTTTTGTTAATTCATAATTTCATTCGTTTGTTTACAATAACATGTCATGGTGGAATAGTGTTGTACCATTGCCGTAATAGTTTCCGATACTAGTTCCTTCGCTGTGCTGAAACGATTTCTGTTCGAGTAACCTTGCCGGCCCGTGGTTCACATCACCGAGAGACCGTACCACAGAGTTATAAGATGGTTATACGTGATCCAATCCAAATCTATAATTAAGATCTGCCTAGATATAAGGTATAGATATCACGGTCAAAGAACATCTGAGAAAGTGTCACATAGACAGTTTTTGAACAAGCTAATATCGTTTCGAATTGAATAGGTAATAACTGCATTTGTAAGCTTATTTACCAATTAAATGTTTTACTTTCATCACTATCACACCAATAAACAAATTTAAAAAAATAATTCTCTTTTTATTTTACTCCACCAGTCAGTATGTTAAATAGAATAGAAACATTATCTTCTTCCTATTAGAAGAACTGGTTTTTCACTATATATAGACCAGATATAAAATAAGCGAACGCGCAAACGTGATGCATTTAAAAAGCGTTCTTTAATTCTGTGCAGAAAACCCACTTTAAATTAATTTTATTCTCGGGTATAAGAAGGTAAGTAAATTTACTCATATTTTTTTCTGTAACAACGGATTGGAATTATAATTCAACCGTGATATCTAGTAAGACTCGGTAATACTATTAAGTAGTACTGGTATCGATACTCGTTACAGTAACACTATGTTCCATGATTGGCACAACCCTAGCGTTAGCAGCCATTTTAAGAGACATTCTAGGTTGTAGGTATGCACCTTTTTTTTGTAGGTATTTCCAGTCCATACTTTTTATATGTCTATGTTGACAACAGATGTTTGAAAACAGAATGAGGAAAAACAGTTGCAAAATGTTATTAAAAAAAAACTGGGAAAAAATATGGAAATGTAGAAACCTGATCTAGCAACCCTGATATCTCTGTCAATGTCATTTGATCAGAGCCGAGCGCCATAAGCTAAGTACATTTTTGTTGGCTAACATCAAAGAGTATAATAAATTAATAATAAATGGCTAACATCGTCCTTGAAGCACTGTATACAACTTGTATATGATTTTATTATCACTTACTTTTTGAATTAAAAGATGGATAAACTACAAATGTGTAGGATATGTTTAGTGGAGGATGTTCGGATGGATGTAGTGGTCAACAAGGACTTGCGTGAACTATATGAGAAGCTGACTGATATCCCAGTAAGTTGATACTTTACAATATAATATTGACTATCCGATGATAATAATATTCTTGAACTACCTCAGTACCTCTCATCTCGCACGGAATTTCGTGTGTATTTCTGGTCAGAGGATCGTCTTAGAGCAAAATAGAAATCACAGACAATGGTGACTTAAAACAATATGAGTTAACCGGTTATAAGTCGCCAATCTGCCTTGAACAAGAGTGGCAATCAATGCTTATACCTTCTCTGTCAGATGCTTATAGGACTGTATGCTTGGTGATTCCTAGAAACAAAATAGTGTAATGCAAGTTTTGTTGCAGTTTGTAACTGCAGACAGAAGACCGATTCTTGCTTGTTTTTTCTGCTGCGCTAAACTAAAGCAATGCTTCCGGTTTATGAGAAAATGTTTGGAAGCCGATGAGCTATTTTCTCAGATTATGGATGAGAATTATGAGGTATGGTATTTTCAACTGTCACTTTTTTATTCTCTTAACTTCTAATTTCAGTACAATGTGTAGATGATTTCTCTTGTCCCCTTGTGTCTGGATTTCATTCCAACCATACCGTGGAAGTTGAAGGTTGTATGCTTTTGTTAAATGAAGGTGACTACAATTATGACATATAAAATACTCCACATAATACTGTTTTAGTACAACTTCAGCATGAAGCTTGTACATGTATGTGGCAGGTTGATAACAGTCCTCTCATCACACACAACTCGCCAGATGAACAACACTTCTCTTTCCAGTCCTTGGACACCACTCCATTACAGCTATACTCCACCTGCCATCACCGCGCCTTGCTAGTTCCAACTCCATTTGAGTTCCATGACGCTATTTCCAATATCAAAGACATTGTACATCTCTGGATTTCGACGTTTGGAACTCGGTCTACTAGTTGTGTGTTGTGTTGGTGTTTCTGGCACAACCCATGTAACAAAAGCGTGTACAGTGGTAGGTGCAGTTGGTAGCATGACCAATTGACCCGGGTACATTGGGCCTACTGAAGATCTGCACTTGTGGAGACTCTTTTGAGTGACTTTACCTAATACTATAATATTCTTTTTGCAGCCTAATCCTTTGATGAACCCAGAGCACTTCACCTCTTGCAGTGGGTTTGTAACAACTCCCACAGAACACATGAGTATAATGGATAAATGTCAAATAGAAAATATTGCTATCAAAGAACCATTACCAGCTGTTTGTGAGGGACTAGATGATATTATTGAACCAAAGGAGGAAAATCTAAGTGATGGTATGTTTATAAGAACAAAATATTAAATGATCATTGAATTTATAAAAAAAAACTTGAATATAAATAACTTAAATAAAGGGTTAATATTTATGATGGATAAACATGGAAGGTGTAACGTAAGCGTACAGCCTCTTGTGACCTCTCGTCACTTCAGACCATGAAATGATGAAAGACAACAATTTTTGCTGTAATGTGCATCTGGATTGAGGGCCCATTTATTAAATTCTTAATAAACGAAATAAGACTTAAAGGGGAATTAGTTAAAAATAGTAAAAACTTAAAGCAAAGGGCCACAAATTTCTTAAATGTGAATTAAAACTGTTATGATCACATAACTTGGGCCCTCAATCCAGACGTGTGCGTAAAGTGGCATAGCCTAAATCTCAAAAAGTACTATCTAATGTTATGTTAATTATTTTTATTTAAGAATTTAGTTAAGATTTTCTTAAACATTTTAAGAAATTCCCAAATCTGAAGAATATGACATTACAAATTTATGGCGGTATATCTAGGGCCCTCAATTCATATAATATAATATCAATTCACATAAAAAGTAACAAAATCATAAGCACCACACAAAATTTTTTAGTAAAAAAACTTATTCTAATTTTTGTGTTAATCTATGAGGTTGAGCATAGCCAGTAAAGCCGAAAATATTGGCCCTCAGTTCAGACGTTTTAGTAAAATTCGCCTTCATTTGCTTTTAAACAATTTGTGTCATTATTTCTTTTTAACTAATTCACAGAGGTATCCAACTAAAATATCAACGCCTTACGAGTCCAATTCAACAATGCCTAACGGGTGTTGTTGGGGCTGCCTCGGTACTGCAGTGCATCAGGGATGTTCGCTGAGTCGCGTATTGATTGCTTATATGCGACGATGCGGAAACGGTGCACGTCCTTGGTGCGCAGGGTCTGCACCAGCTCCAACACCATCTTGAGGATGATGGCTGAGAGGTTCAACTGTTACTACATTAACCATTGTTGTATGCTTAATGTAGTGACGAAAACAATAAAATGATGCTTTAATTGATCCTAGTTGGATCAATTAAAGGCATCATTTTATTGTTTTCGTTGGTTGAAGTGAATTGAATTGAATTTAATATTGTAATGAATTTGTGATTATGATTGAATTTGATTTATAGTTAATTGGTGTTGATTTGTATTTTTTATGCTTTGTATTTTTATTTATTTTTAATTTTTGTTTGTTTTTGTAATTATGTAATAATAAATTAATAATAATAAATTAATTTCTATAACTTCAATAAACATTACATCAATGTGTTCTCAACTCCTGAACTAGGACAGCCTGTATGACAGGGGTTGAGGTTTCCGGTTACATATAGCTCTGAAAGTGGAAGCTTAGACAGTGCTTACTGTAGCTACTGTAGAAATTGACCAAAAATTAAAAAAATAAAAAATATCTACATAATAAAAATTGACATAATATAAAAACTTAATATGAATTGACAAAAACTGACAGAAGAACAGAAGGAAGATAAGGTGAAGTAAAATAAAGGCACATTTCATAATTATGGAATAGAGGTAGCGTGTGTGAGGTGAGATGTGTGCGTGTGCGTGTGCGTGTGCGTGTGCGTGTGCGTGTGCGTGTGCGTGTGCGTGTGCGTGTGCGTGTGCGTGTGCGTGTGCGTGTGCGTGTGCGTGTGCGTGTGCGTGTGCGTGTGTGTGTGCGTGTGTGTGTGCGTGCGTGCGTGCGTGCGTGTGTGTGTGTGTGTGCGTGCGTGCGTGCGTGCGTGCGCGCGCGCGTGTGTGTGTTATGAATATTTATGTAGATTACAGTACTTATAAGGGTTTCAGTGTCATCGAAGCTATAGTTTTCCAGCCAAAGTAATATTTCCTTTTTTATCTGGAAATTACTCACATGCTTAATTAATTTATACTGGCTAATTTGGAAGTAGAGGCGCGGCGCTAAGCTGTTATAATGCTTTCTGGCAAACTTGCTGCTTACCTGTGGTACGGGATATCTGTCGGATCTTTTGCTATTTTTAGGCAAGAAGGGGACCGTAAGTCGGTGAAATCTCCGTAGACACTCGTAAATAAATATTTTTCTTACGCTCAGCACTCGCGCTTGCTCATACACCAAACTGGTTGGGGTTCTGAAGTTAAGGGACAGTAGGACCTTCAAAACTGCACGCTGGGAACGCTCTATTTCTATCATATGGGATTTGCCGGCGCCACCCCATGCACAAATACCATAGCCCAAGACGCAGTGGCACAATGCTTTGTACGTTTGTATCAGAAGTTTCGGGCTGGCAACATGTCTCAAGGGTTTGAAAATAAATATAAGTTTGCGAGTTTATTTTGCAGTAACTGAAATATGTTGACTCCATTTCAAGTTTTCATCGATTGTAACACCGAGATATCTTATGTTGCCCACTCTCTCCAGCCTAGGGCAAGCACAAGTATCTTGATAACATGAACCTCTATTACAAGGGAACGTGTGGATGGGCACAGTAAAGTCTGGACTGGGGCTGCCTGACTTAGACATACTAAAGCAAAGGTATTTTGTTTTACTGGCGTTTATGGATAGAAGGCTGTCTTCAAGCCAGGCAGTTACTCTAGCAAGCCCACGTTCCCTTACCTGTGCCAGGTTTTCCCAAGATGTGTCATGGAACAGGAGCACTGTGTCATCAGCAAACATTGTTATTTCGGCTTGATGAATTGGAAGGTCACAGAGCCGATTAATGTATACCAGGAAAAGTGTTGGGGCTATAGTACTTCCCTGGGGAACACCGTAAGCGCAAAGAGCTTCGTCACTCATCTGCCCATCAATGCGGACTCTTTGGTGCCGGCCAGACAGGTAGCTTTTAAACCACTCCTGGGGTACACCTCTAACGCCTACGCCCTCCAATCGACTCAATAGGATGGGAATTGACACAGTGTCGAACGCTTTCTGAAGATCAAGGAAGATGCCGACGCATTTGTCCCCTCTATCCAGGCAGTTCGTTATTGCCGTGGTAAGCCTCAGAACAGCGTCATTTGTAGAACGTCCAGCACTGAACCCGTATTGTTTATTCGACAGCAGGTTGTTTTTTTCTAGATACTCTACGAGTCGCCTATTTGCGAGTTTTTCCATGACTTTGGCGAGAGTGCTCAAAAGAGATATTGGTCTGTAGTTGGTCACTTTTGATTTGACGCCGGCCTTGAAGATGGGTGATACAACGGCTTTTTTAAAGGCGGTTGGAAAGCTACCCTGCATGAAGCTCATGTTGCAGAGGTGTGCAAGGGGCGTAGCAAAAAAAAAAAAAAAAAAATGTGTTTATTATCTTAAATCAATACAAATAAGTTGCCGGGGCTTCCCAGAAAGTAATCCGAAGATACTTGTGATGGGATAAACCTCGCTCTTCCTCAATTAATTAACAATTGATTCGTTGTGCTAATTAGGTATAAGTTAGCAGCAAGTTTATGCTTATATTTTTTTAATATGGATACATGCAGGTTATCCCATCCAGGGGCGCTTCCATTCTTAAGGCCAGTGACCACCCGAATAACCTCTATCTCATCTGTTGGTCCAAGTGTCATCGAGTTCAGAGAGCTATTCGACTTTGCGCTGAGTTTCACCAGTGTATCCTCGGCCATCTTTAGCTTGGTAAGCGTTTTGCTAGCCAGTTCTTACCCGATTGACGTAAAATATCTGTTAACCTCGTTTAAAGAATTCTGTGTGTTATTTTCTAATTGTAGCAGTTCCGTGGCACTTTTAGCATCATTCTTCACATAGCACATTTCTTTGATGGTGTTCCATGTTCCTTTGATATTGTTTTGGTTCTTTTCCAATTCCGTTTGATAGTATGAGTGCTTTAGAGTTTGGATAATTTTGTTGCAAGTGTTTCTGTACTTTGTGTATTCCTTCCTTAAATCTTCGTTGTTTCGGGACTTTTTTTGTTTTATATGATTTTGTATTTGATTTAATAATGTTTCCAATATGGGTTATGTACCTGAAATAAATTAATTTGAATTGAAAATATGTTAAAGTCGTATTTATGTCTTCAGATACATTCATGTTTTGCAGATCCCTCAGTCCAGACATTAATGAATTGAGGGCCCTAGATATACCGCCATAAATTTGTAATGTCATATTTTTCAGATTTGGGAATTTCTTAAAAGGTTTAAGAAAATCTTAACTAAATTCTTAAATAAAAATGATTAACTTAGAGATAGTACTTTTTGAGATTTAGGCTATGCCACTTTACGCACTCGTCTGGATTGAGGGCCCAAGTTATTTGATCATAACAGTTTTAATTCACGTTTAATAAATTTATGGCCCTTTGCTTTAAGTTTTTATTATTTTTATTTAATTCCCCTATAAGTTTTATTTGGTTTCTCAAGGATTTAAAAAATGGGCCCTCAATCCAGATGCACATTTTGCTGTATGACTTTTGGGAATTCATATTTTCTTTTTAGTTTTACCATAAATGTTGATCAGCTGATCGTGTCAATTCCTGTAGAAAGTCTTTTTTTATTGCGAATTTCAAGAAGTTGTAGAACAAACATTCAGTTTCATGGTCTGAGAGAGCACACAAGAGGTCATGCGTTTATTATGTTACACCTTCATCATGATCTGCCCAGCCTTTTCCCAACTATTTTGGGGTCGTTTATTATGTTACACCTTGTTTATAGTATAATGATGTAGCGTAAACTAAACTTAGGGGGACCAATTAAATATTAAATATTCTTGAACCTTTTGCTGGAGCTGCTTCTAAAGAGCCTGGAAGCTAGGGAGGACTATTGCCAGGCTTTTGCACACAACGTTGTATTGATATTCGTTGGTGGCACATCGGTGGAGATCGAGCGACGTGCCAATGCAACCCTCGAACATTTCCAGGCGTGGGGGGTACGAAACAAACTTAAATTTGCCACGCATAAAACCATCGCAATGGTTATCCTGAGTGTCACCATCGACAAACAGCTGACTTTTAACGCACACTTCGCAAACGTGTGCAGAAAGGCAATAGAAATCCACAAACAGCTAACCAGGGCTACAAAGACCAGCTGGGGGCTTCAGCACCGCACGATCGTATGGACAAGGGCTGTCGGGAAGCTGGGCGTCAAGAAGCTGTTCAGCGCGGAATTGCACAAAAGCTGTGCAAGGCATACTGAATGGTCTTCTTAAACTCCACGCTAGGTCTGGCTGGGATACTACCACTCGACCTACGTGTCCGCGAAGCGGCATCGTTATACGAGGCCAGGAGAGGGGTGCCTCAGCTAGCACATAGCGACAGGAGGGTCGAGCAGACTGCCTCGGCAATGGAGGCCCCACACCCTGCGGAGCGCTCGTAAGCCTGGTAAACCAAGAGCAACTCGATGCCACGAACTTAAAACTTCATATCTTTACGGACGGGAGCAAGGTTGGGGCGGCACTGCCCATGTTGAGCGGTCACGCCGAAACCAAAGCTCGTAAGCTTGCTCTCCCACATTACTCCACTGTTTACCAGGCTGAGCTTCTGGCGATATGCGTTGCAACCAGGGAGATCCTGAAGCACAGTGCGCAATCGTTTGGAATTTTCAATGACTCCATGGCAGTCTCCAAAACATAGAATTTCAACCGACACCACCCTCTGGCAGTGGAGGCAACGGCTAACCTTAGGTCCCTGTCTATTCAAAACAAGGCTATTACCTTGTTTAAGCACGGTAAAACTCGAACAAAATATTATAACCATAGATACATAGATTTTTTTTTCTCATTTGTTCGACCGGCGAACTTATTTTAATCGAGAAACAAAAAATTATAAAATAAAGGACAATGGGCAAAAATGTATGGAACTTGGTCCAAGAGCCTCCACTGTTGAGACTTATGGGGAATGTACATACTTGTCATATGATTTGACAAAAGTTTATCAAAATCCGTCCCAGGATTCTTTTTTATGATCATGTTTACCTATTTTTTTTTTTGTTTCGGGGTGGAAAATCCTCATGTATGTCCTCACCCCTGGGGCGGGCGGAGGGGTCTGTCAGACTCTAACTGACTAAAAACCACCCCGGAGTTCCCTTCCCACACTTGCACCGGGGATCATGGGGACTAGTGCGCCCTCCACGATCCCCGGCTAGTGCCGGCCTGCGTCTGCGGGTTTCCTCAAGTCCGCGGGGGAGTGAGGCGTACTCCTCCCGCGACATCCAATAGGGGTGCGCGCGGAACACTACGCGCCACCGCCTCGGGTTATATGGGGGGGCGGCGAAGGCTCTTGGAACACTTTTGCCCATTGTCCTTTAAAAAACGCTTGTTTCGTTACTAAAGGTTTATATTAGTATCAGTGGCGAAGCGACTCTGAAAACTGTCAAAATGACACCCATGACGAAAAAACCGAAAATTTTCGTCGGTGCCATCACGGATTTTCATTTTGACCTCATTTTCGTTATCGTGACCTCAAAAACCACGAAAATGACACCCATGACCAATAAACCGCAAAAAAAAAGTAAAGAATAAAATGCGGAAGAAGTCTTAGTCTAATAAAAAAAATAAAAATTCATAATTATCTTATGTAAATAAGTCAACACAATAAAAAATCTAGTTGGTACCAAACACGATATTACTCATTCTATCTCGTTCTCCTCTACATACTTTCTTTTTCTGCCCCTGTCGTAACTCAATAGTCTTCGGCTCACTGAGCTCTCTACAAAACGGTACTGCCAGCCGCGAAGTCACGTGTGCGCGTCCATACGATTTTAGTACTGAATTCATATCACCTGTTGCTTTATTTGTTGACATGAAAATGTTGTCATTTTTTATTCTTTTCAATCCTATGATGTATTAAATGGCTATACTGTGATGTGACAGCCACAGATGTGTATGTAATATATTATGTGACTACAGTAGATACTTAGACACCACGTAGAGTGCCTTGTTTCCAAAGGGAAGCCGGCAGGAATCGGTTTCTTAGGTGCCTTCGGGCCTGATTCGTATGCATAATACGTTTGTCATCCACATCCTTGATCAAATAACGAAACAAGCTTTATAAATTTTATTTTATTGTTTGTTGTTTTACATAAGTTCGACGATCGAACTAATGAATCAAACTAGTGAGAACAAACTACCTTATTTGCGGCAAATATTATTTTGAGGGCTATTTGATATCTACGCTGAAGGAATCACTTAAATTCACAGAAAACCATTTTATGTAGGTATAGAAATAAACAATTTTAATAATAAACCAGTAAGGGCGAGTGTTATTGCTTACTTACAGATCTAGAACCAGAAAATGTAGACAATAGCTATCTAGATGTAGAAGATATGCTCCCAGACCATTCTGAACCAGATTCAGAACCTTTTATGGAGGTTAAGATTAAAGTGGAAGAAGCAATGGAAATATCTGAGAAGAAACAAACAGCCGCGGTGACAAATAGTAAGTATTAGTTAGCTATTCAGTAAGTAAACAAACTGGCCGACGGTCTACCTGACAGGAAGTTGTTGTGTTGTCCATACTCATAGAATGTAACCATTATGTCACAAATGATGTAATGATGAACTAGGAACATCATAGACTTATCAACAAAGTAAAGCCATGGCCAGCAAAACGAACAGCTACCACAATCCACGAGCATAACGCTAAAATCAGCCAATCCCCTCTCGCTGGTTTTGTGCCCCGACGGCGTCAAGTTTGCACAGTTTTGTTCTTAATGTCACTAGTTATAAAGTGTATTATTCAATGTTAACAGGAATTCTCCTGCTCTGCGCTCCCTTTCAGTGTTCTGTGTATCATTCATTCTATCTGCTTCTAATATTGTACTTATCTTATTTATAATCACAGGTGTGCGCGTCACAAGAAAAGAAGATACTATTACTGCTGAGCAGAAAAATGAACTATCAAACTTTAAAGTGTTCCGGACAACTAGTCGAAATCGTACGTCCAAACCTGGCACTTCTTACAAAGAGCCTGACGAATGTGTTCAGCGTATTCGTAAAAAATCTTACGAGTGTGATGTATGTCAGCGTAGTTTTAGTCAGAAGATAAATTTAAAGAACCATAGTCGAGTACACACTGGTGAAAAACCTTATAAGTGTGACGTATGCCAGCGTAGTTTTAGTCAGAAGATAAATTTAAAGCACCATAGTCGAGTACACACTGGTGAAAAACCTTATAAGTGTGACGTATGCCAGCGTAGTTTTAGTCAGGAGACTAATTTAAAGAACCATAGTCGAGTACACACTGGTGAAAAACCTTATAAATGTGACGTATGCCAGCGTAGTTTTAGTGCAAAAGTTTCTTTAATAAACCATATTCGAGTACACACTGGTGAAAAACCTTTTAAGTGTGATGTATGTCAGCGTGGCTTTGGTAAAAGTGGTGGTTTACGAAATCATATTCGAATACACACTGGTGAAAAGCCTTACAAGTGTGATGTCTGTCAGCGTAGTTTTAATCAGAGGCCGCATTTAACAAAACATATTCGAATACACACTGGTGAAAAATCTTTTAAGTGTGATGTATGTCAGCGTGGCTTTGTTGAAAGTGGTTATTTACGAAATCATATTCGAATACACACTGGTGAAAAACCTTTTAAGTGTGATGTATGTCAGCGTGGCTTTAGTGAAAAGAGTTCTTTAACAAGACATTTTCGAACACATACTGGTGAAAGACCTTACAAGTGTGATGTATGTCTGCGTAGTTTCAGTCAAAAGAGTTCTTTAACGCAACATATTCGGACACACGCTGGCAAAAATTCTGCATCATCATCTACAGCCTGAATTCACCCACTGCTGGGTCTAGACCTCTGTTTTCTTGTGCCAATCTCCACGGTCCTGTGCCAGCGTCATTCATGTTTTCCCCTGATGGTAACTATGCCGTCAGCCCATTTCTTTCTTCATTTCCTTTTTCACCTGTCATCACTGCGCCTTGCTAGGTGGGATGCCCAAATCCATTTGGGTTCCGTAACGTCATATCCAATATCGAAAACTTTGTAAGCCTTTGGATTTTGACGTTAGGAACTCGATCTACAAAAAATCTAAAAAGTTGTTCAGTTCAATTAACACCAGTCATAATATTTTTCATACTCATCATATCAAAAGTCTTTGAAACTGCCATGCATAAACGCCTTACTCAATTCATCGATAAGCATGCTATCCTAAGGGAAGAATATTTTTGACATGTCGGAGGCCTTCGATTTCGTATCACACATATTGCAAGCCAACAAGCAAGCAGGAAAAGAAAAGCTACAAAAGCAACAAGCTAGAAAAGTATGGGATACAGGGCCCAGCACTCCAATGGATAGAAAGCTTTTTAAATAATAGAATACAGTGGGTAGAAATAAAAAAAAAGTGATAGTCAACTGGAACTAACATACAGATGAAACTATAAACACAACCGGTCTAGTGTACCTCAAGGGGGTGTGCTTAGTTCCCTATTGTTCTTACTTTATATAAATTACCTTCCTGAAGTTACTAATCACCCCAGTTTTCGGTTCGCTGATGACATATCGTTAATAATGACATCGAATAATACTGACGTGGATAAATATACAACTGACATAAATAATACAATTGAATCGATAATAACATGGCTTGACAAAAAGAAACTACGTATAAACCTAACAAAAACTAATTTTATTCAATTTCCTACTTAAGGAAGAAAAAATAAGATTTTAGACAACAATTATAGAGGACTAAAAGCAAAAGACGTAAACGAAACGATATTTCTCGGTATCACGATTGATAAAAACTGCAACTGGAAGGCCCACGTCAATAAAGTATGCAATAAAATAAATAAATTCGTGTACGTTCTATACGAACTCTCAAAAACATCAGTATTAGAAACCGTATTATCTGCATACTAGGGTACGTTGATTCTGTGTTAAGATATGGTATTATCACCTGGGGTTACTCAACAGACAGTCAGAGAGAGTTCATCGCACATAAAAAATGCATCCGCCCCGTAGCGGGAATACGCCCATGGGAATCTTGCAAACCCTTTTTCAAAAACTTCAAGATACTAACACTTTCATGTCTGTATATCTTTGAATGCGCTATATTTGTGAAAATGCACCGGAAGAATAAAAAATCTCATGAAATATTTCCAAAAAGTACTAGGCACAGAAATAGAATAGTTTTGCCCATAATTCCTAGGACAGCATTATACAGTAAGAATAGTCATGCAATTTGTGTTCGCATATTTAATGCTATACCTGACATTATTCAAATCTTACCAGCTAATAAAGGATGATGAGACATTTTGGTACCCGGTCCAATAACAATAATTATTGTATTATTGAGTTGGTCTAACCTTTAGGAGAAAAAAAATGTATGGCGACGAAACCTGAATGTTAGTATCTTCAGAGATATTGATATATGAATATGTTTCATTTGTTCAACATAACAATATAAGTATCATATTAAAAACTTAAGCGATACAACTGACAACTTTGATACCAACCAACCTAGGTGCCTACCACGGGATATATCGGGAGCGGAGTGGGGGGTGCAGTGCGCGTGATCGGCTGATACATCTCCATCTATCAATGGGCACTTGCGCGCATATTATTTCTATTATATGGTACTTAGGATATGCCAGACGCGAAGGGTTCCTTGCTCCAGCAGCATTTCTCAATGATGTCATTGTAGACAACGAAAACAGTGTATAATTGTAAAACTATAAAAAATAAAGTTGTTTTTGTTTTATACTTGTATTTTTTTACTCAAATAAATAACTAACTTGAGCGTAAAATGACTTTGAGTCATGCGTTTTTGTCATACGTGCGTGATTTAAAAAAAATAAACGTGTATTTTTATTCTTAGTGACTACTCTCACCCGCATGTTATAGCAAAAACGCGTGACACAAAAATCGCTCTAATTCCCTAAATACTAATATTTGAGACAAGCGCTCAAGTTTACATTATTCTACACAAAAATACCTTTTCAATGATGTATAACATGTTTCTATTGGAGCGGGTACCAGATTCCATACATTTCTGCCCATCATCCTTTACTAGGCGTCTTAAAGTATGGTTAAGGGAAAAGAATTTCTACTCAGTAAGTGATATATTAAATAAGAAGTTGGATAGTAAATAACAACCATAATCTTGCACCCTCTGACATTAATAGTATTCTGGAAAATGCATTTGACTGTATTGAATTATGATTTTAATAATAATTAATTATAAACCCAAATGTTTGCATGTCACATTATTATGACTAAGTATTATGGATCTGGATTGTTTATGTTAAAACCGAAATTGTACTAAAACTTGGAGGAAATAAATTGATCGATTGATTTGATTCGATCTACCAGCTTTATGTCGAGCATGGAACGCTCCGTGACTCTCCGTGCAACTCTCAGTCTGCACACAGCCTCCTCCGTGAGCGTCGCATGTTTCAGCACCGTACGTCATTGTGAGCAGAACACACTGGTTATAGAGGTGGGATTTTAGACATAGCGGAATTTTGTTTGATTTCAAAATGTCGTCCAATTTGCTAAACGCGGCCCACCCGAGCTGAATTCTTCGGGATATCTCCGTTCATTCCCAGTCGACCCCGCGGGGATTGCCACCGGAGGCAAATGGGAATAAAAATTCCCAGTCGCCACCGGCGGTGACTGGGAAGTCATTGCCCCCACTTCAGTTTCGCTGTACATTGCTTTCTCCATCGTAGAGAATAAAAGGATGAGCCAACTTATCCTAAACCTGCCTCCAATCTCTAAAAAAAATATTTTTTTTATTTAGATTTCGATATGAATAAACTTGTTAAAATTAAACATTTAAACTGGTATCACATCACATCATCATCACAGATAATCAGACTCTTAAAGACAGTAATTAAATTAGGAAAGTAATAGTAATCATTTCTTAATAAATATTCATAGATAACTGACTTTTTTTTATTATGGTCAATTATTTATTTACCATTTGTATAACCTTATAACACCCACATATAGATATTTCTGGAATACTTAATATTTAAAATTAGTCACAGATAAATTTTTTACAGGTAAATTTAAATCACAGATAATTCGAACATTAAAAAATATTGTATTCCTTTATTCATTTTTTAACACATTTTTTAAATAATTAAATTGTGTTAAAAAATGAATAAAAAAAGAAAAGAAAGAAGATGAAAATATAAAAAAAAATCCGAACGTATATGGAAAGACAGTGGCTCAAAGAAGAGTTCATGAATGTATGGAGTGTATATGGTCAACAGCATCGAACTACAAATTATATAGAAGGTTGCACAGAAATCAATCAAATCACAGAAAGAATCGTAACAATTAGTGTTCTAAAGTTTCGAGAAAATGTCCCACTGTCATTTCTCCATGAACAAACTCCGAGTTGAATTTCTTGTATGAATTCATCTCTAAATATCTGTGTAGCCTTTCTTTGTTTTAACGAATTTTTCTGTTTGATTCTGCTGTTACAAACATTGGAATATGATGAATCTTGTTGCAGAACACTCAGTAAATGCACGAGGTTCGGATGTTTCGTACCAATTTCGTGGTTAAGCTTGTTGTGCCAACCTTCTATATAATTTGTAGTTCGATGCTGTTGACCATATACACTCCATACATTCATGAACTCTTTTTTGAGCCACTGTCTTTCCATATACGTTCAGATTTTTTTTATTATTTTCATCTTCACAAGGTTTGCGTGTAATGTATGACCAGCCTTTCATACTCCGTAAAGTATCTCAAGGACAAAAGGATAACTGAGCCAGAATACTACATAATATGATTGATGACTACTACATACGTAACTGTGACCACAGCACATTACCAAGTTTTGACGCTCTGACAAGAAATGTGAAGCACACAGTTCTGACAAGAACTGGACCACGTTTTGACGCCCTGGTAAGAAACAGTTCTGAAAAGAACTTTTTTGACATTCTGTAAAGAAATAGGAGTGTCAGGAGCTGTGAGGCCACTTTTCTACTCTTCGCTCCGCGTGTCTTCCATCTTCCGTAAACTCGATTCGTAACACAACATCACTCGACGGTGGCCTCCCGACACTAGCGCGCGCAAACTATGGAGCACCTATATTTATGCCATCTGCGCGCGCGCCGAGACGCCGCGCGCCTCCGTCAACACACAAGCGCCCCTCGTGGAAATAACACTGCAACAGTGCTGTAACGCGATTGGTGGAAATCCTGCTAATGTTATTGGATTTTTATTTTGTAATTTTTATTCTAATTTAATGTACATGTTTTTATTGGCTAGTGTTAATTTGTAAAATAGTATTTAAGGAAACCTTTTGGAAAATAAATTATTCATTCATATTCACATCCATCGAACACGGAGTTTATCTTTAACCTTCTGACGACCCTAAATAACTAAATAAAAATCTTAATATATCTGTGATTTAACGGTGTTTTGTTATAATATTTTTAATTAGTTTTCTTAATAAATTATTCTAAACACACACTCTTAGTTATATGTATTAATAAAAATGAGTTTATTCATAATATATACATTATTTTTATATTTCCGTTTAACATTTAGATACGCATGATGTAAAAGGTAATCTCCTTTTGCTGATGCTCTTTGCCAGCTGAAATGAAAGCATATGGCCAAGATAGACATACTGGTCAACCATCTCTAACTCTTCATTTCTAACTTTGACAGAAGTATTTGAATAGCTGTTGATGTTTGCCATAATCTTCGTCTTGGCCATATTCATCGTAAGTCCTACTTTGAAAGAAGCATCGTATAGATCTTGAAGCATATTCTGATGATCCTCGAAGTTTTAAGCGAATAAGACGAAGTCGTGTGCAAATGTTAAATGCGACAGGTAAGCGCCATTGATGTTAACACCGCAACAGTCCCAATTTAAGCATTTCACGATTTTTTCGAGGACTGCTGTGCAAAGTTTTGGTGAAATGGTGTCGCCCTGTCGCACTCCGCGGTTGATCTCTGCAGGGGGAGGCAAGGAATGCATGCGAACCTGTAGAGTGGCCGAGGAGTATAGTTCCCGCAGCACATCCACGTAACGGGAGTCGATATATGACACTGTCGAAAACCATGCATATATATAGGTCGGTTATATTCTTGGCACTTCTCCATCAACTGATTTGCCGTGGGATATCGTCGATGGTGGAACATCCGCTGTGGAAGCCGACCTGTTCGATGGGCTGGGCTTCCTCAAGTTCTCGGGTAAGACGATTTGTCAGGACCGTAGAGAAGAGCTTGTATACTTGAGAGGGAAGACCAATGGGACGATAGTTAGCTTGTGTCGAAGTATCGCCTTTTTATGAATGATGGTGACAATAACTGTGAAAATTCTAATTAGTTTTTAAATAAATAAAATAAACATAATCTTACTCATATTTGTGAAAAACGTTACAAGTGTGATGCATATCAGCGTAGTTTTACTTTAGCAGATTAATTTCATATGCACGTATTATTGAGTTGACGAAGACTCACTCTTAAGGGCGTAGCGTTGTTGAGTTTTTCTGTATTTCATAGTGTTTATCTTTCATAACAATTGATTTTTACTTCTGTTAGTTCTGTTTAGTTTTAGTCAAACGGATGTCTAGACAAAGCTTTTAGCTGCTGTTTCTTGCTTTGTGATTATATGTATTCATAGTATGGTTCTATTGTGCAGAAGCAACATTTTCTTACTGAGCAATCAGACTTGAAACAACACTGCTGAAAAAAAACCTTTGAAAAATGATATTTATTTCTGTGAATTGGTTAACTTGGTCCATCCAGGCGCTCAACACATCAATTTGCAGATACATTTCGTCTCTATAGAGCGTCTCTCGTCTGTGTCTCTCATGCCTGTGTGACTGTCTCTAGAGCTAGATGCGCCATGCCTGGACACTGTCAGGTAAGTATTGGATTGGGCTCTTTTTCTTTATCGTGTGTTTAGTGCCTAACCTGGAGTCAAAGTTTTTACTTGACTTTACATGATGTCGAGAAATATCTCTTAGGCATGCTGGTTTCCATACGATCGTTTCCTTAACCGAAGCGAGTGATAATTATACAATACGCACATGAGTTCGAAAAATCAGAGTTGCGTGTCTTGGGTTCGAACTAGAGACTAGTGACTTGGCAGTCCGACGGTCACACCACTAGGTTATCACTGCCTTTTTGACTGAAGTTCATCTCTCCACGAAATGTCTTAATTCTAGTTTCGTTCCACATCTCGCACATTAAGATTTGTTCAGTTTGGCCAGAGAGAGAGTATTTCTTAACGAGCTAATAATAATGAGCATGTACTCAGTGGGCCTCTTGATGTAGTGGTTGCAATCGGTACTGCTGAGCACGCGGTACTGGGTTGGAGTCTCAGGTCAGGCTAAGTGGTTTTGGGTTTTTACAGCAGTAATTTGCCAGCAGCAGCCTTAATAGCAATAGGTTCGCCGCTTACTACATAGCACTAACTGGTGAAATGTGGAGTATTAGGTACACCTCTAACTAACCCTTCGGGGGTTACAGGCGTCATGTTATTTAATCAGTAGGGTAAAACATTTACGAACTATATAGTTAAAAAATACATTTTGTTTATTCAGATCCAATAACGGTTTTATAACCTCTCATTTTATTAGCGTACACCTTATAATAGATGTCCCAAAAAGCCATTCGCTCGTGGAATACTCTGCTCTCTAGAGTAATTTGTTTGTCTATGTTTAAATATGGCCGCCGGGTCCGATCAGCTGGTTGCCATTTGAAAGGAGTTACATCTGACACTGAAGGCGTTGGATCTCTGAAAAACAATTAATATAATAAGTACGTAGTGTCTGGGACTGCTGTTCATTGGCATCTTGTCGTCCAGTAAAGTATCAGTCAAACCATGCGCGGTCCCAGCCTAAGATATTGGGGGGACGTCTCACAGGGCCGTAGCCAGGTATTTGGTTGGGAAAATATACGAAATAATAAAGAAGGCAGGTCAGGGGGGGGGGGGAGGGCTCAACCAATGAGTTAAACACTACTAGGAACAACTTTTGAAAAACGATATCTAACTTGATACTAACGATATCAAGCATCTCTGAATTTACCTATACAATATAGGTGCCTATACAAAACGAGCGTGGCGCCGACAGGTTTATTTCCGGGGGGGGGGGGGGGTGCATCTCAGCCTCCCGAAAAGAGCCTGTACTCCACCACGGATATGTTAGGTTTTGCGTTTGTCGGTATTGATTCATGCTACGAGTAATTTTGTCGACTTAAGTATATAAAACATATCAATTGAGAAAAGTTAGGATTTAAGAGCGAGCGTAGCGAGCTCGTAAAATTTAGCAGCCAGTTCGAATTTGATAGGTTTTCTTATTGTCTATTAATGCAGAAATTGTGTCTGTTTATAAAGGAAAACTGAAAAGAACGCAGGATGTCCCAGCGAGCTCGGAAACTTTCATTCTGAGGTGTATGTACTTAGTAAGTAAGATCTATGTTATAAGATATATTGTATTAGCATAAGATGGGCAGTAATAAATGGTAACCGATCGGCTCCAGTCGTTTCAATAATAACACTAGTTCCCTACATGGCGACCCTGCCATTCGGGGCGCGTGACGCGTTAGTACTATAGTGTTACGGCTCCAAACAGACAAAAAAAAAATGTGAAGAAAAATTACGGTGCAATAATATTTCAATATGTAAAATCCGAGTTGACCAGTTGACACAATAATAAATTATGTGTCGATCAAACGTAGAAAAGGAGACGGTTTTTTTAAACCAGAATGCTGCAGGATCAAACAATGGACATGTCGAAGAGATGAAGATGCACATGTCGAATATTAGCATTGTGCTGCTAGTAATTTGTATACTACTGGGTCTCGGCGCTATTTATTTTGTGTACAAACAGTACAAGAAGTGCCACCATTCATGGATCACAGACCAAATAGTACAACATAACTTCCGGCGATCAATCAACCGTACCAGAGGTAGCCGAGGAGACGAACGAGAGGTCCATGTCCCGATGAAATAGGAGGCAACAGCACAAGAATGCAGAAGAACAAGTGTGAAGAGCAGTGGTAACTTTGTGAGTGATTTGTGCGATTTCAACATACAAAAGTGCATAATGTGTGATAGTGATATTATACTCGTAGAGTGGATTCTTCACAGAATTATGGATTTTAAAGTTTAAAGACTATAAAGTTTATTTTATTAAGTACTACCTAGGAAAAAGGTGAAACTATAACTCACCTTCTGAATTTTGTTTACTAATGTAGTTAAGTCGTGTACTACGTGTATCATGTTACGCCTGTATCCCCTACTACCGTAACTCACCGTGAGAATGTGGTATGTATATTAAATATTAATTCATTGATTGCGAGGGAATGGAAGATGAATTAATTAAATGTTTAGATGAACTTACATTAATAAGAAAATATCTAGTTAAGAAAGGAAAATCGCGTTTCAAGGGTAATGTTATAAAAAATAAATTATCAGAGACAGACATAATATTAGATAAAAGTACAACATTAATTAAAATATTGAGTACTAAGGAAGGAATTAAATCGGAAGCTTTAGCACGATTAACTCTTATAAGAGATGAAATAAAAACGTGTTACTTAAAAATTCAACAGTTATGTACGGAAGATAGTAGTAGTGAAAGTGATTTTTGTGACACGAGCTCAAATACAGAAGTAATCATGGAATTCGATTTAAAAACTGCGTGTAATTTGATTCCTGTAATGAACAATAAGGAAAATAACATCAAGAGTATCATTGACTCTGTTGAAATGTATTCAGATATGCTGTCAGAAGCAGGGAAGAAATTACTAATAACATTTGTTTTAAAAAGTAGACTGTCAGAAAATGCTAAGCTACGAATGTCCCATAGTTACACATCTACAAACGATCTTGTTAAAGACTTACGTTCCACACTGTTACCTAAAAAGTCATTTACTGCCATACAATCGCGATTACAAAATACAACACAAGGTTGGCGCACTATCGACCAATACGGTACTGAAATTGAAAAACTTTTCACCAACCTGACAATATCGCAAGCCGATGGTAATTCTCAGAATTATGTAGTTTTAAAGCCAATTAACGAAAAACTAGCGATAAAACGATTCGCAGATGGGTTAAGCGATTCCCGGCTCAGTACAATTATTGCAGCACGTAACTATGACACGCTGAAGGATGCAATCCAGGCGGCGAAGGACGAGGAGTTGACTACGGCATCAACTTCGGGAGCAGAAAATGTCATGCATTTTTCACGTCGTGGTAGAGGTGAGTCGCATGCTTATGATAATTATTCTCGTCGAGGGAATTCTTATAGTCGTCGAGCACGGGGACAACGTGGATATTATCACCAGAACTCAAACAATCAGCGAGGATATTATCACCATAACTCAAATAATGTCCGGAGAAATTTTGATCAATCACGTGGAAGATCATTTTATCGCTCTCGTGGTGAACCTCGAAGCTCATTCAACTCAAATCGAGGACGAGGCAACCAAGTGCCTCACGAGAACCGATCGAGATACGAAACTCATGGTAGTGGAAATCATCGTCGCGTGTTTTATACGGAACAATCAAATAATAATAATAATAGTAACAATAACAACGAATCCGTAAATTCTAAATCAGAAGAAATGCAGTTTTTTCGATCATAAACAAAATATTTTGATGTTAGCAGGCAAAGCAAAATTTTTAACATTATACTTTGGCAATAGAAAATACTTTTGGTTGGTAGATACAGGAGTATCCATTTCCATAATAAAGAGAGTCGCGTTACCGAATAACATGACTATAATTAGAGATGATACTATTATAAATGGTATTGGTGGTCAAACAAAAACAAACGGTTTTATTAATCTTAGCCTGACTCATCGTAATGGGCAACAACATGTTGACTTTCATGTCAAGCTGCATGTTTTCGATAACATTTCCTTAAAAGCAGATGGAATTTTAGGTTTAGATTTTCTATGTCATTACACATCCAATATCAACTTGGAGACTAATATCATTACCTTGTCTAAATATGGAGTGGAATATTCTTTAGTGTTAAGTGACACGATAGATTATTCAAACGAAGTGTTACACATTCCAGCCAGAAGTGAATCATTTCATTATTTACTTTTAAATAACAACACTGATGAAGATTGTGTTATACATAGCAAGCAATTAACGGAAAACGTGTTTCTTGCGGGCTGTTTAGGAAAAATTAAAAATAACAGATTACCTGTAAAAATTTTAAATACCAATGAGCATGACGTTACATTGCCAATGTTTCAGCCAGAGATTTATTCGATGCAAGATTATGATTTATGCGACTTTAAATTACAAAATAACAATTTACAGAGGGCAAAAGTGTTATTAGACATTTTAAAATTAAATAATCTTAACATAGAAGAACGACAATCAATACAAGGAATATGTGCTAAGTATTCCGACGTGTTCTTTTTACCAGGCGACAAATTAACAACTACAAACGTTTATGAACAGTCAATAACTTTAAAACCAAATACTAGTCCTGTTTATGTTAAACAGTATCGACTGCCTCATTCCTTGAAAAATGAAGTCAATAAACAAATACAAAACATGATTAACAACGACATAATAGAGGAAGCAAGGAGTGAGTGGTCAAGCCCAATTTTATTGGTCCCAAAGAAAAGTGGAAATGACAAAAAATGGCGTTTAGTCGTCGATTATCGTAGACTTAATGACTGTATTGTAGATGACAAGTTTCCTTTACCAAATATTACCGAAATTTTGGACTCTCTGTCTGGATCAGTCTATTTCTCACATTTAGACTTAAATCAGGGTTATTACCAAGTAGCTTTAGATGAAAACAGTAGAGAGTATACTGCGTTTACTACAAACACTGGACAATACCAAATGAAAAGGTTACCGATGGGACTCAAGACAAGTCCAAGTGCTTTCAGCAGAGTAATGTCAGTAGCCATGTCCGGATTAACATTTGACAGATGTTTTATTTATTTAGACGATCTAGTAGTTTTTGGAAGAAACTTAGATATCCATAACAAGAACTTAGTTAACGTTTTAGAAAGACTGAGAAAACATAATTTGAAATTAAATCCAGAAAAATGTAATTTTTTGCAAAAGAAAATTCTTTATTTAGGCCATCTAGTAACACAAAATGGAGTTTTACCCGATCCAGCAAAAATAGAGATATTACAAAAATATCCCACACCAACTAATACAGATGAAGTAAAAAGATTTGTGGCGTTTTGTAACTATTACAGAAAATTTATTAAAAATTTTGCAGAAATTACCTATCCATTAAATAAATTAACCAGAAAATATGAACGATTTAACTGGGATAAAGAATGTCAAAATGCATTCGTCACGTTAAAACATGCTTTAACAACTCCACCAGTATTAGAATTTCCCGATTTCACTGAAGAAAATGAATTTGTTTTACAAACTGACGCATCAGGTACAGCTGTTGGAGCAGTTTTGTGCAATCAAAATATGAAACCAGTAGCTTATGCTAGTAGACCACTCAATAAAGCTGAACTAAACTATCCAACTATACAAAAAGAGCTATTAGCAATTGTGTGGGCAGTGAAGTATTTCAGGCCTTACATTTACGGAAAAACATTCACAATTATGACCGACCACAGACCATTAATATATTTATTCTCAATGAAAGATCCATCAAGTAGGCTAACTAAGTTCAGATTAGCGCTCGAAGAATACGATTATAAGATATTGTATATAAAAGGGAAGGATAACAGTGTTGCAGACGCGTTGTCTAGAATAATAATAACATCAGATAACTTAAAACAAATGAATGAAGAAATTATGTTAGTGATGACTAGAGCGAAAAAACGGCGTTTAGAATTAGACAAACAAGTACATGACACACCTCTTCTCAGTGGACCCGACGACTCGTGGCCTGATCAATCACCAGTAGTCGAGGTACTAAGAGTACCAAGTGACTCCGTAGAAATGACTTTTATAAAAAATGATGAACTAACTAAATTAAGAAGACAAAACAACGTAGACGTAGAGAACGAATGTTTCATTTACAGTCGTCATAGAAAAACGTTATTTATTAATCTTAACTTTAGGGCACAATTTACGCGAGACGAATTTGTGACTAAGTTAGGAGAATTTTGTAAGAATATAAATATAAATGAACTATGCATAGTCAAGAACAAAGAATACGAAAGCTTTATCAAAGATTTATTAAAAGAAATCAATGAATATAAGGAATGGACAGGTCCACGGATATATGTATTTAGAGGAGTTAAGAGAATTGATGATGAGGAAGAAAAGAACTATATTTTACATGATTTTCATCTACTACCTACCGCAGGTCATGCAGGTATACGTAGGATGACGAACAACATAAAGAGGAAATTTTACTGGCCAGGCATCGACAAAGATATAAAAGAATTTGTGAGTAAATGCACAAAGTGTCAGAAAATGAAGCATTGTAGGTATCTCAAGGCGCCCATGGAGATAACTACAACAGCTTCACATTCTTTTGAAAAAATATTTCTCGACATTGCAGGTCCATTAGAAAGGGATATACACGGTAATTGTTACATTTTGACCCTCCAGTGTGAGCTTACTAAGTTTGTAGAGGCATATCCTCTGAAAAACAAAGAAACAGTAAGTGTTGCGAAAGCATTAGTTGATAATTTTATACTAAGATTTGGAGTGCCAAATGCCATAGCGACTGACCGTGGCACAGAATTCGTGTCATCAGTAATGGATCAGGTATGTAAACTTCTGGGAATAAACAAATTGATATCTACTGCATATCACCATCAAACTATTGGTGCCCTTGAGAATACACATAAACACCTTGGTGTTTTTTTGCGGATACAATGTGATGGAAAAAAAGACACATGGAGTCAGTGGTTACCTTTTTGGTGTTATAGTTTCAATAATACTGTTCATACAGAAACAAAGTACACACCTTTCGAACTTGTATTTGGTAGAGCTAGTGTAATACCATGTAGAGTCAGTCAAAATATAGAGAACCAATATATAACCCGGAAAGTAATCCTTTAGATCTAAAGCATAAATTACAAGTTGCACACCAAGATGCTCGCAACAACTTACTCAAAAGTAAACAATACCGTAAGTTATCTTACGATAAAAATGTTAATAATGTAACGTATAATAATGGACAACTAATACTAGTTAAAAATGAAACAGCCACTAAATTAGAAACTCTGTGGCAAGGACCATTTGTTATTTTAGAAGATTTAGGTGTTAATGTGAAGATTTTAAAGAGTAATAAACCTTATGTAATCCATAAAAATAGAACTAAGCCATTTAGAACCTAAGCATAATCTAAGTAATCATTTAAACTAAAAAAAAAAAAATGTTCATTTATTATTTTTGTTTTTTTTTTTTATCTCTCCCCCCCGAGGTGAGGTGTATGTACTTAGTAAGTAAGATCTATGTTATAAGATATATTGTATTAGCATAAGATGGGCAGTAATAAATGGTAACCGATCGGCTCCAGTCGTTTCAATAATAACACTAGTTCCCTACACTCCCACCTCCGTAACGAGCGCACGGCGCGGCTCATCCCACGCGGCGCACTCGGCCAGCGTATGCCGCGCCGTGTCCTCCAGACAGTGGACGCAGTGATGGCACCGGGCGTCCGGCTCCCTGCTTATGCGACACAGGTACTTCCCGAAGCAGCCGTGCCCCGAGAGCACCTGCGTCGCCCGAAACGTCAGGGAGCCGTGCTTCCTCCCGAGCCAGTCGTCGAGTACTGGCCGGATCGCCTCGACCGTGTCGAGGCCGGCGGTAGGGAGCTCTAACCTCCCCCGCCATTCCGCCACCATGACCTGTCGGAGCTGAGACCGGTACAGCGTGATCTGTCGCTGCACCAGCCTCTCGCCCCGATCATTGGCCTCCTCGCGCCACTGGTGCAGTGTCGCGAGGGTCTTCGCCTCCAGGTCCCACGGCGGGGATCCGGCCAGTACACAAGCCGCCTCGTAGGAGATCGTGCGATATCCCCGTATGACCCTGACGGCCATCGCTCTCTGCGGTCTGCGCAGGACCGCGATAGTGCGAGCCGTCAGGTCTGTCGCCCAGATCGGGGCCCCGTAAAGGGCCATCGATCGCACGATCCCCACGTATAACCGCCTACAGGCGGTGCTCGGGCCCCCCAGATTGGGAAGCAGCGTTGACAGCGCGCCCGCCGCGCCCATCAACTTGGGCACCAGCCGCTGAAAGTGGGGGCCGAAGTCCCAACGGCTGTCGAGCACCAATCCTAAGTACTTCATGGTTGACTCGACAGCGATCCGGACCCCACCGACCACAATGTGTGATCCCAGCGGCGGCGCCCGTCGGGGGCCATGAAAAGCAATGGCCTCCGACTTGTTGAGGGCCACTTCCAGCCCCAGGCGTCGTATGCGGCTCACCACCTGTGAGACCGCAGCCGTAGCCAGCAACGCTGCCTCCCTGTACGAGCTCCCCCGAGCCGTGACCAGCGTGTCGTCCGCATAACACGTCAGGTCCACTCCCGGCGGGAGCTCGCACCGCAAAACCCAGTCGCAGAGGGGCCGAAACTGGCTGTCGGCCAGGTTCGGCCCCTCTGTACACAAGTGGCTGACGAGGCGATCTGCGATTACACGCTCGAGCATCTTGCCCGCCTCGTCCAGCAGCACTATGGGCCGATAAGCCGACGACGAATCCGCTGGGCGCCCCGCCTTCCTGAGCAGGACCAGTCGACCAGTCTTCCACCTGCTAGGGAACTGGCCCCGCTCAAGGCACGCCGAGAAGAGTCCCCTCAGTGGGGGCTCCAGCTCCTTCAGGGCGAGGACTAGAGCGCGACCAGGCACTCCGTCGGGCCCCGGAGCAGTGTTTTTTGCCCGGAGCCGCAATATGGCCGCGCTCATCTCCGCCTGTGTCACCTCTGGGACGGTTTCGCTCTCCTCTTCTTCCGACTCTGCAGCTGTGGACAGAGCCATCGACGGTGGCTCGTACTCGGCTCTCTCAGGGAAGAGAGCCGAGACCACTTGCTCCAGGAACTGCGGCTCGAGACCTTCCGTTAGCGGGGGGGCCCACGGCCGAAGTTTCCCTCGGACCGTGCGGTAAGGGCGCCCCCACGGATCCCCGTCTAGGGTCGCCAGCAGCTCTTCTCTGGAGCGCGTCTTGGACTCGCCGATGGCCAGCCACAGAGCCTCCTTCGCCGCGCGGTACACCTCATACAGCGCGGCTTCTTCGTCGGGATCCCGCAGACGTCTCCTCCGACACCGCGTGTACGGTCGTCTGGCGTCTGCGCACTCGACGCGCAGCCGCTCTACTTCGACGCACCACCAGTACACGCGGCGCCTTGTGGACAGAGAGGAGACGCGTGGCATAGACGCGTCGCAGATTTGCGCCATCGCGTCGCTAAACCACTGCGCCTCCCGTTCGACGTCGACGGGACCGACGGTTGCCGACTCCCGGATCCAGGCTTGGACGATAGTGGCTTCCTCGAGAGCCTCCCTGTCGAGGCGTTTCAGCGCCCAACGCGGGCCGTCTCTTCGGGGGGCCGATTGGCTACGACCTTCAGCGGTCTGGGTGGAGACGTCGAAGCGTATATATCGATGATCCGATAGCGCCTCCACGTGCCAATCACGAACGCGGTGCGCGACAGCGGGACTAGCGAACGACACGTCCACAATGGATCCGCCCCGCTGTCGCACACACGTGTAGGCCGAACCCCGATTTAAGACAGCCAGGCCCGTCGTAACGGCCCACTCCTCTAGCACATCGCCTCTCGGGTCTGTGACCGGGGATCCCCACGCCGCAGATTTGGCGTTCAGATCACCGAGAAGCAAAATGGGCCGAGGATGAGACCGGCCGACGACGGCTCCCAACTCGACAAGGAAACTCTCGAAGTCGGCGAGACTCCTGTTGGGCGAAAAGTATGCCCCGATCGTGACGATCCCGTTCACAAGGGCGGCAACCCAACCGTGACCCCGGGACACGTCGACAAGAGTCGCGCCGATGATGGCCACCAGGCCGACCAGATCCCCTGCCCAGTTATCTCGGGGGGGGACAAAATACGGCTCAGCGACCACCGCCACATTTACCGACCACTTCGCCATGCTCAGGACCAAGAGATCCTGAGCTCTGGTGCAGTGGTTGATATTCGCCTGGAGGAAATGGAGCGCCATCACTGGCAGTCCATTTCCCCGGCGCCTCGTCCAACCACAGGCCGGGAGTCGGCCGAAGAGGTGCTAGGGGGTGCGGCCCCCGCAGCCTTGGTCCAACGCTTGCTGCGCTTTCTGGGCGCGCCGCAAGCGTTGCCGACAGTTCTGTGCCCCGCAGACTTTCCTGCAGCCGCACAGAGGCTGCAGTTTGGCTCCGCGGAGCACTGGGACGCCTTATGGCCGGGCTGACCGCAGCGATAACACAAATCGCTGCGGTCTGCTTCGCTAGTGCACTGGGCCCGGACGTGCCCTTTCTCCAGGCACCGGTAACACTGCATGGCCCTGGGTGCCAGGAGTTTAACTCTCGCTGACACCCAGCCCACCAGGAGAAGTCCCGCGTCGGCAACTTTCCTTGCCGCAGCTACTGGGCACCGCACCCAGATGGTGCCCAGCCCTCCAGCGTTGACGCGGATTTCGCCCGCCCGCACATTTTCTGGCGGGCATCCGCCGCTCCGGGCTATGGCCACAACTACCTCCTCTGGGGAAACAGAGTCGTCCAGCCCATCGACGCGCACCTCAGCCGTCTTGATGGGTCTGGACACCCGGACCTCCTCGGGGTTGAGGACGTCCCTCAGCTTTGCAGCTAGAGAGTCCGCCCTCTCGGCACTGCTGGTCCCCGCCAACTCGAACATCTTGGCCCCCGTGGCTGCCGTTCTAAAACGGAAGCCATCCGGGGTGCCAAAATCGGCAAAGACCAGCTTGCCTCTCGCCTCCGCCAGTACCTTCTGGTACGTCACGCCTCTCTCCTTGGCTTCGGGCTGCAGCGTGACTACTACAGCCTCGGAGCGGGGGACGCGGATTTTCGGGGCCTGCCCCTTGGATCCGGGCGCGTTCTTGGTCTTGCGGCCCCTCTTCCGCCTCTTTTTGTGGCTTTCGGCCGTCTCCCAGCCACCCTCTTTTTCTTTGGGGGACGAGGTGCTCCCTTCAGTGGCATTTCTCGTCCCCTTCACGGCCTTTTTGCCCGCCTGCGTGGGCTTTTTGGGCGCCTGCGTGGGCTTTTTTGGCGCAGGTGGCGCTTTAGCCACCTGTGCCCACGTTGGCCCAGCTGTTGCTGGAGCGGGCTCCGCCTCCCTCCTTCGCTTATCTGCCGCCAGCGGCGGACGAAGGCGAATAGGGGGGTTGAGCCTGGGCTCTAGGCTGTCCAGGCGGGCGGTCATTATGCTCAACAGCCGGTTGAACTGGTCTTCCCCCAAAGACCCGTTCTGTGGCAGAGCACGACTGTCCGCAGTCGTCGCACCCTGCTGCCGGCTGAAGTCTGCCCTCAGGGCGCTGACCTCCCGCTGGAGCTCCTCCATCCTCGTTTGGAGACGGTGATTTTCCTCTCGGAGCTTCACCGTCTCCTCCGAGATCGTGCGGTCAAGGAGGACGTCCACCGCCTCCTTGATCCCGTCGGCTGCCTCTTTTAGGGCCCGCGTGAACGTCCCCTTCAGGTTGCCAGATTTCGTGGCTACCTTCAGGACGACGTCCACGCCGTCCAAAACTTGACGGCTAAGGGCCTCTGCCGTCAAGCCTTCAGGGACTGCGGCGGTCTGCATCCGCCTCTCCCTTGCCCGTCGAGCCAACTCAGCGACCTCGTCGGTCGCGATGGCCTTCCGGCCCTCTCTCCGTGCGGCATTGAGCTCCGCCTCGGTTCTCAACAATGCGATGGAGGCCTCGGCATCACATTGCTCCACCTGCATTGAGCCGTCGGAGTCGCTGACTCCGCTGGCCATCGGCGTATCAGAGCGCTTCAAGAAGCGGCCCCGAGTGTCACGTGACGGTGCCGGAGTGTTTGTTCCGGAAGCCGTCCCGCGACCTCTGCCCCTCCTGGTTGTCGACACCTTGGGGGCCGGCAGGTTCTCCTCGCTAGAGGACAAACCCGCCGAACCCGCGTCCGACCCACAGACACGCGGCCGCTTCCCCCAAAACTTGGAGGGAGCGGCCGCAACGGCTTGCGAAAGGGTGGGTGTGTTGTCGAAGGTAGACGACATACCACCCACCCTCTCCAAAACCACGCGAGGCTCCGCTGGAGCCTCCGCTCCTGGCCTCAGTGACGCAGTGCCAGAGTCCGACACTGCGTCCGCCGCGTGGCGCACGACCCGTCCGTTGTTAAAACTAAAAGAGATGAGGTCTTCAAAAGACCTCGATCTCGAGGAGCCTCCTCGGCTCTTGTTGCCATCGGCAAGCGGATGACGGTTGTTGCCCTCCCCAGAATACGAGGGGCATGACGATCCCGAAGGGATCGTGGCGGATTCTCCAGCTGCTGAGCAGCTGGTACCGCCCTGGGGTAGTATCTTTTCAATCGTCTTTTTCATTATTTGTTTTTCCTTTGAAGGGTGTGGTCCCTGTCTCCCTTCTTATCATCATTTCCCCCCCCCCCCCCTTATGACTAGTCTATCGCCCTCACAGTCACGTCTGATGGGCAGACGCGTATCAGAGGGCGACAATATTACATCCCAACATATGCCCCGCAACGATGGTCCGTCGCGTGGCATATGAAGGAATATCCCCGACCCCGATTCACTCCCCGAGGACCCCGAGGAGTGAATCGCCAATCACGTACCGTCCGATGAGCCCGCTCCGTGAGCCATCGCACGGTACACGATGTGTCCCTCCCCATATTCACACTCCGATGACTCGGAGCGTGAATCGCGCACTGCCCGGAACGACGGACAGGGCACCCCTCGCCAGAGTCTGAAGCGACTCCGGCGTGTGTGTCTCTCTTAGTCTGGTCTCTCACTTGGAATGGGAAAACTCCAAGATCATTGAGACACTCAAGCCCCACCACGACGACAACGTGGAGACACCCTCGGTGGGGAGGATAATTAACCTAACCTAACATTTGAGCTGCTTTCTTCACAGTATCAGAGATATGAGAAGTGAACTTTAGTTTTTGGTCCAAAGTTACTCCCAGGTCACGGATTTCTGAAACCTCCTGCAAGTTAATATTGTTTATTTTGTAAGGGGAAATCAATGGCTGTAATTTTCGAGTGTAACATATACAAAAACATTTTTCTACATTCAAGGTCATTCCGTTAGATTCACACCAAAGACTGATTTGATCAAGATCATGTTGGAGTAGACTGGCATCTGCTGGTGACTCTACTCTTTTATACATTTTGAGATCATCAGCATAAAAGGAAAAGTCGCAGCTAATTCTTGTTGGTGCTGGAGATTAGGTCCGATTCTGATTGCAGGCGCCTACAGGAAGACATCGATCGGGTCATGAAAACAAACTGTACTTCAACGTTTCCAAGTGCTCGTTGATGAGTTTCACCCGTGCTCGTGCACCTCTGCTCTATGAGTACGTGGTGGATGCGGCGCCAATGCAACGAGTCACGGAGGTGCGAGACTTGGGTGTTTTCATGACACCCGATCTGTCATTCCGTGAGCATGTAACCAAGATCTGTAAGAAGGCGTACAGAAACTTAGGATTTGTTCTGAGACAGACACAAAGCTTCACAAACATTACAGCAGTTAGGGTCCTGTATGATGCACTAGTCAGGAGTCATCTGGAACATAGTGCGGTCATATGGGCTCCACACGAAGCCAAGTACACTGTAATGTTGGAGCACGTTCAGAACAAGTTCACGCGCCATTTGTACAGGAAATTATATGGGGTATATCCGTTTTACCCACTGATGTATCCAACTCTGTTTGTCCTGGGCATGGTTGGCTATAATCAACTGCACGTCCGACGGGTGTTTACGCTGGTGGCCTACTTGGTGAAGGTGCTTCGTGGAGTGGAGAGTAACCCGGGAGTATTGCAGCGCTTGAGTCTGTGTGTACCGGATCGCTACGTGTGGAGGCGGCGCAGCCCGCCACTGCTACTGGTACCTTCAGCCAGAACTAACCTGCTTGCCAAGGCACCCCTTACCAGAGCTTTCCGTTCCATCAACGACCTTCAAATACAGATCGATGTATTTATATGTTGTTGGAGTGAATTCGCAAGGGTATTACTATTTATATTAAGCTACAAGCAAAATAATATTTAATTTTTATTTAATTTTTTAAGGTAAACTATGTTTGTGTTTAGGTTTTTGTACTATGTTTATATAAGTAATTATGTTACGCTGTTGTGTGTTTTAATGGTGTAAATATTTAATAATGTTGTTATTTTAAAATTTTGTATTTTTTTTTATTGTAAGTATATTAGTTTAAGGTCTTAATTGTCGCATTAGGGTAACCCTGTAAAGATAGTCTAAGCTGTTATAAATAAATAAAGAAACCACCCAAACATTCCTATACTCAGCTCAAAATGCCCTGGACAAAAACGAACGTACTGTTATCATTGGTGAGTTTAATCTTAGTACTATAACGTTCAAAACTATTGAGGAAAGTCAGGTGAGTCACACTACTCCTTGCCCTACCAACAAAAACGATGTTACCAAACACTTCCTTGATTTTATTTCTATGAATGACTTAGGTCAGTATAATTACCTAACAAATAACAACTCTAGAACACTAGATCTAGTTCTTTGTAATACTGCAGTACATAACCTGACACGTTGCCACACACATCTGACACAAGAAGATCCTTTACATCCACCGCTCGAGTTCGCTATACCCACTGTCAACAACATAAATTCTCTACAAACAAAACTGGCCACTAAACCTAATTTCTTTAAGGCAGACTACGACAAAATCCTAGTTTCACTTAAGTCTTCGGGCGTGAATTACCTGCCTCTGAGTAGCGCTTCCAGAATGTCCCGCCACTTCGATGTCAAAGTGTCAAACGTCTTGACATACTTACTTTACCTTTAGAGATACAAATGTCTTGTTTCGGGTACAAATATTACATATGTAGTACAAACACCTTAATATGATACATTTTAAATTGGGGACTTGATCCAATAAAAATAATATAAAATATTTGAAAAAAATATTAAGACTAGACAATATGGCTGCGGGACTGTTCGAAAGAGATACCGTGGCCCTGAAACACAAAGGGCATAGAAGGAATATGGATGGGTTTTAGTCAGTAGAAGTCTGACACTCCCTTTCGCTCCGCCCAGAGCGAGGGGTGTCATTTGATGATTTCAAATAGGAAAAAAAAAGGCCAATATGGTCAAAAGACTTGGCTTTCCCTTAGGGGTAAATTAAAAAAAAAGAAGCTATCCTTCGTTGACAACCATTGAGATAGAAAAAACATGGAGGCGCCGCTATATTCTATAGATACATTTGCTTATACAAAAATATGAGTGAAAAACGATCCAGAATGTGAAATATCGTTTTGTTTCATTCTTTCTAATGCAGTAATCGTATTTGAAGAAAGAGACAACAATATTTCAGTTGTTGCTCATAATGGCAACATTTTGTAGTTACGAGTCATACAGTTGTAGGTAAGTGCCGTATCCGCCATATTAAGCGACCAGTTTCGTAGTAGTTCCGCTGTCAAATAGTTGTTTACTTTTTGTCTTATTGAGATTTGTAAGAAAATTACGAGGAGTTTACCTTTAAAACTGCATGTATATGTTGAAAAATAGCAATTCAACATGCCTGTGTGTTGTATTGTGAATTGTGGTGCAAGAAAGAAGGAAAATCAACCTCAATTATCTTTGCACAGGTTAGTAGCCGGTTTTCATGCAATAGTACTTAGAGTAATACACTCTCGCTGAAAAAATTGCTAAGCAATCATGAATTTATGGCTAAAGTTTTAATATTTGGGTTTATTTCCGTCCAACATACCTTTTTGTTAATTCATAATTTCATTCGTTTGTTTACAATAACATGTCATGGTGGAATAGTGTTGTACCATTGCCGTAATAGTTTCCGATACTAGTTCCTTCGCTGTGCTGAAACGATATCTGTTCGAGTAACCTTGCCGGCCCGTGGTTCACATCACCGAGAGACCGTACCACAGAGTTATAAGATGGTTATACGTGATCCAATCCAAATCTATAATTAAGATCTGCCTAGATATAAGGTATAGATATCACGGTCAAAGAACATCTGAGAAAGTGTCACATAGACAGTTTTTGAACAAGCTAATATCGTTTCGAATTGAATAGGTAATAACTGCATTTGTAAGCTTATTTACCAATTAAATGTTTTACTTTCATCACTATCACACCAATAAACAAATTTAAAAAAATAATTCTCTTTTTATTTTACTCCACCAGTCAGTATGTTAAATAGAATAGAAACATTATCTTCTTCCTATTAGAAGAACTGGTTTTTCACTATATATAGACCAAATATAAAATAAGCGAACGCGCAAACGTGATGCATTTAAAAAGCGTTCTTTAATTCTGTGCAGAAAAACCACTTTAAATTAATTTTATTCTCGGGTATAAGAAGGTAAGTAAATTTACTCATATTTTTTTCTGTAACAACGGATTGGAATTATAATTCAACCGTGATATCTAGTAAGACTCGGTAATACTAATATGTAGTACTGGTATCGATACTCGTTACAGTAACACTATGTTCCATGATTGGCACAACCCTAGCGTTAGCAGCCATTTTAAGAGACATTCTAGGTTGTAGGTATGCACCTTTTTTTTGTAGGTATTTCCAGTCCATACTTTTTATATGTCTATGTTGACAACAGATGTTTGAAAACAGAATGAGGAAAAACAGTTGCAAAATGTTATTAAAAAAAAACTGGGAAAAAATATGGAAATGTAGAAACCTGATCTAGCAACCCTGATATCTCTGTCAATGTCATTTGATCAGAGCCGAGCGCCATAAGCTAAGTACATTTTTGTTGGCTAACATCAAAGAGTATAATAAATTAATAATAAATGGCTAACATCGTCCTTGAAGCACTGTATACAACTTGTATATGATTTTATTATCACTTACTTTTTGAATTAAAAGATGGATAAACTACAAATGTGTAGGATATGTTTAGTGGAGGATGTTCGGATGGATGTAGTGGTCAACAAGGACTTGCGTGAACTATATGAGAAGCTGACTGATATCCCAGTAAGTTGATACTTTACAATATAATATTGACTATCCGATGATAATAATATTCTTGAACTACCTCAGTACCTCTCATCTCGCACGGAATTTCGTGTGTATTTCTGGTCAGAGGATCGTCTTAGAGCAAAATAGAAATCACAGACAATGGTGACTTAAAACAATATGAGTTAACCGGTTATAAGTCGCCAATCTGCCTTGAACAAGAGTGGCAATCAATGCTTATACCTTCTCTGTCAGATGCTTATAGGACTGTATGCTTGGTGATTCCTAGAAACAAAATAGTGTAATGCAAGTTTTGTTGCAGTTTGTAACTGCAGACAGAAGACCGATTCTTGCTTGTTTTTTCTGCTGCGCTAAACTAAAGCAATGCTTCCGGTTTATGAGAAAATGTTTGGAAGCCGATGAGCTATTTTCTCAGATCATGGATGAGAATTATGAGGTATGGTATTTTCAACTGTCACTTTTTTATTCTCTTAACTTCTAATTTCAGTACAATGTGTAGATGATTTCTCTTGTCCCCTTGTGTCTGGATTTCATTCCAACCATACCGTGGAAGTTGAAGGTTGTATGCTTTTGTTAAATGAAGGTGACTACAATTATGACATATAAAATACTCCACATAATACTGTTTTAGTACAACTTCAGCATGAAGCTTGTACATGTATGTGGCAGGTTGATAACAGTCCTCTCATCACACACAACTCGCCAGATGAACAACACTTCTCTTTCCAGTCCTTGGACACCACTCCATTACAGCTATACTCCACCTGCCATCACCGCGCCTTGCTAGTTCCAACTCCATTTGAGTTCCATGACGCTATTTCCAATATCAAAGACATTGTACATCTCTGGATTTCGACGTTTGGAACTCGGTCTACTAGTTGTGTGTTGTGTTGGTGTTTCTGGCACAACCCATGTAACAAAAGCGTGTACAGTGGTAGGTGCAGTTGGTAGCATGACCAATTGACCCGGGTACATTGGGCCTACTGAAGATCTGCACTTGTGGAGACTCTTTTGAGTGACTTTACCTAATACTATAATATTCTTTTTGCAGCCTAATCCTTTGATGAACCCAGAGCACTTCACCTCTTGCAGTGGGTTTGTAACAACTCCCACAGAACACATGAGTATAATGGATAAATGTCAAATAGAAAATATTGCTATCAAAGAACCATTACCAGCTGTTTGTGAGGGACTAGATGATATTATTGAACCAAAGGAGGAAAATCTAAGTGATGGTATGTTTATAAGAACAAAATATTAAATGATCATTGAATTTATAAAAAAAAACTTGAATATAAATAACTTAAATAAAGGGTTAATATTTATGATGGATAAACATGGAAGGTGTAACGTAAGCGTACAGCCTCTTGTGACCTCTCGTCACTTCAGACCATGAAATGATGAAAGACAACAATTTTTGCTGTAATGTGCATCTGGATTGAGGGCCCATTTATTAAATTCTTAATAAACGAAATAAGACTTAAAGGGGAATTAGTTAAAAATATTAAAAACTTAAAGCAAAGGGCCACAAATTTCTTAAATGTGAATTAAAACTGTTATGATCACATAACTTGGGCCCTCAATCCAGACGTGTGCGTAAAGTGGCATAGCCTAAATCTCAAAAAGTACTATCTCTAAGTTAATTATTTTTATTTAAGAATTTAGTTAAGATTTTCTTAAACCTTTTAAGAAATTCCCAAATCTGAAGAATATGACATTACAAATTTATGGTGGTATATCTAGGGCCCTCAATTCATATAATATAATATCAATTCACATAAAAAGTAACAAAATCATAAGCACCACACAATTTTTTTTAGTAAAAAAACTTATTCTAATTTTTGTGTTAATCTATGAGGTTGAGCATAGCCAGTAAAGCCGAAAATATTGGCCCTCAGTTCAGACGTTTTAGTAAAATTCGCCTTCATTTGCTTTTAAACAATTTGTGTCATTATTTCTTTTTAACTAATTCACAGAGGTATCCAACTAAAATATCAACGCCTTACGAGTCCAATTCAACAATGCCTAACGGGTGTTGTTGGGGCTGCCTCGGTACTGCAGTGCATCGGGGATGTTCGCTGAGTCGCGTATTGATTGCTTCTATGCGACGATGCGGAAACGGTGCACGTCCTTGGTGCGCAGGGTCTGCACCAGCTCCAACACCATCTTGAGGATGATGGCTGAGAGGTTCAACTGTTACTACATTAACCATTGTTGTATGCTTAATGTAGTGACGAAAACAATAAAATGATGCTTTAATTGATCCTAGTTGGATCAATTAAAGCATCATTTTATTGTTTTCGTTGGTTGAAGTGAATTGAATTGAATTTAATATTGTAATGAATTTGTGATTATGATTGAATTTGATTTATAGTTAATTGGTGTTGATTTGTATTTTTTATGCTTTGTATTTTTATTTATTTTTAATTTTTGTTTGTTTTTGTAATTACGTAATAATAAATTAATAATAATAAATTAATTTCTATAACTTCAATAAACATTACATCAATGTGTTCTCAACTCCTGAACTAGGACAGCGCTGTATGACAGGGGTTGAGGTTTCCGGTTACATATAGCTCTGAAAGTGGAAGCTTAGACAGTGCTTACTGTAGCTACTGTAGAAATTGACCAAAAATAAAAAAAATAAAAAATATCTACATAATAAAAATTGACATAATATAAAAACTTAATATGAATTGACAAAAACTGACAGAAGAACAGAAGGAAGATAAGGTGAAGTAAAATAAAGGCACATTTCATAATTATGGAATAGAGGTAGCGTGTGTGAGGTGAGATGTGTGCGTGTGCGTGTGCGTGTGCGTGTGCGTGTGCGTGTGCGTGTGTGTGTGTGTGTGCGTGTGCGTGCGTGTGTGCGTGCGTGCGTGCGTGTGTGTGTGTGTGTGTGTGTGTGTGTGTGTGTGTGCGTGCGTGCGTGCGTGCGCGCGCGCGTGTGTGTGTTATGAATATTTATGTAGATTACAGTACTTATAAGGGTTTCAGTGTCATCGAAGCTATAGTTTTCCAGCCAAAGTAATATTTCCTTTTTTATCTGGAAATTACTCACATGCTTAATTAATTTATACTGGCTAATTTGGAAGTAGAGGCGCGGCGCTAAGCTGTTATAATGCTTTCTGGCAAACTTGCTGCTTACCTGTGGTACGGGATATCTGTCGGATCTTTTGCTATGTTTAGGCAAGAAGGGGACCGTAAGTCGGTGAAATCTCCGTAGACACTCGTAAATAAATATTTTTCTTACGCTCAGCACTCGCGCTTGCTCATACACCAAACTGGTTGGGGTTCTGAAGTTAAGGGACAGTAGGACCTTCAAAACTGCACGCTGGGAACGCTCTATTTCTATCATATGGGATTTGCCGGCGCCACCCCATGCACAAATACCATAGCCCAAGACGCAGTGGCACAATGCTTTGTACGTTTGTATCAGAAGTTTCGGGCTGGCAACATGTCTCAAGGTTTTGAAAATAAATATAAGTTTGCGAGTTTATTTTGCAGTAACTGAAATATGTTGACTCCATTTCAAGTTTTCATCGATTGTAACACCGAGATATCTTATGTTGCTCACTCTCTCCAGCCTAGGGCAAGCACAAGTATCTTGATAACATGAACCTCTATTACAAGGGAACGTGTGGATGGGCACAGTAAAGTCTGGACTGGGGCTGCCTGACTTAGACATACTAAAGCAAAGGTATTTTGTTTTACTGGCGTTTATGGATAGAAGGCTGTCTTCAAGCCAGGCAGTTACTCTAGCAAGCCCACGTTCCCTTACCTGTGCCAGGTTTTCCCAAGATGTGTCATGGAACAGGAGCACTGTGTCATCAGCAAACATTGTTATTTCGGCTTGATGAATTGGAAGGTCACAGAGCCGATTAATGTATACCAGGAAAAGTGTTGGGGCTATAGTACTTCCCTGGGGAACACCGTAAGCGCAAAGAGCTTCGTCACTCATCTGCCCATCAATGCGGACTCTTTGGTGCCGGCCAGACAGGTAGCTTTTAAACCACTCCTGGGGTACACCTCTAACGCCGACGCCCTCCAATCGACTCAATAGGATGGGAATTGACACAGTGTCGAACGCTTTCTGAAGATCAAGGAAGATGCCGACGCATTTGTCCCCTCTATCCAGGCAGTTCGTTATTGCCGTGGTAAGCCTCAGAACAGCGTCATTTGTAGAACGTCCAGCACTGAACCCGTATTGTTTATTCGACAGCAGGTTGTTTTTTTCTAGATACTCTACGAGTCGCCTATTTGCAAGTTTTTCCATGACTTTGGCGAGAGTGCTCAAAACAGATATTGGTCTGTAGTTGGTCACTTTTGATTTGACGCCGGCCTTGAAGATGGGTGATACAACGGCTTTTTTAAAGGCGGTTGGAAAGCTACCCTGCATGAAGCTCATGTTGCAGAGGTGTGCAAGGGGCGTAGCAAGTTTATGCTTATATTTTTTTAATATGGATACATGCAGGTTATCCCATCCAGGGGCGCTTCCATTCTTAAGGCCAGTGACCACCCGAATAACCTCTATCTCATCTGTTGGTCCAAGTGTCATCGAGTTCAGAGAGCTATTCGACTTTGCGCTGAGTTTCACCAGTGTATCCTCGGCCATCTTTAGCTTGGTAAGCGTTTTGCTAGCCAGTTCTTACCCGATTGACGTAAAATATCTGTTAACCTCGTTTAAAGAATTCTGTGTGTTATTTTCTAATTGTAGCAGTTCCGTGGCACTTTTAGCATCATTCTTCACATAGCACATTTCTTTGATGGTGTTCCATGTTCCTTTGATATTGTTTTGGTTCTTTTCCAATTCCGTTTGATAGTATGAGTGCTTTAGAGTTTGGATAATTTTGTTGCAAGTGTTTCTGTACTTTGTGTATTCCTTCCTTAAATCTTCGTTGTTTCGGGACTTTTTTTGTTTTATATGATTTTGTATTTGATTTAATAATGTTTCCAATATGGGTTATGTACCTGAAATAAATTAATTTGAATTGAAAATATGTTAAAGTCGTATTTATGTCTTCAGATACATTCATGTTTTGCAGATCCCTCAGTCCAGACATTAATGAATTGAGGGCCCTAGATATACCGCCATAAATTTGTAATGTCATATTTTTCAGATTTGGGAATTTCTTAAAAGATTTAAGAAAATCTTAACTAAATTCTTAAATAAAAATGATTAACTTAGAGATAGTACTTTTTGAGATTTAGGCTATGCCACTTTACGCACTCGTCTGGATTGAGGGCCCAAGTTATTTGATCATAACAGTTTTAATTCACGTTTAATAAATTTATGGCCCTTTGCTTTAAGTTTTTATTATTTTTATTTAATTCCCCTATAAGTTTTATTTGGTTTCTCAAGGATTTAAAAAATGGGCCCTCAATCCAGATGCACATTTTGCTGTATGACTTTTGGGAATTCATATTTTCTTTTTAGTTTTACCATAAATGTTGATCAGCTGATCGTGTCAATTCCTGTAGAAAGTCTTTTTTTATTGCGAATTTCAAGAAGTTGTAGAACAAACATTCAGTTTCATGGTCTGAGAGAGCACACAAGAGGTCATGCGTTTATTATGTTACACCTTCATCATGATCTGCCCAGCCTTTTCCCAACTATTTTGGGGTCGTTTATTATGTTACACCTTGTTTATAGTATAATGATGTAGCGTAAACTAAACTTAGGGGGACCAATTAAATATTAAATATTCTTGAACCTTTTGCTGGAGCTGCTTCTAAAGAGCCTGGAAGCTAGGGAGGACTATTGCCAGGCTTTTGCACACAACGTTGTATTGATATTCGTTGGTGGCACATCGGTGGAGATCGAGCGACGTGCCAATGCAACCCTCGAACATTTCCAGGCGTGGGGGGTACGAAACAAACTTAAATTTGCCACGCATAAAACCATCGCAATGGTTATCCTGAGTGTCACCATCGACAAACAGCTGACTTTTAACGCACACTTCGCAAACGTGTGCAGAAAGGCAATAGAAATCCACAAACAGCTAACCAGGGCTACAAAGACCAGCTGGGGGCTTCAGCACCGCGCGATCGTATGGGCAAGGGCTGTCGGGAAGCTGGGCGTCAAGAAGCTGTTCAGCGCGGAATTGCACAAAAGCTGTGCAAGGCATACTGAATGGTCTTCTTAAACTCCACGCTAGGTCTGGCTGGGATACTACCACTCGACCTACGTGTCCGCGAAGCGGCATCGTTATACGAGGCCAGGAGAGGGGTGCCTCAGCTAGCACATAGCGACAGGAGGGTCGAGCAGACTGCCTCGGCAATGGAGGCCCCACACCCTGCGGAGCGCTCGTAAGCCTGGTAAACCAAGAGCAACTCGATGCCACGAACTTAAAACTTCATATCTTTACGGACGGGAGCAAGGTTGGGGCGGCACTGCCCATGTTGAGCGGCCACGCCGAAACCAAAGCTCGTAAGCTTGCTCTCCCACATTACTCCACTGTTTACCAGGCTGAGCTTCTGGCGATTCTGCGTTGCAACCAGGGAGATCCTGAAGCACAGTGCGCAATCGTTTGGAATTTTCAATGACTCCATGGCAGTCTCCAAAACATAGAATTTCAACCGACACCACCCTCTGACAGTGGAGGCAACGGCTAACCTTAGGTCCCTGTATTCAAAACAAGGCTATTACCTTGTTTAAGCACGGTAAAACTCGAACAAAATATTATAACCATAGATACATAGATTTTTTTTTCTCATTTGTTCGACCGGCGAACTTATTTTAATCGAGAAACAAAAAATTATAAAATAAAGGACAATGGGCTAAAATGTATGGAACTTGGTCCAAGAGCCTCCACTGATGAGACTTATGGGGAATGTACATACTTGTCATATGATTTGACAAAAGTTTATCAAAATCCGTCCCAGGATTCTTTTTTATGATCATGTTTACCTATTTTTTTTTTTGTTTCGGGGTGGAAAATCCTCATGTATGTCCTCACCCCTGGGGCGGGCGGAGGGGTCTGTCAGACTCTAACTGACTAAAAACCACCCCGGAGTTCCCTTCCCACACTTGCACCGGGGATCATGGGGACTAGTGCGCCCTCCACGATCCCCGGCTAGTGCCGGCCTGCGTCTGCGGGTTTCCTCAAGTCCGCGGGGGAGTGAGGCGTACTCCTCCCGCGACATCCAATAGGGGTGCGCGCGGAACACTACGCGCCACCGCCTCGGGTTATATGGGGGGGCGGCGAAGGCTCTTGGAACACTTTTGCCCATTGTCCTTTAAAAAACGCTTGTTTCGTTACTAAAGGTTTATATTAGTATCAGTGGCGAAGCGACTCTGAAAACTGTCAAAATGACACCCATGACGAAAAAACCGAAAATTTTCGTCGGTGCCATCACGGATTTTCATTTTGACCTCATTTTCGTTATCGTGACCTCAAAAACCACGAAAATGACACCCATGACCAATAAACCGCAAAAAAAAAGTAAACAATAAAATGCGGAAGAAGTCTTAGTCTAATAAAAAAAATAAAAATTCATAATTATCTTATGTAAATAAGTCAACACAATAAAAAATCTAGTTGGTACCAAACACGATATTACTCATTCTATCTCGTTCTCCTCTACATACTTTCTTTTTCTGCCCCTGTCGTAACTCAATAGTCTTCGGCTTACTGAGCTCTCTACAAAACGGTACTGCCAGCCGCGAAGTCACGTGTGCGCGTCCATACGATTTTAGTACTGAATTCATATCACCTGTTGCTTTATTTGTTGACATGAAAATGTTGTCATTTTTTATTCTTTTCAATCCTATGATGTATTAAATGGCTATACTGTGATGTGACAGCCACAGATGTGTATGTAATATATTATGTGACTACAGTAGATACTTAGACACCACGTAGAGTGCCTTGTTTCCAAAGGGAAGCCGGCAGGAATCGGTTTCTTAGGTGCCTTCGGGCCTGATTCGTATGCATAATACGTTTGTCATCCACATCCTTGATCAAATAACGAAACAAGCTTTATAAATTTTATTTTATTGTTTGTTGTTTTACATAAGTTCGACGATCGAACTAATGAATCAAACTAGTGAGAACAAACTACCTTATTTGCGGCAAATATTATTTTGAGGGCTATTTGATATCTACGCTGAAGGAATCACTTAAATTCACAGAAAACCATTTTATGTAGGTATAGAAATAAACAATTTTAATAATAAACCAGTAAGGGCGAGTGTTATTGCTTACTTACAGATCTAGAACCAGAAAATGTAGACAATAGCTATCTAGATGTAGAAGATATGCTCCCAGACCATTCTGAACCAGATTCAGAACCTTTTATGGAGGTTAAGATTAAAGTGGAAGAAGTAATGGAAATATCTGAGAAGAAACAAACAGCCGCGGTGACAAATAGTAAGTATTAGTTAGCTATTCAGTAAGTAAACAAACTGGCCGACGGTCTACCTGACAGGAAGTTGTTGTGTTGTCCATACTCATAGAATGTAACCATTATGTCACAAATGATGTAATGATGAACTAGGAACATCATAGACTTATCAACAAAGTAAAGCCATGGCCAGCAAAACGAACAGCTACCACAATCCACGAGCATAACGCTAAAATCAGCCATTCCCCTCTCGCTGGTTTTGTGCCCCGACGGCGTCAAGTTTGCACAGTTTTGTTCTTAATGTCACTAGTTATAAAGTGTATTATTCAATGTTAACAGGAATTCTCCTGCTCTGCGCTCCCTTTCAGTGTTCTGTGTATCATTCATTCTATCTGCTTCTAATATTGTACTTATCTTATTTATAATCACAGGTGTGCGCGTCACAAGAAAAGAAGATACTATTACTGCTGAGCAGAAAAATGAACTATCAAACTTTAAAGTGTTCCGGACAACTAGTCGAAATCGTACGTCCAAACCTGGCACTTCTTACAAAGAGCCTGACGAATGTGTTCAGCGTATTCGTAAAAAATCTTACGAGTGTGATGTATGTCAGCGTAGTTTTAGTCAGAAGATAAATTTAAAGAACCATAGTCGAGTACACACTGGTGAAAAACCTTATAAGTGTGACGTATGCCAGCGTAGTTTTAGTCAGAAGATAAATTTAAAGCACCATAGTCGAGTACACACTGGTGAAAAACCTTATAAGTGTGACGTATGCCAGCGTAGTTTTAGTCAGGAGACTAATTTAAAGAACCATAGTCGAGTACACACTGGTGAAAAACCTTATAAATGTGACGTATGCCAGCGTAGTTTTTGTGCAAAAGTTTCTTTAATAAACCATATTCGAGTACACACTGGTGAAAAACCTTTTAAGTGTGATGTATGTCAGCGTGGCTTTGGTAAAAGTGGTGGTTTACGAAATCATATTCGAATACACACTGGTGAAAAGCCTTACAAGTGTGATGTCTGTCAGCGTAGTTTTAATCAGAGGCCGCATTTAACAAAACATATTCGAATACACACTGGTGAAAAATCTTTTAAGTGTGATGTATGTCAGCGTGGCTTTGTTGAAAGTGGTTATTTACGAAATCATATGCGAATACACACTGGTGAAAAACCTTTTAAGTGTGATGTATGTCAGCGTGGCTTTAGTGAAAAGAGTTCTTTAACAAGACATTTTCGAACACATACTGGTGAAAGACCTTACAAGTGTGATGTATGTCTGCGTAGTTTCAGTCAAAAGAGTTCTTTAACGCAACATATTCGGACACACGCTGGCAAAAATTCTGCATCATCATCTACAGCCTGAATTCACCCACTGCTGGGTCTAGACCTCTGTTTTCTTGTGCCAATCTCCACGGTCCTGTGCCAGCGTCATTCATGTTTTCCCCTGATGGTAACTATGCCGTCAGCCCATTTCTTTCTTCATTTCCTTTTTCACCTGTCATCACTGCGCCTTGCTAGGTGGGATGCCCAAATCCATTTGGGTTCCGTAACGTCATATCCAATATCGAAAACTTTGTAAGCCTTTGGATTTTGACGTTAGGAACTCGATCTACAAAAAATCTAAAAAGTTGTTCAGTTCAATTAACACCAGTCATAATATTTTTCATACCCATCATATCAAAAGTCTTTGAAACTGCCATGCATAAACGCCTTACTCAATTCATCGATAAGCATGCTATCCTAAGGGAAGAATATTTTTGACAGGCCTTCGATTTCGTATCACACATATTGCAAGCCAACAAGCAAGCAGGAAAAGAAAAGCTACAAAAGCAACAAGCTAGAAAAGTATGGGATACAGGGCCCAGCACTCCAATGGATAGAAAGCTTTTTAAATAATAGAATACAGTGGGTAGAAATAAAAAAAAAGTGATAGTCAACTGGAACTAACATACAGATGAAACTATAAACACAACCGGTCTAGTGTACCTCAAGGGGGTGTGCTTAGTTCCCTATTGTTCTTACTTTATATAAATTACCTTCCTGAAGTTACTAATCACCCCAGTTTTCGGTTCGCTGATGACATATCGTTAATAATGACATCGAATAATACTGACGTGGATAAATATACAACTGACATAAATAATACAATTGAATCGATAATAACATGGCTTGACAAAAAGAAACTACGTATAAACCTAACAAAAACTAATTTTATTCAATTTCCTACTTAAGGAAGAAAAAATAAGATTTTAGACAACAATTATAGAGAACTAAAAGCAAAAGACGTAAACGAAACGATATTTCTCGGTATCACGATTGATAAAAACTGCAACTGGAAGGCCCACGTCAATAAAGTATGCAATAAAATAAATAAATTCGTGTACGTTCTATACGAACTCTCAAAAACATCAGTATTAGAAACCGTATTATCTGCATACTAGGGTACGTTGATTCTGTGTTAAGATATGGTATTATCACCTGGGGTTACTCAACAGACAGTCAGAGAGAGTTCATCGCACATAAAAAATGCATCCGCCCCGTAGCGGGAATACGCCCATGGGAATCTTGCAAACCCTTTTTCAAAAACTTCAAGATACTAACACTTTCATGTCTGTATATCTTTGAATGCGCTATATTTGTGAAAATGCACCGGAAGAATAAAAAATCTCATGAAATATTTCCAAAAAGTACTAGGCACAGAAATAGAATAGTTTTGCCCATAATTCCTAGGACAGCATTATACAGTAAGAATAGTCATGCAATTTGTGTTCGCATATTTAATGCTATACCTGACATTATTCAAATCTTACCAGCTAATAAAGGATGATGAGACATTTTGGTACCCGGTCCAATAACAATAATTATTGTATTATTGAGTTGGTCTAACCTTTAGGAGAAAAAAAATGTATGGCGACGAAACCTGAATGTTAGTATCTTCAGAGATATTGATATATGAATATGTTTCATTTGTTCAACATAACAATATAAGTATCATATTAAAAACTTAAGCGATACAACTGACAACTTTGATACCAACCAACCTAGGTGCCTACCACGGGATATATCGGGAGCGGAGTGGGGGGTGCAGTGCGCGTGATCGGCTGATACATCTCCATCTATCAATGGGCACTTGCGCGCATATTATTTCTATTATATGGTACTTAGGATATGCCAGACGCGAAGGGTTCCTTGCTCCAGCAGCATTTCTCAATGATGTCATTGTAGACAACGAAAACAGTGTATAATTGTAAAACTATAAAAAATAAAGTTGTTTTTGTTTTATACTTGTATTTTTTTACTCAAATAAATAACTAACTTGAGCGTAAAATGACTTTGAGTCATGCGTTTTTGTCATACGTGCGTGATTTAAAAAAAATAAACGTGTATTTTTATTCTTAGTGACTACTCTCACCCGCATGTTATAGCAAAAACGCGTGACACAAAAATCGCTCTAATTCCCTAAATACTAATATTTGAGACAAGCGCTCAAGTTTACATTATTCTACACAAAAATACCTTTTCAATGATGTATAACATGTTTCTATTGGAGCGGGTACCAGATTCCATACATTTCTGCCCATCATCCTTTACTAGGCGTCTTAAAGTATGGTTAAGGGAAAAGAATTTCTACTCAGTAAGTGATATATTAAATAAGAAGTTGGATAGTAAATAACAACCATAATCTTGCACCCTCTGACATTAATAGTATTCTGGAAAATGCATTTGACTGTATTGAATTATGATTTTAATAATAATTAATTATAAACCCAAATGTTTGCATGTCACATTATTATGACTAAGTATTATGGATCTGGATTGTTTATGTTAAAACCGAAATTGTACTAAAACTTGGAGGAAATAAATTGATCGATTGATTTGATTCGATCTACCAGCTTTATGTCGAGCATGGAACGCTCCGTGACTCTCCGTGCAACTCTCAGTCTGCACACAGCCTCCTCCGTGAGCGTCGCATGTTTCAGCACCGTACGTCATTGTGAGCAGAACACACTGGTTATAGAGGTGGGATTTTAGACATAGCGGAATTTTGTTTGATTTCAAAATGTCGTCCAATTTGCTAAACGCGGCCCACCCGAGCTGAATTCTTCGGGATATCTCCGTTCATTCCCAGTCGACCCCGCGGGGATTGCCACCGGAGGCAAATGGGAATAAAAATTCCCAGTCGCCACCGGCGGTGACTGGGAAGTCATTGCCCCCACTTCAGTTTCGCTGTACATTGCTTTCTCCATCGTAGAGAATAAAAGGATGAGCCAACTTATCCTAAACCTGCCTCCAATCTCTAAAAAAAATATTTTTTTTATTTAGATTTCGATATGAATAAACTTGTTAAAATTAAACATTTAAACTGGTATCACATCACATCATCATCACAGATAATCAGACTCTTAAAGACAGTAATTAAATTAGGAAAGTAATAGTAATCATTTCTTAATAAATATTCATAGATAACTGACTTTTTTTTATTATGGTCAATTATTTATTTACCATTTGTATAACCTTATAACACCCACATATAGATATTTCTGGAATACTTAATATTTAAAATTAGTCACAGATAAATTTTTTACAGGTAAATTTAAATCACAGATAATTCGAACATTAAAAAATATTGTATTCCTTTATTCATTTTTTAACACATTTTTTAAATAATTAAATTGTGTTAAAAAATGAATAAAAAAAGAAAAGAAAAGAAAGAAGATGAAAATATAAAAAAAAATCCGAACGTATATGGAAAGACAGTGGCTCAAAGAAGAGTTCATGAATGTATGGAGTGTATATGGTCAACAGCATCGAACTACAAATTATATAGAAGGTTGCACAGAAATCAATCAAATCACAGAAAGAATCGTAACAATTAGTGTTCTAAAGTTTCGAGAAAATGTCCCACTGTCATTTCTCCATGAACAAACTCCGAGTTGAATTTCTTGTATGAATTCATCTCTAAATATCTGTGTAGCCTTTCTTTGTTTTAACGAATTTTTCTGTTTGATTCTGCTGTTACAAACATTGGAATATGATGAATCTTGTTGCAGAACACTCAGTAAATGCACGAGGTTCGGATGTTTCGTACCAATTTCGTGGTTAAGCTTGTTGTGCCAACCTTCTATATAATTTGTAGTTCGATGCTGTTGACCATATACACTCCATACATTCATGAACTCTTTTTTGAGCCACTGTCTTTCCATATACGTTCAGATTTTTTTTATTATTTTCATCTTCACAAGGTTTGCGTGTAATGTATGACCAGCCTTTCATACTCCGTAAAGTATCTCAAGGACAAAAGGATAACTGAGCCAGAATACTACATAATATGATTGATGACTACTACATACGTAACTGTGACCACAGCACATTACCAAGTTTTGACGCTCTGACAAGAAATGTGAAGCACACAGTTCTGACAAGAACTGGACCACGTTTTGACGCCCTGGTAAGAAACAGTTCTGAAAAGAACTTTTTTGACATTCTGTAAAGAAATAGGAGTGTCAGGAGCTGTGAGGCCACTTTTCTACTCTTCGCTCCGCGTGTCTTCCATCTTCCGTAAACTCGATTCGTAACACAACATCACTCGACGGTGGCCTCCCGACACTAGCGCGCGCAAACTATGGAGCACCTATATTTATGCCATCTGCGCGCGCGCCGAGACGCCGCGCGCCTCCGTCAACACACAAGCGCCCCTCGTGGAAATAACACTGCAACAGTGCTGTAACGCGATTGGTGGAAATCCTGCTAATGTTATTGGATTTTTATTTTGTAATTTTTATTCTAATTTAATGTACATGTTTTTATTGGCTAGTGTTAATTTGTAAAATAGTATTTAAGGAAACCTTTTGGAAAATAAATTATTCATTCATATTCACATCCATCGAACACGGAGTTTATCTTTAACCTTCTGACGACCCTAAATAACTAAATAAAAATCTTAATATATCTGTGATTTAACGGTGTTTTGTTATAATATTTTTAATTAGTTTTCTTAATAAATTATTCTAAACACACACTCTTAGTTATATGTATTAATAAAAATGAGTTTATTCATAATATATACATTATTTTTATATTTCCGTTTAACATTTAGATACGCATGATGTAAAAGGTAATCTCCTTTTGCTGATGCTCTTTGCCAGCTGAAATGAAAGCATATGGCCAAGATAGACATACTGGTCAACCATCTCTAACTCTTCATTTCTAACTTTGACAGAAGTATTTGAATAGCTGTTGATGTTTGCCATAATCTTCGTCTTGGCCATATTCATCGTAAGTCCTACTTTGAAAGAAGCATCGTATAGATCTTGAAGCATATTCTGATGATCCTCGAAGTTTTAAGCGAATAAGACGAAGTCGTGTGCAAATGTTAAATGCGACAGGTAAGCGCCATTGATGTTAACACCGCAACAGTCCCAATTTAAGCATTTCACGATTTTTTCGAGGACTGCTGTGCAAAGTTTTGGTGAAATGGTGTCGCCCTGTCGCACTCCGCGGTTGATCTCTGCAGGGGGAGGCAAGGAATGCATGCGAACCTGTAGAGTGGCCGAGGAGTATAGTTCCCGCAGCACATCCACGTAACGGGAGTCGATATATGACACTGTCGAAAACCATGCATATATATAGGTCGGTTATATTCTTGGCACTTCTCCATCAACTGATTTGCCGTGGGATATCGTCGATGGTGGAACATCCGCTGTGGAAGCCGACCTGTTCGATGGGCTGGGCTTCCTCAAGTTCTCGGGTAAGACGATTTGTCAGGACCGTAGAGAAGAGCTTGTATACTTGAGAGGGAAGACCAATGGGACGATAGTTAGCTTGTGTCGAAGTATCGCCTTTTTATGAATGATGGTGACAATAACTGTGAAAATTCTAATTAGTTTTTAAATAAATAAAATAAACATAATCTTACTCATATTTGTGAAAAACGTTACAAGTGTGATGCATATCAGCGTAGTTTTACTTTAGCAGATTAATTTTATATGCACGTATTATTGAGTTGACGAAGACTCACTCTTAAGGGCGTAGCGTTGTTGAGTTTTTCTGTATTTCATAGTGTTTATCTTTCATAACAATTGATTTTTACTTCTGTTAGTTCTGTTTAGTTTTAGTCAAACGGATGTCTAGACAAAGCTTTTAGCTGCTGTTTCTTGCTTTGTGATTATATGTATTCATAGTATGGTTCTATTGTGCAGAAGCAACATTTTCTTACTGAGCAATCAGACTTGAAACAACACTGCTGAAAAAAAACCTTTGAAAAATGATATTTATTTCTGTGAATTGGTTAACTTGGTCCATCCAGGCGCTCAACACATCAATTTGCAGATACATTTCGTCTCTATAGAGCGTCTCTCGTCTGTGTCTCTCATGCCTGTGTGACTGTCTCTAGAGCTAGATGCGCCATGCCTGGACACTGTCAGGTAAGTATTGGATTGGGCTCTTTTTCTTTATCGTGTGTTTAGTGCCTAACCTGGAGTCAAAGTTTTTACTTGACTTTACATGATGTCGAGAAATATCTCTTAGGCATGCTGGTTTCCATACGATCTTTTCCTTAACCGAAGCGAGTGATAATTATACAATACGCACATGAGTTCGAAAAATCAGAGTTGCGTGTCTTGGGTTCGAACTAGAGACCAGTGACTTGGCAGTCCGACGGTCACACCACTAGGTTATCACTGCCTTTTTGACTGAAGTTCATCTCTCCACGAAATGTCTTAATTCTAGTTTCGTTCCACATCTCGCACATTAAGATTTGTTCAGTTTGGCCAGAGAGAGAGTATTTCTTAACGAGCTAATAATAATGAGCATGTACTCAGTGGGCCTCTTGATGTAGTGGTTGCAATCGGTACTGCTGAGCACGCGGTACTGGGTTGGAGTCTCAGGTCAGGCTAAGTGGTTTTGGGTTTTTACAGCAGTAATTTGCCAGCAGCAGCCTTAATAGCAATAGGTTCGCCGCTTACTACATGGCACTAACTGGTGAAATGTGGAGTATTAGGTACACCTCTAACTAACCCTTCGGGGGTTACAGGCGTCATGTTATTTAATCAGTAGGGTAAAACATTTACGAACTATATAGTTAAAAAATACATTTTGTTTATTCAGATCCAATAACGGTTTTATAACCTCTCATTTTATTAGCGTACACCTTATAATAGATGTCCCAAAAAGCCATTCGCTCGTGGAATACTCTGCTCTCTAGAGTAATTTGTTTGTCTATGTTTAAATATGGCCGCCGGGTCCGATCAGCTGGTTGCCATTTGAAAGGAGTTACATCTGACACTGAAGGCGTTGGATCTCTGAAAAACAATTAATATAATAAGTACGTAGTGTCTGGGACTGCTGTTCATTGGCATCTTGTCGTCCAGTAAAGTATCAGTCAAACCATGCGCGGTCCCAGCCTAAGATATTGGGGGGACGTCTCACAGGGCCGTAGCCAGGTATTTGGTTGGGAAAATATACGAAATAATAAAGAAGGCAGGTCAGGGGGGGGGGGAGGGCTCAACCAATGAGTTAAACACTACTAGGAACAACTTTTGAAAAACGATGTTATATCAAGCATCTCTGAATTTACCTATACAATATAGGTGCCTATACAAAACGAGCGTGGCGCCGACAGGTTTATTTCCGGGGGGGGGGGGGGGGTGCATCTCAGCCTCCCGAAAAGAGCCTGTACTCCACCACGGATATGTTAGGTTTTGCGTTTGTCGGTATTGATTCATGCTACGAGTAATTTTGTCGACTTAAGTATATAAAACATATCAATTGAGAAAAGTTAGGATTTAAGAGCGAGCGTAGCGAGCTCGTAAAATTTAGCAGCCAGTTCGAATTTGATAGGTTTTCTTATTGTCTATTAATGCAGAAATTGTGTCTGTTTATAAAGGAAAACTGAAAAGAACGCAGGATGTCCCAGCGAGCTCGGAAACTTTCATTCTTCTCCATAGAAGTATACGCTTTGCAACTACAGTACTTCCTAGTTATTAAGCCTTGTGACGCAAGAAACTCTTGAGAAAGCAAGAGCAAGCGTAGCGAGCTCGAGAAATGTTTGAAAACCCTTCCTCGGATAAATAAAGTATTATCTGTAAATTCATACAGGAATGAGAATAGGAGGAACTCTTAGACAGGAAACGGGATATTTACCCTGTTTACTGTTTCTTTTGAGTTCCCGATATTTCGGCGCTTATCGCAGTTATCCGTGATCATGGTGCTTGCAACAGCGCCGAAATATCGGGAACTCAAAAGAAACAGTAAACATGGTAAATATCCCGTTTCCCGTCTAAGTAATAAGGAGGACATCTGTCAACTTATGCAAAATTGAGATAGTATAGAATGTATTAGCGATCGAGAAAATTTTAGCATTCCGCCTTGGATAGGTTGATCTCTTTAAAGTGGTTCAATTCCGGCTTCACGGTCCCCTGCTCCTGAAATGAGTTAGATTTTCTTTCGTAAGAGCGAGCGAAGCGAGCCGTGCCTCGGATAGGTTCGGTTCTTTTGGTGCATTTATACAGAAACAAGATTACACTTACAACTTAGTCTTTTGCCATCATGCAAAGTATTTTTTTTTTAAATCATTGAGTTCAGAAACATGATCACGGTTGAACTAGACCCAGCCCAGGGCGGGGGGGTCATGACCCCCTGGATCCACTTTTGGTACTAATAGAATGCAAGAGCGAGAGAAGAGAGCCTCAAAAGCAGGCGGCCTCCGCCCATATATTAGGTTTTCTTTGTTTATTCATACAGATGAGATGAGAATACAAGTAACTCTGTCAACTTATAAAGAACTTAAAAAAGGGTAGGATGCATTAGCGAGCTTGAAAATTTAATCATTTGTATAAAAATAGCTATTGTAAGAAGATTTGGGGGGTCTTGACCCTGTGACCCCCCCCCCCCTCCCCCACCTAGGACCGCACCTGAGTCAAACGAGTAGTAGGTGCGGCGTAATTTGCGCAAACTGTTCCGGGCACTGGATTATGGCATATGATGCACTGAAGTACTTCTGTGTCCGGTCTGGCGTCCGCAGCCGGTCCACAACCTGTCCGAACCGGTTTGACTGGAACTTCACTGGATTGTAGAGGTCAGATATGCAGTCGCTCAATGTAAAGATCGGTATTGTTAGACTGGAAGCTGACCCCAGCATATTTGGGAGAAGGCAGGCAGGTGATTATTTGTTTATGAGACTGCCTCCTTGTGTTAGTCGTCTCTAGCGTGACTAGTAAGCTGAGCCAGGAACATAGACGTAACATTACATCTGCTAAACAATAGCACTTACCCGTATTTAGCGAAGTTGGTCCACATTACAGTCAAAGCATCAATGATACTCTGATCATCTTCACTCGGGGGTGTATCTCTGAACATTGACATATCAAAGAGGTACGCAGTATCGTCTCCGTGCGACGCACCGTTTGACGTGAAGTTCCTCGCTAGCCTGGCTCTATTCCGACCTCCTTCATACGCAAACATGTATAGGAACACTCTATTAGCGCCAGCTTTTACGTATCTATCTACTGATCTTTCTGCTGGATAGTTAAATGCAAGATCCGATCCGTAATCTAGGATAACACTCTGCAGTTCTTCGCTTAACGCCTTATCTCCGATATAAAAATGTCTGACAGTACTGACATCGGGAACATCTTCAAAACCAAATGCTAGTTCTTCTTCAAACTTGTAGTTTGCATAGAAGTCTTTGTTGGAATCATCTGCATACATGAACTTGGCTTCTTTATTCGTGTGTCCGATCATTATGTCCATTCCTTTGACTTTCGGTTGTAAGTTCGTGGGGTGATCTTTTAAAATTTTATCGTTTCCTACATTTTCTACGCACGGGCGAGTATAGGGGTGTCCATGGCCGAAAAACATGATTTCATTGGCTGATTTAATAACATTTAAAGGATCTTCTTTAGATAGAAATTTCATTGCTCCTTTCAAATCTCGTCCATCATAGCCAAGTCGTGCAGCTATATTCAAAGGTATACTATCATTCTTTTCAGTTATAACCCAAGTAGTCAACGCCGACCCACTTTGTATAATCGCCCGTTTAACGAAACCTTCTTTTGCTAGCAATTGTATATCTAAAGACATGGCGCCAGCAGACTGCCCGAAAGCGGTGACTCTATCCACATCTCCACCAAAGGCTGCAATGTTTTCTTTAATCCATTCTATAGCAAGGACTTGATCTTTTAAACCTTGGTTGTTATAACCTGCTTCACTAACACACAAAAAGCCATATGGACCAACTCTATAGTTAAAAGTCACTATTATGACATTGTGCCTGACTAAGAACTTCGGCGACAAGTCAGGCTCAGATTTGTGACCTCTTATGAATGAACCTCCATGTAGAAAGACCATTACTGGTAATCTGTTGCGTGAGCTCGCTGAGTTTGGCACGTAAAGGTTGACTTGCAAGCATTGTATGCTGCCCATAGCTTTGTTGTTGCTGTGCTGTGGGCAGGCTATGTTGTCGTGGTAGGCTTCGAAGGTTGAGCTGAAGCCGGGGTGAGGTGTCGCAGCCTGGAAAATGATGGAAATAGGAGCTAGATAAACATCAGAACATTAAGCTTGTATTCCTCAAAAGGTTAGAAGCGTTGTATAGTACATACAACCTCATTTATTTTTCTGTCCCATGTAAATAACCTCTATATCAGGATTTCCCAACCTTTTTAGTGTCGAGCCTCCCCAGACAATCAATAACATGTTCATGACCCCTGTTTATGTACTTAAGGTTCACTTTCAAATGGAACGGTATAGGGTTGCTTTTTGTGAATTTAAAGCCAAAGCCAAGCAAGCCAAAGCAAGCCTTTTTTTTGTTATTTTTATTGGAAAATTTCTTATTATAATTCTTACAACAATTATAATAATCTATCAAACAGATTGTCCTTATGTGGAGGGTGAAAGAGACTGCGTGGCTATCGCCTTTCATCGCTCCTCTAGCTGTCTAGTTCGTGAAGACTGCTAAGCTATCGAAGCAGGAACTAGAGTTACTTAGGATCAAAGCTGGCTGCGTGGGTACCGAGCTCTGATACCTCTAGTTAGTGAATGACAATTTGTTCGAAGACAGCTCTGTTCGTGTACGTGTGCATAATATCGTCGTGTGGTCCTCTGTAGATAACTCCCGGAATGGCGCTGGTACAGATTGTTACACACGAAGATTGTAGATAGCGTCACTCTATGTTATTGATCCGCTCATCATAGAGCTTTGAATAAGTAACACTAGATGGCGCTGTATGTTGGACACCTCCCAATTTTTTGTGACATAACAACAAACGCACGTTATTTTTACAAAAAATATTTATCAATTAAAACTTTTGTTATTATTAGTATGATAAAATAGATATTAGTGTAATTACTAGTCAGATACTTGAGCTTGCATGCTCTGTCTGTTGTAGGTACAGTTCTTGCCTGACCTATGGCTACCTTGCTATCAACGGCAAGACGATTTCGCTGCTTAGTTTTTTATTAAAACCAGAACTGAAAAAACCGTCGCACACGAGTATGTCGAGGAAAACGGATCAAGTGTTCGTAAAGCAAAAGCGGCAACTTTTGGATTAACAAAGAATCGTTTGATCGAAAACTGCTTCAATGTCAAGAGATGGAACTCATCTTTCATGACCGACTCGGCCTTCATTTCTAGAAATTCTTCCTGAACTTTTTTAGGTAATTGTAAGACATCGACAACAAATAGATTTCGGGTCATGTGCCATACTGGTGCCTAACGCATGCCGTGCCCCCCTTGCCGTCTCTATGTGCCCCCCTAGGGAGGCGCGCCCCTCTGGTTGGGAAGTCCTGCTCTAAATATAGTAGGTAATAAATAAGTTTTTAGTCATCATCATCATCATCATTTCAGCCGAAAGACGTCCACTGCTGGACATAAGCCTCCCCCAAGAAGGGGGGTTTTGCCATAATCGCCACGCTTGGCAGGCGGGTTGGCGATCGCAGTATGGTTGTTATAAAACACAGAGAACGCTGCTGCCCATTCTCTGGTAAGTCCCTTAGTCGCCTCTTACGACACCCACGGGAAGATATGGGATGGTGCTATTCTTTACGTCCGGACACCATACAGTACAGTTTTTAGTTAAAGTTACAGTTTTAAAGTTTTTAGTAATTTAAGTTTAATATAAGTAATTATACTTACAACATTATTTTTAGTATATGCAAAACCTGAATATAGTTTGTTCAGAATAAGTAACTGAATCGATTCCAATAATTTTTAAACCATGTTATATTTTGTCCCAAAAATAGTTTTGAAAAGTTACAAGTTGGACACCGAGCGACACTAAGTACCTATCGCAACCATTTAGGTACCTACTGCCAAATTATTATTATCAATGAGCTCAAGCTGACGCTGGAGGCGAGTGCGCGGCGGCACCGTGTGGTGACCACGTTTTTGTGCGGACAACCAGGTAACAGAACAATCTTTTAACTTTGTGGTTTTTCATGATACAGTTTTGAAATTTTGTACATAGATTCTTTACATAAAAATACTAGATACGTGTTTCAGGTTTCGCATATACTAAAACTAATGTTGTATAGGCTTTATTATATTACTTTATTCAATGGAACGACAAAAATCTACAATAAAAAAAATAGAAACATGAAATAAACAAAATTTATAGACTGAACTATAAGTGACCGGCGATCTGCGTGAATTTATTAGAAAAATATTACTTCCCCATTTGAATCGGATTTTGTTAACAATTTCAAGGGTTTTAAGTATTTTGCACGAAACCCTAATGTTGTTTCTAAAATAAAAGTCCTAAGTCACTCTTTATAACATCAGCTACCTGCCAGTAAAAGTCCCATCAAAATCGTTATGACCGTTTCGGAGATTAGCCGGAACAAACAGATAGACAGACAGACAAAAATTAAGAAGAATTATTTTTTGTTATAAGTACCGTATACAGGCTGGAAGGCACACCGACGCACGTACGATTACCGAGTAAGCAGTACATCGTATAGATTGTAGCCCACAGCGCTGTTCACAGATTAGCTGTAGGATACTTAACAGTGAAATAACCGCTAGGCTTTCGCTATACAAGGTGTAACCGGACCCATCAGGAAGCCGACATCAAACTAATTAACACTGCGCAACACCCAAAAAAAAATTTTTTCCAGTAATAATTTTTGCGCAGTGTTAGGTACTTAGTTTGATATACAGAATACTTGGTTGACGGCTTTTTACAGCAATCTCAGCAGAGGTTAGTCATCGGAGTGAAGATTAGCCATCGGCGCGGCCACAGGCGCACTTTCTCGCTCTCATAGTCCGACGGGACGGCAACCCGACACGACCGCAGAGTCAGGCGCAGGACCAACGGCTGAACTTGATATAATCTGTAGGTACTCACGGAAAATGGATTGTTTTCATCCACCACAGCATATGGCACCCCCAGGAACATGGCGTAGTCGCCATCTTTGCTCTGCAGTCCTCTTATTAAGCCTCGTGGCGTCTCTGCCAGCGGGTCTACTCTTGGCAATCCTTCGGAATATTTTAGTAACAGCAAGATTATCGGCAGGTTCTTCATGCCGTATTTTGAACTGTGAAATAGTGTATTTTTGGAAAGAAATTGTAGGTAAGTATGTTAAAATAACAAATAGAGCCAGGCTTGCATGCAGAATGCAGCACCGCCCAAGCGCAAAATATGCACATGCAATCCCAAGCGGTCGTCGAGACAACATCTCCTGAGGATGTCCCTTGGAGCGGCGAAACACGTGTACAGGTTTGGTTGCATGTACCTAGCATGCAAATATTCGAACTTCCTGCATATGCATATGTTCGCGAGAGGGTGCTGCATCCTACAACCAAGCGTGGACCTATTTGCGGAATTTAACTAAATATGTTGCGTAACATTTTATCAATATGTAGTTGAGTGAAAGTTATACAATATTGCCTTACCGACCTGAAGCTTCACTCGCTAACACACCACTGCTTATTTTTAAAATAAGTACAAATGTTCCTACATATTTATATAGAGAGGTCGGTATCGCTACAAGAATAACATTATAATCTTATCGAGATGACTTTGTCATAATCACCAGAGGAGTCTTTACTAGCTATGCCCGTGGCTTCGCCACCATCGCTTTTTTATGACTCATAATAGGATAATTTTCTCCACCACAATTTTCTACATCCCAAGCTCGTGGCTAAAGAATAACAGCCGCACGGGCCGATGTTCAAGGTTTAGCAGCACTTGCGAAGGCGGTGCGTGGATGGGTGACCACCCATTACATACCGAGTTTCCTTCGTGTCTCGCAAAACACGTTAAGCCGTAGGCCCCGGCAAACATTCTGGTTATCCTTTTAATTACCCAGTACTAACTGGGTTGTGGAGGTCAGATAGGCAGTCGCTCCATATAAAATACTGGTATTCAGTGGCATCCCGTCAGACTTGAACCCGACCCCGACATAGTTGGAAAGAGGCTAGGTTAGATGGAATGTTCTACATCCTGTGTCCTACACCTGGTCATGGTCTACCTGTGCCAACGGACTATTCCCATTTTTTATAAGAGTTGGGCTGATCTTATGTTTCTTCGACCATTCAAATATAGGGAGGAATAGCTAGAATAGATAGGTCGCCACAGACCAAGAAGAAAATGACGCCTTGGATGGCTACCTCACAAATTGGCGAGAAGAGGCACAAGACCGAGACAAGTAGAAGGAATGGGAGGAGGCCTTTGCCCTTTGTTTGCCTTTGGGACAGCTCAGACTAACAAAATGTAGTCCGACTTACGTACAGACGTCAGTACATCGAGCTACACGAAACTGTCAAATTTTCCCAATCAACCTTGTACCTATACAGGGTGTAACAGAAAGAGTATATTCATATGAAAGGATATGCTGCAGACCATCAAACTGAACAACTTTCCCCTCGGGTTCAATATCGTAAATGCGAAAACTTTATCAGCTGTCCCATACATTTGGGTCGAGTAGGTCGAGTAGTATTGAAATTTGGTTTGGGACAGCTGATAATTTTTTCGCATTTACGATATTAATATACAACATTAGTTTTAATATATGCGAAACCTGAAACACGTGTCGAGTATTTTTATGTAAAGAATTTATGTACAAAATTTCAAAATTGTATCATGAGAAATCACAAAGTTATAAGCTTATTCTGTTACCTGTTTTTCCGCACAAAAGCGTGGTCACCACGCAACGCGCCCGCGTCTGGGCCTCCAGCATCGTCTTGAGCTCATTGATAAACATAATTTAGCAGTAGGTAACTAAATTATTGCGATAGGTACTTAATGTCGCTCGGTGTCCAACTTGTAACTTTTTTTAAATATTTTTGGGACAAAATATAACATGGTTTAAAAATTATTGGAATCGATTCAGTTACTTATTCTGGGCAAACTATATTCAGGTTTCGCATATACTAAAACATAAAATGTTGTATATTTTAATGTATAATAGTAATTAGTGACCTATACTTAAACACGTGATTGTACTCATGATAACAAACAACTTTCCCAAAGAAACTTTTTTTTATCCTAATTCATTGTTATCATAATGACACAACAGCCGTATGAAATTCGCGCGCGCGCGCCTTTGACCTATCAGCTGTTAGTGACGCCGTTCTGTCGGGCAGAATCACGCGGCTAAAAAAAACTTTCTTTGGGAAAGTTGTTTGGTGTTTGTTATCATGAGTAGAATCACGTGTTTAAGTATAGGTCATTAGTCACCTTATATGCATTAGCGATAAAGTTGAAAATCTATTAGAGAAATTGGACAGATGTGCTGGCGTCGGTGCCTACTAACGTAAATGAAAAGTATTTTTGATATTCGGTGGTTCGTTAAAATGCAACTGACTTGGTTTATGTCATTCTCCTTTCATCAACATCCGTTCGGCCGTTGAGGTGTGAAAACGATGAGGTTTATAGACAGAGCCGAGACCAAGCTTCGTATTTATATTATCAGTATGAATGATCATGCCAATATCTTCACAACACGTGGGGGACCTATCGTTATCTCGACACACAGATAACATTGACATGAAACTATCTGCAAAGTATGTATTTATAGAGTACTTGATGTTATATGAAAGGAATGGATAAAAATGATCCATTAATACCTGAAGTGTTTGTTTATCTATAAAAACGATATAAAAAGGTACATTTTAGATGTAGGAGGTAATCTCCGAACCTCATCTTCATAACGTTTCCACAACTATGTTGGGGTCGGCTTCCAGTCTAACCGGATGCAGCTGAATACTAGTATTTTACATGGAGCGACTGCCTATCTGACCGCCACAACCCAATTGGTACTGGGTAATACGATACCCCTTGGTAAGTCTGGTTGTCAGACTTTCGGGCCACTGACTACCTGGTAACGACAGTCAAAGATCTACAAATGACAGCCGGGACCAACGGCTTAAATTGCTTTCCGAGGCGCGGAGGAAAGTCGGTATGTAATGGGTGGTCACCCATCCACAGACCAACCTAAGCAAGCGCGGCTTAACCTGAAGCTTGAACCGAGGGGCTGTTATTATTTAGCCACGAGCTCCTCTCTAATCTCCGAAACTATTCATCCTATTTCAAAAAAAATTGTACTGGTGGAAGGGTACACTAACTATAGCAGATAGTTCATAAATAAAAAACGCACACACAAAACACACACACACACTAAACACTCTGTATTCTGTAAAATCTACCATAGTCTGTTATTCTTTTGTTAAGACTTGGATATTGGTGTGGGTTACATGTTTGTGATCTTTGGCTTATAAGATTTTTTTGTATTATTTCCGCAGCATGTAACTGTTTTATGTCCCTAATAAATAAAATAAATAAACTTGTTTAGAGCATAAATATATGAATAACTAGTTACTACACGCGGCTTCCTCTGCGCTATGTGGGCCACTGACCAGGATAAAAAATGTCGTGATCCAGATTACCTCTAAACCGATCTGTTTGCTCAAGAAAAAGGTTCACTTTAAATCGACCAGAAACTCAGTAATGAATACGAACGAGGTACATACGAATAGATTACAAGTAACAACATAACATTATGAATAATAACCGATATGAACATTATGAATAATAACCAATTTTTTTTTTTTAAAAAACGTCCCACACTAGGAATTTCTCCTGTATCGTGGGTGCGTTTACAAACATTTAAACTCACATACACAAACAGCCAGACCCGGAACAACTACCTGTAGATCATACAAATATTTGTTCCGTGCGGGGATCGAACCCGCGACACGCAGCGCAGCAGTCAATCGCTCAGCCACAGCGCCAACCGTGCCGTCAAATGACCACATACTGACATCATTAACATACACTTTTCACCCTACAATATCCTGTATTAATCATGATTTTATACCAAAGAATCTCAGATCAAAGAATAACCATAGTATCTCAAGAAGTTGTAGATCAATTAAAAGAAGAAATACGAACACAATTACTACAATAAGGAACAGAAAATTATTTATTTATTTAGTACGTGGAGGACTTACAGCTATTAAAAACAATTAAAAAAAGGAAACCATTGTTTATACAGACACTGACAATATCAAACAAAATTTAAGCGAAATTAGTCATTAAGAACAACCACAATCGCTTAGCCAATCACAAATTATTTATACCCAATCACAAGCCTACACACAAATATCGCACACATCCACACTAACCGACAGCCTGAGCAACTGCGACTCCGAAAGAAATCGCGTGGACCTGTCTGGGCAAGTGGGCACACGGCCGTTGGTTTAACATAAAACGTCTAAGTTAGCGACTAGCTTTGTGTCAAAGATAAAAATGAAAAACTTTGAATTCAAACTTTTTCAGTTCATATGTAGTAGTCAGCCCCAAAAAGATGTAAACACGGACCACCATTTTATTGTCTATAACCATTTTTCCGCTCCGTGTAGGTTTTCGTGAAATGAACTGTTCACTATGCTTTGTAGTTTTACATTGTATATGTTACGGCTAATAGCTGAAGTAAGGTTACACCTAGTTCTAGCCGGCTATACCTAGGTGCGGCCAGTAACTGTCCTAACTGTAACGAAACGCGCGCGAGCCGAGCGAGCGCAGTGAGCGGTGCCGCGGCAGCGGCCTGCGAGCGCTACATCCGAATTGGTTGCATTATAACAAACCGTTACCGGCCGGACCTAGGTATAGCCGGCTAGAACTAGGTGTAACCTTACTTCGGCTTTTAGCCGTAACGTATACACAATTATGGAATAATGGTTGTAGACATTAAAATGGTTCCTTGTCCGAGTGTACATCTTTTTGAGGCTGACTGTACATATGAATTGAAAAGTCACATTGGTGCTTTCCCGGATTTGAACCCACAACCTTGTGCATGAGAGGCGAGGCCTTAACCTTTGGGCCGGCACTATTTTTCTTTGTATCGATCGTATCGATTACTGGGTCGAAAATCTCCTTGTTTATGTTATCAGAACAGCGCTGGTCACTTATATATCAAACAAAATATTAAATCATTAAAATAATTTTATTTTACACAGACAATTTCATTCTTACTTACTAACTAGGATAAAGTATAAAAATTCAGTCAATTCTGCTTTGTGTGGCCAAAGTAACACTCTGACCATACACCTTTCCATGTATGATATCATACATAGTTAAACAGCGTGTATCGGTATGGTGTGATCGTGTACTGTAACGCTGTCGAGTCATTTTTGTTTAATGTCCCATACATTTGGATCAATTAGGTACCACAATTTTTTTTTTTGCAAATCATTGTTGGTTCCATTGAGAAAGTTGTTTGGTGAGATGTTCTGTACCACACCATTATTTATGATCACACCTGTTACACGCTACAGATGTTGAGCTAAGTAGGTGAGCAGACACTAAGGTCGGCCGGGTCGCTGCAGGGGCGGCAGCGGCCCAGCGCTGGGCTGCAGGGCTGGGTGGATGTCCTCCTTCTTCGCTTTCTTGGGCTTCCTGGGCTGCAGCCGCAGCTGGAATCATTGACATAAATACAGTTATCGAATCTACACTAATATTATAAAGAGGAGGAGCGGTGGTGTGGAGTGGAGGTGGAGTTCTAACTTACGGATTTGGTATAAATATCTGTGGAAATTTTTAGTTCCGCACGTGTACAGAAAAATATTAAAAATCCACGGGTATGAAATACATTGCATTTTGAAAATAATTGTAGTGCGATAAGAACCAGTTTTCGAGAAAGTATATTGAAAAAATATTGCGAGTAGTGTCAAATAATTTTTCGATTAAGGTTTTGTGAAATTAAATTTAAGCTTTAAAGTGCTAAATTTTGTTAGACTCAAGTGACCCCCCTCTACCAGCTAAACGGTTGCCTTTGGGTGTCTGAAAAAATTCCCGGTGGTAGTATATTATGAGTATAACGAAGTTAAAAGGAAAACTATCAGGTTTTACAAGTTTACGAGTAAAAGTCGGCCAACTTATAAAATGTACATAACATATTAATGATAACATATTTTCCTAAACATAATGTATGGGAGCACAGGCTTTTCAACTGCAAATGTAAGTTTTTTTATTTATTTAACACTTCAAGCACAAAAGTACAGAGGCGGACTTAATGCCATAGGCATTTTCTTCCCGTCAACCTTTGGGTGATGCAGAGACAAGCAGTGGTAGGTATATATATTTTTATTATTACAATAAAAATCATCGCGCGTAGGCAAATCGGACCGTAGGAAGTGTCTGCATATTTTGATGGACAACTACGGAACCCTACATTGTGCGTGGCCCGACACGCACTTGGCCAGTTTTTTCCTGAAAATATGTTCACAATCAATGTGATCGCGACAGTGGCGTCCTGTACCCGGCGCTGCGCACTCACTGCGGGGCAGACGCGGCCTCTTTTATTTTCTAGGTACTTACTGATACAAACAGTCTTGTACCCTGTAGCTTAAATACTGGCTATAAAGAATATCCAATATTGTAGAGGCGCGCTGCTAAAATATTTCGAGTTCTGTTTGCTCACTCATGTGTCATGGCTCTTAAACGTCGAAAAGTCGAAAAAGTCATGACACAAACCTCTTCAAAATTGTATTAACTAGATGGCCCGCCAGTTGACATGGGATCAAAATTTTGGCTCACCTTCCAAATAGCAGACAAGGGCAGCCTTGTCCAGGAGCAACTTTATCTAACAGCAGTCGGGTAAAAAAATATGCTTCGTCGTTGGTCTAGGGGCCATCCTTTAACCATGTTAGGCTTTTAAGGCCACTTTTAAACCCCTCCCTCCCCTTTGGTGATACGTCCCCCCCTCCCAGCATCTCCTGTATTCAGCTCCGTACCTTGTAGTGCACCTCCTGCACATGCCGTACAGACTGGAGTGCCGCGGTACAGTGCTGGCACTGGTACGTACCTTGTAGTGCACCTCCCGCACATGCCGGTACAGACTGGAGTACCAGCCGAACGCTGCGGTACAGAGCTGGCACTGGTACGTACCTTGTAGTGCACCTCCCGCACATGCCGGTACAGACTGGAGTACCAGCCGAACGCTGCGGTACAGTGCTGGCACTGGTACGTACCTTGTAGTGCACCTCCCGCACATGCCGGTACAGACTGGAGTACCAGCCGAACGCTGCGGTACAGTGCTGGCACTGGTACGTACCTTGTAGTGCACCTCCCGCACATGCCGGTACAGACTGGAGTACCAGCCGAACGCTGCGGTACAGTGCTGGCACTGGTACGTACCTTGTAGTGCACCTCCCGCACATGCCGGTACAGACTGGAGTACCAGCCGAACGCTGCGGTACAGTGCTGGCACTGGTACGTACCTTGTAGTGCACCTCCCGCACATGCCGGTACAGACTGGAGTACCAGCCGAACGCTGCGGTACAGAGCTGGCACTGGTACGTACCTTGTAGTGCACCTCCCGCACATGCCGGTACAGACTGGAGTACCAGCCGAACGCTGCGGTACAGTGCTGGCACTGGTACGTACCTTGTAGTGCACCTCCCGCACATGCCGGTACAGACTGGAGTACCAGCCGAACGCTGCGGTACAGTGCTGGCACTGGTACGTACCTTGTAGTGCACCTCCCGCACATGCCGGTACAGACTGGAGTACCAGCCGAACGCTGCGGTACAGTGCTGGCACTGGTACGTACCTTGTAGTGCACCTCCCGCACATGCCGGTACAGACTGGAGTACCAGCCGAACGCTGCGGTACAGTGCTGGCACTGGTACGTACCTTGTAGTGCACCTCCCGCACATGCCGGTACAGACTGGAGTACCAGCCGAACGCTGCGGTACAGTGCTGGCACTGGTACGTACCTTGTAGTGCACCTCCCGCACATGCCGGTACAGACTGGAGTACCAGCCGAACGCTGCGGTACAGTGCTGGCACTGGTACGTACCTTGTAGTGCACCTCCCGCACATGCCGGTACAGACTGGAGTACCAGCCGAACGCTGCGGTACAGAGCTGGCACTGGTACGTACCTTGTAGTGCACCTCCCGCACATGCCGGTACAGACTGGAGTACCAGCCGAACGCTGCGGTACAGTGCTGGCACTGGTACGTACCTTGTAGTGCACCTCCCGCACATGCCGGTACAGACTGGAGTACCAGCCGAACGCTGCGGTACAGTGCTGGCACTGGTACGTACCTTGTAGTGCACCTCCCGCACATGCCGGTACAGACTGGAGTACCAGCCGAACGCTGCGGTACAGTGCTGGCACTGGTACGTACCTTGTAGTGCACCTCCCGCACATGCCGGTACAGACTGGAGTACCAGCCGAACGCTGCGGTACAGTGCTGGCACTGGTACGTACCTTGTAGTGCACCTCCCGCACATGCCGGTACAGACTGGAGTACCAGCCGAACGCTGCGGTACAGTGCTGGCACTGGTACGTACCTTGTAGTGCACCTCCCGCACATGCCGGTACAGACTGGAGTACCAGCCGAACGCTGCGGTACAGTGCTGGCACTGGTACGTACCTTGTAGTGCACCTCCCGCACATGCCGGTACAGACTGGAGTACCAGCCGAACGCTGCGGTACAGTGCTGGCACTGGTACGTACCTTGTAGTGCACCTCCCGCACATGCCGGTACAGACTGGAGTACCAGCCGAACGCTGCGGTACAGTGCTGGCACTGGTACGTACCTTGTAGTGCACCTCCCGCACATGCCGGTACAGACTGGAGTACCAGCCGAACGCTGCGGTACAGTGCTGGCACTGGTACGTACCTTGTAGTGCACCTCCCGCACATGCCGGTACAGACTGGAGTACCAGCCGAACGCTGCGGTACAGTGCTGGCACTGGTACGGCGTCTCGCTGGTATGCATCGCTACGATGTGGTATTTGAGTTTCGCTGCGTTCTGTAGTGAATAAAAAACAATCATTTATTTCAGGTTATTTGTAGATATAAAATATTATATTGAAACAAATTATAATTATTATACATATTTTTTGGTATTGTACTTTACAAAGTCTATGTGAAAAGCCTTTCTGCAAAAAGACTAGACAAAGTTTTAATTACGTTATTAATTCCTAGTTCTACCTAAATAAATAATCAACCAAAACCAGATTGTTATATAAGAGAGCTATGTATAAAAGGTATTTATAATAAATAAGAACAATAAAGAATGATTTGAAAATAAAAACACGTATTTTAATGGTTTTATTAATGTCCTAATTGAACATGCGATCAATACCGGTATTAATACCTTGATCACGGTATTGACTTCCAAAATCGGTATTGAAAAATCCGGTATTTGGAAGCCCTAGTACCGAACCATTTTGCCAAAGAATTGACTAAAACTGTCAGGCTCTATTTCAGTTCTGCCGCGAGTTGAGTACCTAGTTGTTGCCAAACTATGAGGAGAAGTACTTACTATAGGCTACTGTTTGAGATACATTCTATTCTGTTGGTCTTTAGGCCAGATTTGGTAGGAAATTGCCCATTTTTTCTTAATTTATAATTAGGGCTACATTTGATGAGTACTCCAGTTCAAATTCTCAATTCGGAAACTGGTTATCATCAATTGATAACATTTGCGCTATACGAGTCAAGGGAGACCAAAAAAATGATGGACTGTGTGGAGCATGAGCTGGCTGGAAAGAGGTGACAGCTGAGATGACGAGTAATAGAGAAGTATGGAAGAAGGCACGCCGAACCCAAGTATAAGGGCAGGAGAACGATGATGATTATGATTCGCGCCACTCGCGTCAGGTTGAGCCGCGCTTGCCTAGGTTACTCCGTGGGTGGGTGAGTTTCCTCCGCCCCTCGGAAAGCACGTTAAGCCGTTGGTCCCGGCTGACATTTGCAGATCTTTGACAGTCGTTACAGATAGTCAGTGGCCCGATAATCTGACAACCAGTCTTACCACGGTGTATCGTATTGGGCCTTCGTAGTACTAACTGGATTGCGGAGGTCAGATAGGCAGTCACTCCAAATAAAATACTGCAGGTATTGCTATTCAGCTGCATCCGGCTAGACTCGAAGCCGACTCCGGTACAGTTGGCAGAAGCCAGGTGGATGATGGAACGGTAGTTCTGACCTGGTAGGACTTGCCGCAGACGTGGCACAGGTTGTCTTTCTTCTCCTTGTTGCGGTGGACGTTCTGCAAGTGCACGTACAGCGACGTGTGGCACTTGAACGGCTGCGAACATCCAAATTAAATTATAAATATAATATTTTAGTTGGTTGTTCAAACACTTTTACACGTTTTGACGTCTAAGTTAACACATATCTTTCAATTGAACCATTAAAAGGCACTTTTGAACGGCAAATACTGAAATGAAATTGAATCTACTGCTTTTTCGCAAAGGTACTTTCGAATGGAGAAGAATGCGCAAAGAAAGTCTATCAATACTCTTTTAAAATGTTTTACAATAATCTGTTTACAAGAATGACAAAATTATTTGCGACGACGATGTACCCAGGAAAATAATTGGTGTAGCAATCCTTCATTGCAATCCTCGTCATTGCAATCCTTTTGTTGTTCTAGACCATACCTGGGAACCTTCTAGTTACGGATATATTGGGGGTCAAAGGTCCAACTCTTTCATTTTTTTTAAATACATATTTTTAATGTAATATTTTTACTTAAAACACCTCCACGACCCCCGTACTATTCAATCCATCCATAAGCACAAAGTTTTGAGTGCGTTACATTGAGTTCTACAGTAAAACGGGATTTTTAACCACAAATAAAAAACTCGTTTCCCAGCAATAACTTTTGCGTAAAGTTACTCAGTTTGACGTACAGAATGCGTGGTTGACGGCTTCGTTAAGGGTCTTGTTACACCGTGTATAAATAAATGAAAAGTATTTAAAATTGAGCAGTTACAAATACAGGCTCTCTGTGTCTCCCGAGACACAGAGTTGATGCTTGACGAGCGCTATACACTCGGAGTGCCACGGCGAGTGGCGTCCGTGGCTGTCTTATGCGAGACACAGAGAAAGCTCTCGGTCGAGTGTAAAGCCACCATAACCATATCTTAAATACTTTTTAGTGGTCTAATCAATGACTTGAATTTGACTTCTGTCTACTGACGTTTGTTGGTTGGCTTGTTTTTGCTCAATCTTTCTTAAACAGTTGAATAATTGATACATAGTGGGTTGTTACGTTCTGCCTAAACCTCCTTGTTGTACAGCAGTATATAGGACTTTTTTTACGTAGGTAACTAACTGAATGATAGACATAATGCAGGTTGCTTCGTTTTTGCGTCAGAGGTACCGTTAACATAGTACTGTACTGAAATGTAAAAGTATTGAATTGGATTTTTCTGACATTCCAAAGTACTTTTTAATGGCCTGATTGAAATAAATGACTTGGTTTTGACCAACTCAATTATTAATATTTAGTTGCTTGGTTTATTCTTGCTTGTTTTTTAATCAGCAATTTACAATTTTTTATCGTCTCACCATCATTCAAGCGCCAAAAGCACCACGCTACACTGAAATGTTGGTTGGTACGTTCTGCCTCAACTCGTCGCTTCATGTTCCTTGTGCACAGCAGAATATTGAATTTCTTTGAGATGGCTAACTGATTGAATGATATGTTGTGGGTTAGATCGTTCTTACCTTGTTGCACAGCTGGCAGCGGAACTTGATTTTCTTGAGATGCTCCCAGTCGATGTGGTCACGGAGACGCGTCTTGTTCACGAACTTCTTGCCGCACTCGTTGCACATGAAACTGATACGTAACACTATCATGTTAAGGTATAGTTTACTATGAACTATATCAGCCGTACTCGCTAAACATAAAATTTAACACAATATCCATGAACATGCATGCAAACATGAGGCTGTAAGCTCTTTTTCAACGCGACGATTTTTTCATCGCGTACAACAGAATTTCAATACACTGCTTTGCGCCGAGAGTACACAATCTAACATTGTACTTTGATTGGATGGGCTCTGTTGTATTCTCAAAACTCAATTTAAGGATTCAATACCAGGAGTCGAAAATCCATTGCACGAAAAAATCATTACGCAAAAAATCGCCAGTGCATTCGAGGACTTAGGGCTAAGAGCACTCTACCATCACTTTTTGCAGCGATGCAAAAGCAAAATACACAATATCAGCAAGTCTTTTACACTATCAGACGTTATATACGGGATTAAAAACTTGAAAAATGGCAAAGCTCTAGGTTTTGATGACATTACGTTCGACCAATTAAAACATCTCGGACCAGTAGTTGTTTCCTGGATTCTATCGCTTTTCAACTCGTGCCTAAAAAACTGCAAGATACCTAAACTCTGGAGGCGAGCTAAAGTAATTGCTCTCAAAGAACCAAAAAGCTACCAACCTATATCTCTTCTTTGCCACACATTTAAGCTTTTTGAAAGGCTTTTACTCAACCGACTAATGCCTGTAATCGAACCAAACCTTCCGAGCAAGCTGGCTTTAGGGAAGTCATGCACCAATCAGACCCTCAACCTAACGCAATTCATCAAAGATCGGTTTGAGGCGAATAAAGTCACAGGTGTTGTATTCGTTGATCTTTCGGCGGCCTATGATACAGTCAACATAAAAGGACTTTTACGAAAAGTCAGCAAGCTCACAAAGGATGTGGGTTTCGTGCAAATTGTTAGCGCTATTTTAAATAAACGCCGCTTTCAAGTTTATCTCAACAATAGCAAGAGTAGGTGGCGCTGCCAGACAACGGGCTCCATCAAGGTAGCGTGCTAGCCCCGGCACTTTTTAACATTTACACAAACGACCAGCCTTGCTCTCCACCAACGAAACGCTTTTTTATATGCAGACGACCTTGCTTTGGCCGCCCAGACACTTGCATTCGATGAGGCTGAAGAAAAACTGACGGAAGCTCTGGAAACTCTAGGGAATATTTGCGATGAAAATTCCCTACGGCCAAATCCGTCCAAGACCCAGTCCTGTGCTTTCTATCTCCGCAATGGTCACGCAAACAGAGCTCTCAGTGTCTCTTGGCGGGTCGTTGACGTGGAGCATTGCTCTCAACCACGCTACCTGGGCGTTTCACTGCCATAAAACTAAACAAAAAGTCGGAACTAGAAATAACGTTCTTCACGGCCTCACATCCACCAGCTGGAGAGCATCGCTACAAGTTCTGCACACTACCGGCCTATGTCTTTCTTTTTCTGCTGGGGAGTTCGCATGCCCAGTGTGGCACCGTTCGGCCCACGCTAGAGAAGTTGACATAGCGCTGAACGATGCCTGTCGCATTGTAACGGGGTGCTTAAAACTCAACCCTCTTGCGATGTTTTATTTGTTGGCAGGTCTAGACCTAGCCGAACGTCTGGTGGAGCTAGCTCCACCAGACGTTCGGCGCGACATAGGTAGTCGCATTGAGAAGGGAAAACAGGAACGAGATAACCGCCACCCCTTGTTCGGGTATCAACCACCAACACCACGCTTAAAAAGCTGTAAAAACTTCGTGAGACACACGATGTCCTCAGAAGGCAGTTTGTCAGATGAAAGATGCGAATTGTGGAGAAACAGACATCCCACCCGTCCTCACTTCATCAATCCAGCAGAACATCTTCCTCCTGGACAGGAACTGCAGTGGTCAATCTGGAAATCTCTTAACCGTTTGCGGGCCCGGGTTGGCTGCTGTTGAAATAATCTGGCCAAATGGGGTATCATCGACCCGTCCCAAATACAATGTCAGTGTGGAGCCCCTTTGCAGGATATCCCCACCTCCTTTCTAGCCCATCCTGCACAACCACCTACACCTTCCAGGATTTAAACGAAGCCAACGACAGAGCTGTGCAGGTGGCTATATACTGGTCGGGTATTATTTGAGTCTATCGACACGCAAAGAAGAAGAAAAAGCAAAACAGCCGCGATTCAATCGCGATGCTGTCGCTGGCCATACAGGTTGGAGGGGACATCTACGACGCACAAACTGTCAGCACGCGTTCGGCACATCATTCCCCACACATACATACAATTTAAAATCAGTTGTCTTACATGTTGACCGGGTGGGTATAGCACTTTTGTAGGAAACAGCAGATTTTTTTATTAAATTGTGTAGCTTCCGTTACGTAACCGTGATTATGTGTCGCTACTGTCACTATCGCGATGTTGTCGCGCTTCAATTGCGCGTTGAAAAAGCGACTAACGCGCGACTGCATAGCTACAAAACCCCTTAACAGTGTTCAGCTGTATATTATAAAGGGTGAATAAGAAATCTACATATTGTACGGAAAGAAAGTTGTCATAATGTGTGTATTTCTGGGGCAACTAAAATTTATGTATATACATATATTGCTTTCTTTCTCTCACCTGAATTCGCTCTCGGGAACATGTCGCCGCGACACTCTGAGATGTTGCCTGTAAGTCGCGACTGACGCAAAGCGTTTGTCGCACGTCTCGCAGTACAGCTCGCCCGAGTCGCGCGCCTTTAACAAGCAGAAATATGATATTTACATAACTAGAACATAAGTAGAGGTGTACTGTAGTACACATACATATCGCCAGTCCTATGTAAAAGGGGGTTCACTTTGCTCGATCCGGGTATCGAACCCAGGAGCTCATGCTCGGCAGTAGCGCTTGCGACCACTAGACTAGCGAAGCTGTCAGAACACAACATTGTTCATAGAATATTAAAAATTGCATGACATCCACGTGATTTTTGAGCTTGGATCTTCTGTAGTTAAAATTTACGAATAAAGGGAATGAACTGACAAACGTTGGTTAAAGAGAAGTAAATAAAATAAATAACGTCAGCTTAAAAAATCATTTATTGAAACGGTCGTAACGTCAAATACCGTTATAAATAAACCTCAAAATTATGAAACCTTTCGCAGATCATAATGGGTGTAATAAGACCCTTAACGAAGTCGACAGGCACTTGTTCTCTCCGTCATTGCGATTCCCTTTTTTGTTCTGGACCATATCTGGGAACCTTCTAGTTACGAAGATATTGGAAGTCAAAGCCATGACCCTGTACTATTCACATATGCACAATGTTTTGGGCGCGTTACATTGAGTCCTACCGTAAACCGTAATTTTTCATCCCAAAAAAAGTCTTTTCCCAGCAATAATTCTCGCGTACAGTTACTTAGTTTGGTGCACAGAATTGATTGACGGCTTCGAGAAGGATCAGTTCAAACCTGGTTTTTTTTTGGATGTTAGGAACCACTGGTGACCGTCAGACCAGCGGTTGGGGCCCGATATGCTAAAAGACACCAACCTTATGGCTCCTGAGATGTCGTCCTAGGTTGGACTTCCACTGGTAGACTTTCCCGCATCGCGGACACGGGTAGCGGTTCTGTCCTTTGTGGAGGACGCTGCAAGGACACCACCGTTTAAAACAATGTTTTAGCAATTCAGTATACTACTCGGTCAAGAAAGTACCGGGAAACGATCATACACAATATGTTAGATATTCATCCAATTATCAAGTTATTTTATCGCATTCAAAGTATGCTCCTTCAGAAACGATACACTTACACCAACGAATAATCCAATCATCAAAACATTTTTTTAAACCATTTTTCCGGAATTGCGGCTTTGGTCAGTTCTCGCCGCGAATTCTTCTTTATGTCTTCTACCGAATGAAAACGGGTGCCATGAAGTGGTTATTTGAATTTAGGAAAAAGAAAGAAGTCGGCTGGAGCCATATCTGATGAATAAGGTGGTTGCTCGATGGTATTTGTTCAGTTTTTGGTCAAAAATTCGATCACTATGATGGTCTTCTTGAGCGAAGGCGCATTATTGTGGTGCAAAATCCTCGAATTTGCACTCTTAGACGCCGCATAACGCTCAAATAATATTCTTTATTTACTGTTTGACCTTCCGACCGGAATTCCGAGTGCACACACCTCGATAGTCAAATATAACGATCAACATGACTTTGACTATTGATCGACTTTGGCGTGGTTTTTTCGGTTTCGGTTCAGTTGGAAGCCGCCACTCCGAAGCTTGTTGACTAGTTTGCATGTCAAACTCGTAAACCCACGTCTCGTCACCAGTAACAATGCTTTTTTTTATAATTTTTCGTGAATGTTGGGTCTGAATTGACTCGTTCTAGCATGTCCACACTGACTCTCATGCGATTGAGTTTTTGGAGAAAATTAGGTCTTTAGAGACTAGCCGAGCGGCAACATAATTCATACCAAAGTGATTATTTAAAACGGTACGGGTCGACTCGTGAGACACAGAAAGTTCAGCGGCTATCTCTCTCAAACTTGAATGAGGATTATCAGTCACTATTTCCTTCACTTTTGCGATGACTTCAGTTGTAGACGTTGATGGTGTACCAGAGCGAGACAAATCTTCCCTCACATCTCGACCGCTTTTTTTTTTTAATTTTTTTAAACTTTGCCCCACACTCGGAATTTCTCCTGTATCGTGGGTGCGTTTACAAACATTTAAATTCACATACACAAACAGCCACTTGTTTTGCTTTGTTCCACTGAACGAGTATTTGTTGTCACACATTGGGACAGACGGCTTTATGAATGAGATATACTTGAGGGTCGGTATACTTTGGCATAACTGGGTGCAGTTGGGAGATGGTATATAAACTAGCATTCAGCTGCGGAAATTGTGGTTTTCGGTTGTTTTGTTGTTGAAATGAAATGATATTTAATTTGTAAATAGGTTGTAAGAAAAAACTATCACATAATGTACCATCTCTACATAAATGATGAAAAGTCAAGTCAAGTCAAGTAAAGCAAGTCAAGTTAAAGTTGTCAAGTTATTGTAAAAGTATTCTGATTTAAAAGAGTGTCCATGGAGTTTCTTGCCCGTTCTTCTCCATAGAGATCTACGTTAGGGAATGGGCAACTACAGTACTTTCACAGTTTTTATGCCTTGTGACTGGGACTGTAGCTATTTTTCATTGTTGTCTTTGTTTTGACATTTCAAAAGTGCCTGTAACTGGCCTATTTGAAATAAATGCTTTGATTTTGATTTTGAACTTAAAGCGTCCAAAATAAATGATGTTTTAACAAGATTGGCTCCATGTCCAATCCCACTACTCTGATAAGAAACAGCCGAAACAAACTCAGAGTCCAGACCATGTATCTCTTGGTCAAGTCACATGATGACCATGCAGATTAGTGTCCGAGATGGTCTTTTGAAGAAAGAACACACAGGTTTGAGTGCACCAGTCCAGTCAGTGCAAGCCTTTGTCAGTGATCGTGAAGCTCGACTCATAACTCAAGTAGCTCAACGAGTCGACGAGCGATGTGGAAGCGCCAGGGTAGCCAGCCAAATTCAAATCATGTTTTAATCAACATACAACCTGACACTGACCTGCAAATTGCAAAAAATGTAAAAATAAATTAATTTAGCGGCCTACCCTGGCGCTACACCTTGAAGGAAGGACATCTGGGTGGTTACTGTACCTGTAAAGGCTGTGTGCTCCACTTACTTCAAGTGATACCGGTAAGTCTTGCGCGAGCTGAAGTTCTTGCCGCACTCCTCGCAGTGCGGTCGTTCCGGGAGAGCTGGCTCCTTCGCAGGGACCTCTTTAGTAGCCTTGTCGACGCCGTTCAGTCTTGTGCTCTGAAAGAAAACACTCATTTGGTAACATTTTCTATATTATTACATTTGTGCCTGGTTGATGGTAATAGGCTCGCCCCCTATTACATGGGACTTGCGACATAACTGGCGAAATGTGGGTGTAATTTTGAAGATACAAGAAAAAAAGAAGATCTTACCTCTTTCACTAAATGTACTTGTTCATCTTTCTTGTCCGTCCCATCGATAACGTTATCCATTACTTCCCCATCACGTTCCGTCTCCAAGTCATCCGCGTCCAAGTGATCGTCCTGCAGGGAGTCTAGCGACAGAGAGCGTTTCTTTTTCACTTTAATCTTTTTCTTGACGGGTATCTTTTCTCTTTTGGGCTTGATTTTCTTTTTGGGTTTCTCTTTTACGGGCTGCTGGAAAGTATGGTGAATTTAGTCATAGCATAGCGTGAGCACAATCAGCATACCATGATGCTACTGCTGGGGCACGCCTTCTTTATCTGAAGGAAGACTAAAGGACTACGGGCATTTTGCTATGAAACCAGGCGTTAGACCAACTGAATTGAAATACACGGTGCAAGGGACACCGACGCTGAAACGGTTACCACGTGTTCAATAAATCATTCTGAACAAAAATCTGTTGTTTGCTACAAAAGTGCAACATACATGGTCAATATAACAACTTTTTTGTTGTAAAATTTCTATGTCCGGCTGATTCTGATTGTGACTTATAATATGTTACGTTGTAAACTTTTTATAAGATCAATTTCTGTTTTTAACTCCATCTTAATTGAGTAAAATAGGGCTATATTAAAAGTTATTTATATTTTTTTAATACTTAGATTTAATATTTTAATGGTGGTGTATTTCCACTTTTAAGATGGCTGCACTAAGAAGAGGACTAACAAGGTATAATGTAGGCACCTACTGTGAGCCAAAAAGTAAACTAATTTGTATTTATGTAAAAAATGTTTGACCAGCATTATTATTAATTATCTTTTTTTCAACATGTTTCCCACAAATATACTTACATTATGTAGAAAAGTGAAGTTGGAGTAAAAGTATTCCGAGCTATTTATAAAACTAGCTATCTTTAATAAATCAAGCCTTTCCATTTGTAACTGTACAAGGATCTTTTGGCGTGTGGTTAAAATCAGAACTAACGATACCATTCCATAACTTCAGATAAAATAATCAATAGAAAACTAATATTAACACAACAACATAAACATTTTAGAACATCACAAACTATACACACAACAGAAAATTATAAACTATCTCTAGCATTTCATAATCGTGTAGGCGGCACGCGACATCTCTCAATTCGCAGACGACTTCGTTTTCGCTCTTCTTCAGCAAATCCCAGCATTATTATACGTGCCATACTACATACACCACGAACACAACTAACAATAAAACAACAATAGACGTAATGTTTTCATTCGACACCGGCTACGGTGTTCATTACTGACCTTGAAAAATACTACCTATGAGTAGTGTCTTTCACGAAAGCCACTTCAAACTAAGTGATCATCAGTTTGATGTCCACTATGCTTACACAATCGCAATAATATAAGTATCAATACTAATAATATAGTGTCGGTGAAAATGAGTTACGGTGACCATCAGCGACGATGGGCACCAATGACGTCATACTTGATGGTCGCTGGTCATAGCCAATACGTAACTAACCATTTGACAGTTAATCGATGAACACTCAGCCAAGTGGTCATCACTATGATGGTGGTCAGTGGAATGCTTCAGTGGCTACTAGTGAACCCCTCGAGAAAAGCGTGCTTCGTTTTGAACTACAACTAACCTTACCTTTTCAACCTTCCGCCCCCTCTTTTTCTTGGGTTCCAAATTCAAGTTATTAACAAAAGTCTCCGGCTCACAGTGTGTCTCCTCCATCTTGACATCGTGTAGCCTGTCTCGCTCACCGTCGCTGTCTCGTGGGTGTGTGTCGTTGTCTCGCTGATGTGTCTCGTCTGTCTCGGTCTTGATCTTCAAGTCTACTTGTTGCTCGGGGTAACACAAGTTGTATGCGTGTGAGATTACTAGGTGCGAGGGCTCTGGCTGTTGTTCAAAGTTGTTCTGAAATTAAAAGTATTATTGAACTTGGTTCTGCTAAAGTGATCTAACCCACAATTGTGTGAAAGTTAAACTAAGCCAGTATTTGAAATGTAGTATTAGCTCAACCAGGAAGCTGAACAGAAGACAATAGGGTAGTTGACACCATTAAACAATAATTCCAAGACTCAACTTCTTTAAAAAATACTTCATTTTAGACCTGAAAACCCGATTAATTTTCAATTAATTGTAAAAATTAGATTTTTAGTTGCTTTGAAATCTATAAATAGTTGAGTCTTTGAGTTGATTAAATAGTGACGTCATAGCGTGCTATTGTCATTCAAAATTTAAGGGGGAATCACGTTTTGACAGCTCTTAAAAAGTATGTCAATTGATTGGTTTGTCAACTACCCTATTGTGTCATATTAAGATATTTTGAGTTACGGTCGAAGTGCCAGTGTAGCCCGCGACATTAGGTTTAAAGACATTTATTTCTCATAAGAACTTATAAATAACAGTTCACTTGTAATGAGATATAGAGATAATATTTGCAGGTCAGTGTCGGGTTGTTTGTTGATTAAAATATAATTCGCGTCCATAACAAATATGGCTGTATTTATAGTTATTTCCTTTATTTATTTATACACAAATCTAATACATCACTACATAGTATAAAAACAAAGTCGCTTTCTCTGTCCCTATGTCCCTTTGTATGCTTAAATCTTTGAAACTACGCAACGGATTTTGATGCGGTTTTTTTTAATAGATAGAGTGATTCAAGAGGAAGGTTTATATGTATATATTGCACTTGTGCGAAGCCGGGGCGGGTCGCTAGTTTTTTAATATAATAGAGTTAACATTATTAAAATCATCATACAACCCTCTAGGGTAATTTAATTCCATATAATGACTATTTCATGAAATATGCATTGAAAGGGATTATATGAACTGAGGGGGTTGTATTCATGATTTTAATGGCTATAATGCTGTAACTACATACGTGTTACGGGCTCGAATTATATTTTGCAAATTGCAAAAAATACAAGAAAAATAGAGTTTCGCTACCTTGGCACTTCCACCTTAAGTCTAAGTCATAGTAACTATTATTAGTTTTCCCGGACGGTTCGAATTTATTAGTTTATTATAACTGCCTCGCTGGTCTAGTGGTCGCAAGCGCGACTGATGGGCATGAGGTCGTGGGTTGGACTCCTGGGTCGGCCAACTTTTCCTTCAGGAATTTATCAGTAGCAGCCACCTAGCCACATAGGATTCATGACCAGATGATGGCTAAATAGGCTCGCCCCAATTACGGGACTTGTACACCTCTGCCTAGCTATTCGGAGAAAAAAAAAAGGCATGATGTTATGTTAGTTTATTTTATCTATAAATATAAGTAATTTATGATGTGTATTAATTACTGAAAACAAAACAGAAATATTTTCTTTTGTACCCTAAAACAATGCTGTCCTATTTACAGGCAGAGAATGCCTTGTAGCATTAAGTCTGCAAGCTTGTATGACCAGATGTATGAATGTGGATGGGGCAAAAGGAGTATGTAAGGATTGTAGCAGGTGGCAGACTGTGGTTTCTGCCTACCCTTTGAGAACAAGCCGTGAGCTTATATATGTCATAAACTAATGTGTTTAAGATATGGTAAATATGGTGGGCAATAAATAAGCACTGACCTGCTGTACATATTGCAGCTGTGTGTAGGATCGCTTGGCTGTCTCCTTGAACTTCAGCCACCTGCGCATGTGCGCCACACACTCCCAGCACACTCTGATGTAGAATGGAGACGAGTCATACACCTGTTAAACAGACAATATGTTAGGCACAGGGACTATTAATTGGGTTAATTAAAAGGTTAACCTGTTAGACCTAAAACCTCTATGCTGGTTACCTTTTCAGTTGCTGGTTAGGCATACTATATTCTAGTCATTAAGTGTGATATGACTATGCAACAATCATCTCATTAAGTCAAATAGCATTATTTTGTTGGGTTGAGTTTATTATAAGAATAAGATAAGAATAATAATTATCATAATAATTTCTCATCACTGACAGGACTATTGTAGCCAATAAGCCTGATATAGTGGTGGTTCCTCTCTCTAGAGCCCTGACCACCGGTAGCTTGGACCCTGTTCCCGATACTGGTGGGCTACTATTTTTTATATTTTATAATTTATTTATGGAATGAATAAAAGAAAGAATTAATGAAAAAATAAATTTCAATTCATTGATTCCTGAAAATAACACTAGAATCGTGAGTCACCGTGTCGTGAATTCCAGGCTCCTTCATTTCATTTACAATTTTATTGTTATACAAATAAATTTTTAAACCTAATCTAATCTACTTGTTATTCAAATTCAAATTCAAATTCAAATTCAAATTCATTTATTGTTTGTCACAGGTGAGATATCAGTTCTTATGATTATTATAAAGGATCGCTGTAACATACCTTTAAGGTGTACAATATTTAGTGTTGGTTCAATATTTATATAACATCGTAATCATTATTCGTATCATTAATCATGCATTAATAAAGTTGTTCATTCACAAGTCAGTTTAGGGACATTGATTTCATTAAAATTAAATTACTCATTTATGTCATACAAATTAAATTACTCATTTATGTCATACAAATTAAATTTTTCATTGATTTCATTACAATTGAATTACTCAGTGATGTCATACAAATTAAATTATTCAGTGGTTTCATTACAATTAAATTAGTCATTAATGTCATACAAATTAAATTAGTCAAATCAAATCAAATCAAATCATCTTTATTGTGGACTATAGGTATACATCATAAATACAGGTCTAAAATAATTAAAATAAATTCAGCTATGTCCCGCCGTTGAGGCATACAATAATAAAATACAAACCAGAAGTTAAAACACAATTAGTCATATTAATCTCGATACATTATTAAAATATTCCAAATTATAAATACATACAAATTCAATTTTAAGTCATATTAGTCATAATTCATTATTACAAAAACGAGGAAATACACAAACAATTTAAATGGTAAATATTATCATACGTATGTGGGAGAAAATGATACTTATTTTTCCTTTCTAGTCATTGGAATACAATATTTTTGTCACACAAGTAATCTTTGACATCATAATAGCATTTGTCTATTAACAAAGAATGTAGTTTCTTTTTAAACTGGAGGATTGGTAATTGTTTAATGTCATCAGGCAATTTATTATAGATTAATGATGTCATGCATAAAAAACTTTTATTTAATAGTGCCGTTTTGCCATAAGGTATTTGTACCTCTAACCTTTTTTTATCCCTTAATTTTCGATAATAGCTTTTGACAGCAGTGTTATAGTAGCTTAAATTTGATTTTACAAAAATGTTTGATTCGTAAATGTATAGGGAAGGAAATGTAAGAATTTTTAGATTTTTAAAGTAAGGTTGACAGCTAATTGTACTATTTATTTGGCACATTGCTCTAATGCACTTCTTTTGAGCTTTAAATATAAATTCCTTGTCTACCGAATTACCCCAAAATATAATGCCGTATCTCAGTAATGGTGCCACCAGTCCATGATAGGCCGTTAAAATCGCTTCTTTGTTAACTATTTTGGAGAGCTTGTAAAGAGCGAATGAGGATTTGTTGATTTTTTTGCAGAGATTGTCTATATGGGTTGTCCATGAAAGTCTATAATCAATATTTATTCCTAGAAATTTTGTATTTGTTACAGATTCTACTGTCTGCCCGTTATAATTTACATTAATACTTTTCGGTTGAGTTCTTTGGTGAAAGTGCATTATATTTGTTTTTTTATTTGGCAAAGTCATCATCATCTGTATGCCTTTACCCAACTATTTTGGGGTTGGCTCCCAGACTCCCATTTGAAACAAATCCTCCATTTGAAACAAATCTGAACGCTAACTCTAAGCTCTCAAACAATGCGTATTTAATATACAGAAATAGCTTATTTTACTCGGTAGAAGTTTATAAACTATAACTACAGTCTCAAATAACATAATAAAATACAAAAACATTAATACTTACTTGTATTTCATTCAAAATTTGCGAATATAAGTGATAGAATCCAGTCTCTCCTATGTAATATAAATTTCTTCCACTACACATGCAAGCTGTGCACAAATCTCCCATATTTTCGATTTTAAACAAACTACGAGTTATTTAGAAGTCGTTTCAGCAGGTTTTAAAGTGAAACTATGTTAAAAATTAAAATTATTGATCGTTTTATTTACAAAAGAAAACATCAGCGTCTATTTCGTAGTTTTGACATTAGACAGTAAACTACTCTTTGAGACAATGTTTGGAAATTAGCTGTCAGATTGGCAGCTCACGAGTGTTGCTACGCCAAAATAAAATGTTTGGGTGAAATGTAAGGCATACCCAATTACCCACATCATCGGCATAAGAACTATTTTATCCCTTACCTCTTTATGCTTTTTGATCTAGAACTGACAGTCCTTTCACAGTTATGTTATCTTTAACTAGCCATCCGCCCCGGCATCGCACGAGTAGCACTTCTCTAGAGCCGATGACTTCTAAGAGGATGGATGGGTTAAAAAGTTTAATCAGATATCTATAAGTACGGTGGGGTGGATAGCACATCAGGCTTTATTTTCTTTCATGCGCTAAAGGTTTACAAGCTCCTACTATAGGTAGTGTACTGTAGGTAGTGTCGAGTAATTTGTGTGTTTGAACGTACTTAGCTCAGCAACTTATTGGAAATAGTGAGGCAGAAGAAGTCTATAGAAGTTATTTGTTAAGATATTTCTTGATATACTAATATACAATAATGACTTCTTCAGGATAAGGCGCAAATAAGAACCTATTCAACCTAACTTTTTTTTATTTAGCCTGCACTGCTGGGCAAAGGCCTCCCCCAATTCCTTCCATGTACTCTTTTCTTTTACTTTTTTCTCTTTTTAACCTAACTATTAAGTTTTGATATTAAACGTGCCAGAAAAATTCAATTGGTTGTGTGATTAGGTAATATTGAACACCTAGGGCAATCCAGGTGACGTTCTATGTCTAGCCATGTGTCCAGGCGCGGTCCTAGGGGTCACAAGGGTCATAACCCCCCCAAAATCATACACGCCAAATTGATTATTACCTAATTTTCCTGCTTAATCGTTCAACAAGAGAAACTAACCTTTTTCGAGACAGAATTCTAAAATTTTCGAGTTCGCATCGCTCGCTAATGCATCTGAGTTACTTTTATTCTTTTATATCAATATTTTGTAATGAGGCCTAGTCGACGTAGCCCCTCTGCGCGGGGCTCCTAGTTCTATTTGCAGGATTTAAAATAGGTAACCCAACAAAACCGTTTCTTGTTCTAGCAAATGAAGGTTCCGTGCGACGAAAAAGGGTGGAAGCACGGAAAAATGCGATTCCGTTCTGCTAGATGAGGCGCCACCCTTACTCTCGTTGACAAAAGGGTTTTTTTAATTCTTCTTCTTATTTTTTCTACTCATGATCTCAATCTTGTCCTGAGGATAGAGACGAGGTCGACGATGGAACGAGCTGACCCAAAAGAAGCCTAGTAACTCGTGACTTAGATAGATTGGGGTCGTATGAACTTGGGAACACCGACGCAGGCAGGGAGTTCCACTCCTTGGCTGTGTGCATAACAAAAGATGTAACAAGCGCTTCGTGCAAATGTGTGGAACCTCGAGAGGGTAAGGTTTACGTCACAATTAAAATAATATCTGTGAAAGGACTGTCATCTCACAAGTTTTCTTTTTCAGTGAACCAACGACCTCAAATCTTCTACCAGTCAAGTGGACCCCGGCCCCAGTAACTGCGGGGGCAAAGCCCTATCTACAGATAGACACAAAGCTAGAGCTTCTTATCGGACCCTTTGGGAAATGCATGGCTTTCTGGGACACATTCTGTGCTACAAGGAGGATTCAGTTTTAGAGAGATATTTTAAGAATAAGGCTTGTGACGGAGATTTAAGTAAACTGTTGCTGTTGGTAAGTCGTTCTCTTTTGTTAGTTTTAAAATGAAGCATCACAGGACAGTTATTTTTAAAAGATAATTAATGTAATGTAATTAATTGAATTCATAGGATTAATAATCATTTAAAGTTGGTTATTCGAAATGTCAAATTACAAAAAAGTGAAACCATGAAAAGTTAAATAGTCTATGAAATCTTTCACATTACTATACTGAAAGGTTGTAAATAAAAAAAGTAATGATAAAACTGAAAAGCAAAAAAAAACGCGAGGCAGGCTCGGAAGCCATTGCATGGTCTTGACTATTATTACTGACGAAGTAACAAGGGGAGAGTTTTGCGTTCTCTATGGAAAATTCGTTTTATTCTGACAGACTAATGGATGCATGATATTACTTGTGTGGGGGGCATGAGGGGGGGAAGCACGTTAAGTCGTTGGTCCCGGCCGTCACTTGTAGATCTTTGACAGTCGTCACAGGTAGTCAGTGACGCGAAAGTCTGACAACCAGTCTTACCAAGGTGTATCGTATTACGCAGTACTAACTGGGTTGTGGCGGTCTGATAGGCAGTCGCTCCATGTAAAATACTGGTATTCAGCTGCATCTGGTTAGACTGGAAGCCGGCCCCAACACAGTTGGGAACAAGTAGGCAGATGATGAGCAGACAATACCTACTACAGCTTCGCAGACAGAAACGGGAGAAACCTGCCAGGCTTGAAATGTTGAAGTTAAAATAAAAACAATATTGTCATTAAAACTATTTTATTGTCTAAAGATAATTATTTACAATGATGTTTCTTACTCTGTCAAAACTACTCAACGCATTTGGACGAAATTTGGCACACAGATAGTTTATAACCTGGATTAACATGAAGTATATTTTATATCCCGGTAGTAGATCCCGTGTGAAGTCTGAACTTAGCGAACGCCGCGGACATAAGCTAGTCCTTCATAAAAAGTCAGGGTTTCTCTCCATCATACATGGTCCTCAACGCTTTTTAATTGTGACGTAAACCTTACCCGTTTACGTCACAATTAAAATAATATCTGTGAAAGGACTGTCATCTCACAAGTTTTCTTTTTCAGTGAACCAACGACCTCAAATCTTCTACCAGTCAAGTGGACCCCGGCCCCAGTAACTGCGGGGGCAAAGCCCTATCTACAGATAGACACAAAGCTAGAGCTTCTTATCGGACCCTTTGGGAAATGCATGGCTTTCTGGGACACATTCTGTGCTACAAGGAGGATTCAGTTTTAGAGAGATATTTTAAGAATAAGGCTTGTGACGGAGATTTAAGTAAACTGTTGCTGTTGGTAAGTCGTTCTCTTTTGTTAGTTTTAAAATGAAGCATCACAGGACAGTTATTTTTAAAAGATAATTAATGTAATGTAATTAATTGAATTCATAGGATTAATAATCATTTAAAGTTGGTTATTCGAAATGTCAAATTACAAAAAAGTGAAACCATGAAAAGTTAAATAGTCTATGAAATCTTTCACATTACTATACTGAAAGGTTGTAAATAAAAAAAGTAATGATAAAACTGAAAAGCAAAAAAAAACGCGAGGCAGGCTCGGAAGCCATTGCATGGTCTTGACTATTATTACTGACGAAGTAACAAGGGGAGAGTTTTGCGTTCTCTATGGAAAATTCGTTTTATTCTGACAGACTAATGGATGCATGATATTACTTGTGTGGGGGGCATGAGGGGGGGAAGCACGTTAAGTCGTTGGTCCCGGCCGTCACTTGTAGATCTTTGACAGTCGTCACAGGTAGTCAGTGACGCGAAAGTCTGACAACCAGTCTTACCAAGGTGTATCGTATTACGCAGTACTAACTGGGTTGTGGCGGTCTGATAGGCAGTCGCTCCATGTAAAATACTGGTATTCAGCTGCATCTGGTTAGACTGGAAGCCGGCCCCAACACAGTTGGGAACAAGTAGGCAGATGATGAGCAGACAATACCTACTACAGCTTCGCAGACAGAAACGGGAGAAACCTGCCAGGCTTGAAATGTTGAAGTTAAAATAAAAACAATATTGTCATTAAAACTATTTTATTGTCTAAAGATAATTATTTACAATGATGTTTCTTACTCTGTCAAAACTACTCAACGCATTTGGACGAAATTTGGCACACAGATAGTTTATAACCTGGATTAACATGAAGTATATTTTATATCCCGGTAGTAGATCCCGTGTGAAGTCTGAACTTAGCGAACGCCGCGGACATAAGCTAGTCCTTCATAAAAAGTCAGGGTTTCTCTCCATCATACATGGTCCTCAACGCGCGCAGCAAGGCCTGCAGGTTGGCGCCGCTCTTGGCGGAGAGGCCGATCACATCGAGGTGTCGGCTCACCTCGCTGTGCGCCCGCCTGCCTTCCTCCAGGTCGAGCTTGTTGAGCGCGATGCAGGCGGGTCGCTGCAGGAGCTTGGGGTTGTACTGGGACAGCTCGTGGGTGAGGGTCCGGTACTGTTGCAGCGGGTCGGCCGTCGCGTCTAGGAGGAAGATGAGCCCGCGGCAGCGTTCTACGTGCTGGAGGAATTGGATGCCTGGAAAGTAAGGGATTTATGTCATCAAGGTGATATATTCATCAGAGAAGGACAAAGAATACTAGTTTTGAACCATTTTGATATACACGCTGCAAAGGACATCGAAAAACTGAAAACTGGAAAATGTTGCAATAAATTCAGCATATTTTAACTATAAGACCACCGGCCACCGGTTAGACTGGAAGCCGACCCCAATAAAGTTGGTATAAGTCTAGGCCGATAAGTATTTATCACATTTTATTATATAATCAGTAATAAGAAAAAAAAGGATTAAATACAAACATTAAAAATGTATAGTGAAATTAGATCAATTTTCGAAATTCAATGTTATATTCTTGTCGGCACGTTTTATTTATTTTTTGTTCATATGTCGTGCTTGTTGCAAATTCAAAATGTTTTTATTCACTTAGTGAGTAAAATAGAGTTTTATTCCTGTTATCGATGAATCAAATGCCCTTTCTCGAGTGGCAATGGTTAAAAGATAATTACATTGTTTGGTGCTTCGGAACGCTTTTTTTTTGCCAGACTATTGGAGGAGCTCTCCAATAGTCTACTACAGTCTAGTCACAGTTATTATGCCTTGTGACTGGGACTGTAGCTCTCTTTGTTTTTGACAATTTAAAAGTGCCTGCCTCGATTATAAAGAAATTTTTGAATTTGAGTTTTCTTTCATTTGAATTTTTGGCAGTAAGTTTATTTTTAATGTTATTATTGTAGTCGCACTTGCTATTTCCATACCGGAAGAGGTTAGGAGGGGCGCACCAAGGCAGCTCATTTTTGAAGACCGCTGCGGAGGACACTTTTACCACGAGCCATTGTCGAGACAACTCCCCTCCGTGACCAAGATATTTCGTGTACAAGGGTATATAGGTTTCAGCCAGAAATAAAGTTGGTAAAACATTATTTCCAGACATTTCATTATTGTTAAAATTCTACTACATCTGTAATTAAAGAGATTAAACTAATTTAACTGATTGATTTTGATGTGCCGTGCTTCTCCGAGGCTATTAATGCCTGGAAACTCGCTTGCCCGAATTCTGAAGAACCCGACCATCCATTTTCCCAAAGACGTTGGGACGAGCCGCTCTGCAGAGTAGTTCAGAACAATTTACTGCTCACGTCTGCTACTACTGCTGAGCGTGCGCGTCTGCTGGCTGTGGGTGAGTGGGAGTCGGGTCTTTGGCTTCACGCACTACCGTCGTCGAGCATAGGCACTTTGCTCGACGACACTACTTTCCGCCTTGCTGCTGCTCTACGCCTAGGCGCCCCTTGTTTTTCTCCTCATCGCTGTCACTGTGGTGAAGCTGTCAACAGCCTTGGACACCACGGCCTTTCATGCAGCCGAAGTGCGGGCCGCTTTGCACGGCACGCGAACTTAAATGATATCATCCGTCGAGCTCTTGTCACCGTCGGCGTTCCAGCTTTATTAGAACCCAATGGCTTGGCACGCGACGATGGCAAGAGACCGGACGGCATGTCTTTGTTTCCATGGAAGATGGGTAGGCCTTTAGTGTGGGATGCAACTTGTGTCGATACTCTTGCGCCATCCCATCTTCCTAGCTCATCGTGCTGTGCTGGTGCTGCGGCTGCGTCTGCAGAGAACCTCAAGCGGCGTAAATATAGTAACCTTATTGGTAACTATATTTTCGAGCCGTTTGGGGTTGAAACTCTAGGTCCGTGGGGTCCGAGTGCTCACAGCCTTTTCAAGGACATTTCTAAACGTTTAGTTGACTCTTCCCGTGACCCAAGGGCTGGCTTTTACCTTGGCCAAAGGCTTAGCGTTGCCATACAACGTGGCAACGCCGCCAGTCTTTTGGGTACATTACCAGTTGACTACGTTGAGGAGGAGTTTTTTGATGCCATTTTTTAAGTTTATTTTTAAGTTAGTTAGTTAATATAGGTTATTTTAATTTAACTTGATTATACTTTATGTGTGTTGCATCTACCTTATTGTTAATAAACGCTTCTTATAATTTACTGAGATTTATTTTTCTAATATTATTCCTTATTTCCTTTATTCGTATTTACACATATAATTTACATTTTTTAATATTTCTATACAAAGTAGTATATACAAAAAAAAAAAAAATATAAAACATAGTAGCCCACCGGCATCAGGAACAGGGTCCGAGCTACCGGTGGTCAGGGCTCTTGAGAGAGGAACCCCTTAATTATACGATTATTCCTTTATTATTACTTACCTAAACCATAGTTCTTGTGTGAGCCGGGGATCAAACCCGGTAGATCTGCTATCGCTACTTGTTCGTAGTCGTCATACGGTACCATACCTGGAACAGAAATTATTCCAAACAATTGAACACAATACACAATTTAAAAGTCGTAAGGAACACATGTACATGCTTCAACGCGCTCCGCGTTGAAGCATGTACACCGTGCAGCTCAGCGCTAAAACTTGGAAGTCTACCAACACTACTTCTCTAAACACTCATATTTTCAACAGGCTTTAATTAGCTTCACAGTATACTTCGATCCAAGACCCAAATAGCAGACGTTTGCAACACAGCCGCCAAATTAAAATGGAACTGGGCAGGCCACATCTGCCGCATGTCGCATCAACATTGGGCCAAAGTGGCAACAGATTGGGTTCCGAACAACAGAACCCGGCGACGTGGTAGGCCCAGAAGTGTGGGTCAAGTAATTTTAAATTATTTATTTTTTATAAAAATATACTCAGATAAAAAAAATAATCCCTTGAAATGGTTTCGTTATAGCCATTCGATGATTCCCTGAAAATATTTCGTGTATGAATAGTTAGACCTTATAAGTGTGTTAAATGAATGTCACCATTGTAGCGCCACGTTGTAGAAGCACCCGACAACAACTGCCGTGCAGTAGCCCACCAGACACAACACCCGTCTGCTCGGAGGATCCTGCCTTTTATACAGGGTGTAAACGGACCCTCCACGAAGCCGTCAACCAAGCATTATGTACATACTACGTAGCCCTACGCAAAAATTTTAGTTTTTTTTTTTGGGTGAAAAATCACGTTTTACGGTAAAACTCAATAAAGCACACTCAACGCATGTGTATTGTGCTGATAGATGCTTTGAATACTAAAAGGGCCATGGAGGTAATTAAAGTTATTATTTTAAAAACTAGTATTTTTTTAAAACTTGTGAAAAATTTGGAACTTTGACCTTCAATATCTCCGCAACTAGAAGGTTCCCAGGTATGGTCTAGTACTAAAAAAATATCGCAATGACGGGGAGAACAAGTGCCTTTCGGCTCCGTTATGGGTGTTTTTACACCCTTTGTAGGGGATCAAGAACTTGACAGCCTGATGTGCTTACCTATATGTGGTCGGAGCGTGGTGAAGGGGTACGGCGCCACGGTGGGCCGCGCGCGAGTCAGCGCTCGCAGCAACGTGCTCTTGCCTGCAAACATACAATAACAACTATTTCAATCCTTGTTTCCAGTTGACAATTTTCCATAAGTATCAATAAGGTTGATTTCAGAAAGACAAGTTCTTTTAGAACCATAAAAAAGTGGTTGAAAATACTAAAAAACCCGACTGAAATAACTGAAAAGCATAAGACAAGCACATTTTAAATTAAACAAAAGTTAGAAGCAGGAATGGGCCTGTTTCTTTTTTAGTTTTTTCAACTACTTTTTTTTTTTTCTAGCTTTTTAGTTTAGTAACATGAACGAATTCGCAGATGATTTAACTTTTTTTTATACGGGGTGTCCCATGGCTATGCCACACGAAAGGAAAGTACCTTAAATTTTGTTTAAAAGAAACATTTTTTAATAAAATTTTGAATTTCATGGTCTTCCTTTTATGTTAGAGTATGTTATTAGGAAAGAAATAATGCTTATCATTAACCCCTTCGACCGATATCATAAAATACATGTTTTGTTTTCACATCATTGGCGGGTTGGATTCCCGATTTCCCGATTTTGTTCCCCGCAAAAGCAATTCCAATTATGTTTAAAATCAAAATGAAGTGTTCTTTCAGTAAAACTTCCCGTATATAATATCTAAGGTGGCAGGTCCTTTCCGTGGGACGCCCTGTGCATTTGTCACTTCGAATTAGTTGAAAATATTTTTGAGATCACCCTTTATTTTAATACCCCACTCGATTGTATTGGAAGAAAAAAAATTTCAGACGCTACGATATGCCACCTGAAATCCGCCATTTTTCTTTATTTTTCATTTCAATGTAACCAGTAACAGTCGCGCCACCAAGACGAATCTAACGACGTATTATTTATTCCAAATCCGTTCGTTCGTTTGGGAGTTACAAGGGAACTTAGAAACAGACATACGTACACACATACATACGTACAGGTCAAACACATAACCCTCTTTTTGGGTGAGTTATTGCCGCTTGACTGGAGGTCGCTGTCCAACTGTGGACTGTCTGCCCTCGTTTAAAGCAAAAGCAGTACTTACACCCGTGTCTATATAAGGTCTATCTTTTCATACACGAAATATTTTAAGAGTAACTTTTATAAGTAGTAAAGTCGCCATAGCAACGAAAAAAAAAACTCAAAAATAAAAAAAATAAAAAATTGAGACTTTTTGCATAAAACATTTACTCCCATATTCTAACAATGACAGTAGGTAACTACGTAGTAAACTAGCGTAACGGATGTTCAAAAATAAGGAGCTAGTATTTATTTTGTGGGTCGAGTAATTTTAAATTATTTATTTTTTTATAAAAATATTCTTAGATAAAAAAAATCCTTTGAAATGGCTTCGTTACAGCCGTTAGATGATTCTCTGAAAATATTTCGTGTATGAATAGTTAGACCTTATATACAAGTTAAAGTGATTAGTGACATAAGATACGATTATTATTCTGTAGTTTAGTAGTTGCTTGAAGTTAGAATTCTTAGCTTTGCTCTCTCTGATGGTTCTTACTTCGTTCAGATCCTTATCTATTGCACAAAAATGTTTGCATAAGTAAACTTAAACTCAAGAAATTACTTTAACTTGACTTTAGATAAGGCTGTTAAAATTACTTAATGGTAGACAATATAGGCATTTCACCAAAATTTTATTTTTCAAATTTTTTTGTAAATGCTTTTCAGCTGATGTCTAAATTTTTGATAAAACAAAAATTCTTACAAATGCCGATTACTGTATTCCGTATGACGATTGCAGTACACGGGGTGGAAGGGACACCCGCGCACAAACGGCAACCACGTAGTCAGTACATCGTTCATCAGTGTACGTATTGCACTTTTGTAGGATTTTTTTAAAATACCATTGAAAATTCTATGTTTCCGGGGCTCGGAATGATGTACTGAATACGTGGCAGCCGTTTGTGAGTCTCCCTTCTCCAACCTGTAGAATGTTGTGAATATAAACTAACCTGCATTAGGGAATCCTATGAGCCCAATGTGCGCCATAGATCGCACTTCTAGAGTGTACACATTGGTCTCGCCGATAGCGCCCAGCTCGGCCACGTCCGGGGCCTGTTCGAAACAAATAGGCGTACTTTCAATGTTTCCAACTAATAAAATTGTCACTTAGTCTAATAATAACTTTATACTGATCTATACATACATAAAAATAAATAAAATTCAAATTCAAATTCAAAATATTTTATTGTGGATCATAGGTAGGTACAGTTCTTAAATAGTTGAAAATTTTGATCCGCTATGTCCCGCCCGTAGGGCATACAATAATCACACAGAAATTTACTGTTCGATAGAATTAACATTATTACTAATTATTATTATTTTCCCTCTAGCACAATAAATAAAAAACCAAAAGGGCACAAATTAAGAGAAATGTCAAATTCAAATTATATAGAAAATAAAATTACATTTAACAAAAAAATTTAAGTGTATGTTTGTAATATCAAAATAGCAGCTTTTTACCGAATGCATAATGAAAATATACAGGGTAGAATTTTTCAACGCCAACTGGAGGGAAATTACTCTAAATACTGGAGATAGAAAATTTTACTTAGAGGAAACATTCCTTTATTTTTAAAAATAAGTAAATCTGCATTCAAATATTTTCGAAAATTCGCTTGCCACACACGGGAATCCAACCGGCTAAATTCTAAAAAATAACACCTTGTTCTTTTATGGCATTAATCGATAGGGTCAATCATAAGGATCAAATCTCTCTAACAAACATGATATATTAAATGAAAGGAAATGAAAATGAAATCTTAACTGACCATCAAGTATGACGCCATTGGTGTCCGACGTCGTAGGTGCCCATCGTCGCTGATGGTCACCCTACTCATTTTGACAGACGCTTTTGTATCGATACTTATATTATTGCGATTGTGTAAGCATAGTGGACATCAAACTGATGATCACTTAGTTTGAAGTAGCTTTCGTGAAAGACACTACTCACTCATGGGTAGTGTTCACAGATATAGATAGACCTAGATAACACAAGAGCACCTACTTCGCGTGCCCGACTTAAGCTAAAGAAACTTAACGTGGCCACTGTCACGCTCAGTCTGCATTGGTGCTCCACGCTAGTCGGACCTCTCTCAAAAAATTAAAGCTGCATATTCGTAATGCATTGCGGCTTTTACTTGAAGAGGTTGATGCGACTTTACAAGTTATTAATATCGAAACAAGTGATACTATCGTATATCGCTTCGGTTTCGTAGTACAGGTGCTTTTTTCATTTTTCTGTCAATTTTATCGATTAGTGCTGTTCGTCATCGTACGCGACACAAAGCGATTTCAGAGAAAAATTTAATAAATAATCTTAACGTTTCGTTATTTTTTAGTTTTCCACATGATGGTAATTTAAAAGAAAAATGAATTGATGCGACGGGAAATAAAGGTTGGTTTCCAACGAAGCACTAGTTGTTCGATACATTTTGAGGAAGCAAGCTTTGTTGAAGGAAAAAAGCAAAAGCAAACAAATAAAAATTCTGAGTGAACGAAACTGTCGCAAAGTCCAAAAAATACACGGCATCACGTTGTTAATAGAGAGCTTAAAAAATAGTTTATTAATGAATATCAAGCAAACAACCAACGTTACAACTTTATTTTTATTTCCGTGTCTCATTACTATGTCACAAAATCGATTAATAAATCGATTTAAAAGATTGTGAATAATTCTTTACTGTACACAATTACTTAATAAATAGTATTCGTACAGTTGAGAAATGGTATGTACAAAGGCGAACTTCAGTGATAGAGAGAGATAAAAATAGGGTAGAATTCTGTTTCTTTTCGGCGGCGTCTTTGAATAAGGTAGCTATGGCGTCCTCACCTGTTCGGTGTCTGTGAGGAGGAACGTGTTCCGCCTGCCGCCCGCGCGAACATCTTCAGGTCGAACCTGACCCGTGCAGTAGTTACAATAAGGTAGCTATTGCGTCCTCACCTGTTCGGTGTCTGTGAGGAAGAACGTGTTTCCCTGCCGCCCGCGCGAACATCTTCAGGTCGAACCTGACCCGTGCAGTAGTTACAATAAGGTAGCTATTGCGTCCTCACCTGTTCGGTGTCTGTGAGGAAGAACGTGTTCCCCTACCGCCTGCGCGAACATCTTCAGGTCGAACCTGACCCGTGCAGTAGTTACAATAAGGTAGCTATTGCGTCCTCACCTGTTCGGTGTCTGTGAGGAATAACGTGTTCCCCTGCCGCCCGCGCGAACATCTTCAGGTCGAACCTGACCCGTGCAGTAGTTACAATAAGGTAGCTATTGCGACCTCACCTGTTCGGTGTCTGTGAGGAAGAACGTGTTCCCCTGCCGCCCGCGCGAACATCTTCAGGTCGAACCTGACCCGTGCAGTAGTTACAATAAGGTAGCTATTGCGTCCTCACCTGTTCGGTGTCTGTGAGGAGGAACGTGTTCCCCTGCCGCCCGCGCGAACATCTTCAGGTCGAACCTGACCCGTGCAGTAGTTACAATAAGGTAGCTATTGCGTCCTCACCTGTTCGGTGTCTGTGAGGAAGAACGTGTTCCCCTGCCGCCCGCGCGAACATCTTCAGGTCGAACCTGACCCGTGCAGTAGTTACAATAAGGTAGCTATTGCGTCCTCACCTGTTCGGTGTCTGTGAGGAAGAACGTGTTCCCCTGCCGCCCGCGCGAACATCTTCAGGTCGAACCTGACCCGTGCAGTAGTTACAATAAGGTAGCTATTGCGTCCTCACCTGTTCGGTGTCTGTGAGGAGGAACGTGTTCCCCTGCCGCCCGCGCGAACATCTTCAGGTCGAACCTGACCCGTGCAGTAGTTACAATAAGGTAGCTATTGCGTCCTCACCTGTTCGGTGTCTGTGAGGAAGAACGTGTTCCCCTGCCGCCCGCGCGAACATCTTCAGGTCGAACCTGACCCGTGCAGTAGTTACAATAAGGTAGCTATTGCGTCCTCACCTGTTCGGTGTCTGTGAGGAGGAACGTGTTCCCCTGCCGCCCGCGCGAACATCTTCAGGTCGAACCTGACCCGTGCAGTAGTTACAATAAGGTAGCTATTGCGTCCTCACCTGTTCGGTGTCTGTGAGGAAGAACGTGTTCCCCTGCCGCCCGCGCGAACATCTTCAGGTCGAACCTGACCCGTGCAGTAGTTACAATAAGGTAGCTATTGCGTCCTCACCTGTTCGGTGTCTGTGAGGAAGAACGTGTTCCCCTGCCGCCCGCGCGAACATCTTCAGGTCGAACCTGACCCGTGCAGTAGTTACAATAAGGTAGCTATTGCGTCCTCACCTGTTCGGTGTCTGTGAGGAAGAACGTGTTCCCCTGCCGCCTGCGCGAACATCTTCAGGTCGAACCTGACCCTTGCAGTAGTTACAATAAGGTAGCTATTGCGTCCTCACCTGTTCGGTGTCTGTGAGGAAGAACGTGTTCCCCTGCCGCCTGCGCGAACATCTTCAGGTCGAACCTGACCCTTGCAGTAGTTACAATAAGGTAGCTATTGCGTCCTCACCTGTTCGGTGTCTGTGAGGAGGAACGTGTTCCCCTGCCGCCCGCGCGAACATCTTCAGGTCGAACCTGACCCTTGCAGTAGTTACAATAAGGTAGCTATTGCGTCCTCACCTGTTCGGTGTCTGTGAGGAAGAACTTGTTCCCCCTGCCGCCCGCGCCGCCCCGCGCCGCTACGAACATCATGCCTTCGGTGCTCAGGTCGCCCACCACTCGGCCGGAGTCATCGCGAATTATTGTGCCTGAGGGAAATCACTATTAGTACAAAACAGATAAGGCCTTCACTTTACTTATTTTGTGGCAGAAAGAGTTTAATACAGATTGGCCTAGTATTGTAATTGAGTACTAAACAATTTAATGACACAATTTAAAGATTAATGAATTTGAAGATGCATGAGGTCCCGGGTTCGATTCCCAGGTCAGACAAAGTGATATTCGGTTTTCTAACAGGAATTTCTCAGTAGCAACCACGGAGTACGGATTTGTGTATGGTTGATGGCAATAGGTTGTCCCCTATTACATGGGACTTAACACATAACCGGCAATATGTGGGTGTACTATTAGGTGCACCTCTGCCACTCTTCGGGGATTACAGGCGTGATGTTATGTATTGTGTATGTTTAAAGCTAACGATAGAGATATCCATAGAGCCCACAAGAACCTCACTAAAGCTAAGCACGGCAGCGTGTCACGTGAACCTTTTCGTGACCATTATTGTTCATCTAAACTAATATTTTAAAAAGGTTTTATGTTTGTAAGTTTGTATGTTGGAGGTTATAATCTCCGGAACTAATGATGGCAGAAAGCTACTCACGGATAATGTAGCTTTCTGTCATGGCAAGGCTATCAGTTATATTTATATTATGCTTATTAGCCGAACTATCATAATTTTTGCAGCGGAAGTCGCGGGCGTAGTGCTAGTCCTACTTAATATTATAAATGCGAAAGTTTGTGAGGATGAATGGATGGATGGATGTTTGTTACTCTTTCACGCAAAAACTACTGAAAGGATTTTGATGAAATTTAGCACACAGATAGTTTATAACCTGTACAGGATACTTTTTATTTCGGTACTACGATCCCGTGGGACAGTACCGAACACCACGCGGGCGAAGCCGCGGGCATTAGCTAGTATGTATTTGTATAAAATGCTTAAGAGCGTTCATCCAAAAAGTTGGCAACGTCGCAAATAGCTGTCAAATATTTATCTGTTTAAACTTTAATTAATTTGGCAATATTACTGTATGGAAATAAGAAATATGGCTAACTAGTGAACTAGAATATTAATAATGAATTGTAATTAACACACTGAATTAGATATTGTAACCGTTTTACTTACTTTGGTGTAAAAAAGGCATTTGGAAAGTTTCCAAATACTTTTTTTACATCTAAAGCTAAATGTTAGGTGTTACGATATTAATTATTGCATTTCATGATCAATATTTCACTAGATAGCCATATTTCTTATTTCCATTCAGTAATATTGCCAAATTAATCAAAACAGCGAAATATTTGACAGCTATTTGCGATGTTGCCCACTTTCTGTATAAACGCTCTTAATCACAGTGGCTTTTATGTAAATATGTATATTATCTTCATATAAATAAGATTCATTTACATTCGAGGACCAATAGGACCATTGTGTTCCACAAGAAATCAAAGTTTGACACTTTAACAAATTAGATTAAGTACTTGTGAGCTCACATGTACCTCCATGAAGTACATAATAAAATAGTTTAAGGTTAGCAGTCATACACAAACCAAATATAGAAGAACAACCTCACCAAGAGGAACGGGCACTACAATGTGCTGTGCGCTCTTCCCGAAGCAGTCTTTGTTGAAGCCCCGCTCTCCGTGCTTGGCCTGCACCACGGACTTGCAGTGATTCAGGCTCTTAGATGAGTAAGTTGCCTGAAAGTATAGTTGTACTTGTAAAAGTTGCTAAGTTTCAGCCTGAAAAGATGTCGCCGCGCTGAGGCACGGACTCCACCAAGCTGGAGAGCGGAGATGAGAGGAGATGCGCAAGAAGAAATGAAAGAGCGAAATGATGATTTGTGAGTGAGAAGATGTGAATTGAAAGAGCTAAGGTGTATCCACCGAAGCTGTGCGCTGACGTGCAAAGCGGAGAGATGTCGTCGCACGCCGCTCACAGCTAGGGTTGCCAACCGTACTATAAATATAGTATTGTAATATTTCTGGCCTGCGTACTATATACTGTTGAAGAAATACGCATAAATACTATATTTTCAACACCGAAATCTTACAAACACGTCATTCATTTTAATAATTTATGAACGACTGAACATGCTTTTACATTAACTTTGTACCAATCCGTATCCAAACACTTTCGTCAAAAGTTAAAGTTTACTCACGAAACTAAAGGCCAAAAATGAGAGCAAATTTAAAAAAATACTGAAAATAACTTCCCAAATTTGTTTAAAGTAATTTCATTCTTTTTGCTATTCCCGCCAGTTCGGCATTCCAAAAAGGTTTCGGTTCGGTTGTGAATTCGAAATGACGAGAAGAAAGAAACAGAAGTAATAATACTTCTGTTTCTTTCTTCTCATTAATAAAAGCTTTTGATTTACATCAATTTAAAAATTGAATGTAATAAAGCATTAAGACATTTATATTTTAGACATAAAATTGCTAAAAATGCAAGAAGTGTACAAATCTAATGTTTTTATAAATAAATAAGTAAAAAATATAACTGTCTATTTTTTGCTTTTTCATAAAATACTATATATTTTTAATTTTGAGGTGTAGGTACTATATTTTTTATAGCTTACTTTGAAAAATACTATATTTCGCCGAAGAAATGTTGGCAACCCTGCTCACAGCACACGGCTCACGAGGCTGGCCTAAGCAATTATGAGACATCTCTTCTCTCTGCTCAACCGCTTATCAACGCATATCCTCTAGTCTCCGCTTTCGAGTTCATTGCTTGGGTTATCTTTAGTGCAGCTAAGTGTGTTTTTATTATAAACTATAACTTCAATGTGAACCTCCAGCACTAAGACATTACCACCTTCAAGCAAACTCGACTCTTATGTAGTAGTCAGCCATTACAGGCCTTATAGCAGGCCCGTCCAACATATGGCCTTTCATCTGGCCCGCAAGCTATTTAAAACTTTATAAGACATCAAAAAATATTGTGAAAATATTGTTTAAAAAATGACCCTAAGTCAGTTATTCCCACACCATACTAACTACTACTACCTCACCTACCCGCCAATGCAGACTGCATAATTGCAGTCTAGTATGGCGAAGCTTGTTTTATTTTAGAGATCACTTTGGATTTGTGTGTGATCATGTTGGACAACCCTGGTTATAGTCTTGTATGCAGTTATGTATGTTGGACACCCCTGGTCATAGTCTTGCAGTTAACATCAACATCTGCATCTATCATAACATAGCATCACACTTGTTATCCCCAAAGGGCTAGCCAGAGGTGTATCTAAAGGTATGCACACATTTTGCCTGTATGTTTTAGTTCCATTTATTAGAGAGCCAGCCATCATCATCATTCTCCTGCCCGTATCTCAGTTTATTGTGGTTAGTCGCATTTCATCTTCTTCCATACTTCTTTATTACTCATCATTAGTCACCTCCTTTCTAGCCACATCATGCTTCAAACAGTCCATACACCATTTCTATGGTCTTGAGTCAATATTCAAAGAGTATCCATGGCGTTTTTTGCGCATTCTTCTTCATAGAGATATAAGCTTTGGAATGGGCAACTACAGTCCTTTCATAGTAATTATATCTTATGTTAGGACTGTAGCTTCATCTTTTTGTTTTGACAATGCAAAACTGCCTGTAATGGTCCATTTAAAATAAATGCTTTTAGTTTGAGTTTGAATATCAACAAACCTGGAAAATGACATGTCCACCGTTCCCACCATCACCTCCGTCGGGACCTGCGTGGTCTTTACACCACACACTAAGGAACGATATGCAGCCATCACCCCCTGAGCCACCGACAGCCCTAACCCGGTATGAGTCTACATAATACTGAACTGTGTTCCGAGTAGATTTCGCTTTCAAGCTACGGAGCGGTTTAGGGACGTATTCGGAACTAAAACGTATTATTTGCACTTGTGAAATTAGTTTTAACGACTTCAATAAGTTTATTAGTTGCATTTTTCTTTTTAGGTTAGGTTCATGTTATGAAACCTTCAATCACTTTCTGACAGTTGACATTGACACTACGTTTGACACTTGATGGATCTTTTTTTATTTTTGAGGCTTTTTTCTAAACTGAGATAAAAGTCTTTTTAAACCCAAACTAATTTGGTACAGTAAATATTAATAATAAATCTGGGTAGGTACTAAGTATATAATTCATAAACTAATGTACAGAAATGAATCTACCTACCTACTATTTTATAGTAATTCGGGTTGTACTCTGCTTGTAATAATGTAATTCAGTCATGATTCGAAAGACACGTGGCGCCATCTGTTATCATAAGAACGTTATTGTTGTTTTCCTTGGGAACAGTAGTTTTTTTTTGTTTACCCTATGTCCGTTTCTGTATGTACATCTAACAACGTATATGCAAAATTTCAAGATGATCGGTTCAGTGGTTTAGGCGTAAAAAGGTAACAAACTTACTTTCGCATTTATAATATTAGTTAGGATACTAATGACGGCACGGTTGGCGCAGTGGTTGAGCGATTGACTGCTGCGCTGCGTGTCGCGGGTTCGATCCCCACACGGAACAAATATTTGTAAGACCTATAAATAGTTGTTCCGGGTCTGGCTGTTTGTGAACGAAATTCAATGGGTGGGATGACATCAAAAATAACATGAAAAATGTTAATCCAAGTTATAGCACAGTTAAGTAAAAAAAAATGCATTTGTAATAGGCATTAATAAAAGCACCAAACACGTGCTTGCCAGCTATGAAACACTTTCCCACGTGGCTTTACAACTTCAAGTAGTACACAACACTGTCAGACACTTGTCTCGACAGTAATATGCAGTGACACTTCAGGTAAAGTACATAACACAGTACTTATATCAATTGAAAACATGAAGTAATCGTTCTAATATTTTATATGCGAAGATTTGTAATAATGGATGGATGGATGATTGTTACTCTTTCACGCAAAAACTGAAATTTGGCACACAGATAGTTTATAACCTGCATTAACACACAGGATACTTTTTTATCTCAGTAATACGATCCCGTGGGACAGTTACGGAACTCCACGAGGGCGAAGCCGCGGGCATAAGCTAGTCATACATTCAGTCAAAGAAGTATCGGGAATGGATGATTTGTTTATGGTTCTAAATTCAATTATTTGTTTTTTTTTTGTTGTTAGATTGGCACAACTGTTTTTAATTTTGGCGCGGAGTTTTTGAGTTGCAATAAATTAAATACAGTGTTTTAAGTTAGATCATATCTAGTGTGTATTGCGAATTTCATAATGGACAAAAACATCGAACAAAGAGTTTGTCTTGAATTTTGCAGCGCCAATGGAATTTCGTGTTCGGAGTCCCTGAAAATGTTACAGAAGGCTTACGGTGAATCGACTTTATCAAAAACACATGCTTAGGAGTGGTACAAAGTTTTGAAAAGCGTTCGAGATATGATGGAAGATTTGCCTCGCTCTGGTAGGGCATCAACATCTTCAACTGAAGTTAACATCGCAAAAATGAAGGAATTAGTGACTGAAAATTCTCATTCAAGTTTGAAAGAGATAGCCGCTGAACTTTCTGTGTCTCATGAACTCATGAGTCGATCCGTACCATTTTAAATAATCACTTGGGTATGAAACAATATTTTGCCGTTCGGCTAGTCAAAAAAGACATGAATTTTCTCCAAAAACTCTATCGCTTATGAGTCGCTGTGGACATGCTAGAACGAGTCAATTCCGACCCAACATTCATGAAACGCTTTGTTACTGGTGACGAGACGTGGGCTAACGAGTTTGACACGCAAACTAGTCAACAAGCTTCGAAATAGCGCCTTTTAACTGAACCGAAACCGAAAAAACCACGCCAAAGTCGATCAAAAGTCAAAGGCACTCGGAATCCTTGCTGGAAGGTCAGGTCAAACACAAACAGTAAATAAAGAATTTTGCGGCGTGTAAGAGAGCAAATTCGACGAAAAAGGCCAGATTTGTGGAAAGAAAATTCTTGGACTTTGCACCACGATAATGCGCCTTGGCACAAGGCCATCATAGTGATCGAATTTTTGACCAAAAACTCAACAAATACCATCGAGCAACCACCTTATTCACCAGATATGGCTCCAGCCGACTTCTTTCTTTTTCCTAAACTCAAATTACCACTTCATGGCACCTGTTTTCATTCGGTAGAAGACATAAAGGAGAATTCGCGGCGAGAACTGAACTCAATTCCGGAAACAGCGTTTAAAAAATGTTTTGATGATTGGATTATTCGTTGGTGTAAGTGTATCGTTCCTGAAGGAGCATACTTTGAAGGCGATAAAATAACTTTGGATGAATAACTAACATTTCCCGGCACCTACTTTCTTGATATTTATTACTTTAACTTTGATATTTTTTACTTTCTAAAGTTCTATTACTTCTCCTGTTTCATTAGTTTGTCTTCTACTTGTCTACGTACGATTCATCCGGAGAAAAACCATATTCTTGGCTGCTAACTAATTAGCCTGTAATATTATACTGCTGGCCAAATGCCTTTCTCTCAATTTCCCATACAATTATTTTTCTAGGCGCTACCATAAGAAAAAATGCCAGTCCTTTCATTAGGACTCCAGCTCGTCACAAAATCTTCATTTTTGTGAGCCGCAATGCTGTTCAGCGTCTAATAGAGCTCGGGGGTGCCAAGTTTTTCACCTGCCTGTCATACTTAGGAGAAAAAATCATTAAAATTTCACCCGAAACAGGAGTCGATCGAACTGACTCAACTTCAAACTCAGCACTTACACTTACAATCATTAGACTGACAAAGAAGTCGAGTGTTCTATTCTTAACATAAACCAACGATAACACAAGTCCAACAAACACTCAGCAGTGAAATCACTGCCACTTAAAGTTGTGACGACAACAACTTAGCACGTCTCGAGTCTTAACACTTCTCTTTGTAAATAATCTAGCCGTTGCCCTCGGCTTCGCTCACGTTATGGTCGACAATTATTCTACGGGAACGTCTTGCACAACTTATGATATTCGAGGATAAAGTGGCTTCTCATCAGTGCAAGAACTTTTGGATTTGGATCAATAGAACAGTACTTTAACTTACAAATGCACAAACTTAACCTCTTTACAATATATATAAAGTGAAGACGTGTAGATGAGTTCTTATCGGCTTCAAAACTTTTCCTCATCGAGTCAATATAAGGGCTCTCTGATTTCCAGACCCTCATTCCTTAGCATGAAGGTGGCACTGTTGGTTTGTTTGGTAAGTATGGTGGCCGGGGAGGAGGTGGCACGCAGGTACCACCAACGAGTGGGGGTGCCCGCCGCGACCGCCATCAGGAGTCAGGAGGCCATGAGGATCGCGGGGGGGTTAAGCTCATATCTTGGGGAGCACCCGTTTTACGTGAGTCTAAATATCCATAATAATAGTATTGTTACATTTTAGTATCTTCTATTATATATTATTAAAGTTATATTGTTTGTTTCAACGCGTTAATCTCTGGAACCCCGAAAAAATATTGCATGCATTTGATAACCAAATTCTTGAGAAAAGTTATATAGGCTATTTAATATCACGCTACGACCCTTAGAAGCCGAGCAAAAAGAAAAACTGCGGGTGAAATCGCGGGAGACAGCTAGTATCTATATGCAACCGGTGAACAAAGCATCCCTAATCGAGGTCTCGAGTCTATCGTGTTCCAAAAATCTGTCCAAATCCGTTCAGCCACTAAAATATTATATTGGCAGTTGAACATTTACACCGGCTCAGTTGCCTAAATATTTATTTCGTTTGCTACAGGCAGGCCTCGTGATCGAGCTGACCACTGGGGAGACGTCCATCTGCGGCGGGACGCTACTGAGCCACACACAAGTGCTAACTACTGGACAGTGCTGGTGGGACGGGTACTCCCAGGCTAGAAGCATGCTGGTAGGCTAGATTACTAGTGAATCCGGCGATCCAAATCTATCAGTCAATTTTGATAACTATCTTGAATCTTAGCACAGAGGTATTACTGCGCAGTTACCACTCCAAAAAGTATATGTAGTAGTATTATAGATGACATGAGTAAGCAACAAACAAAAGAAACGGAATAGCAACTATTAACCTTTTGCAAAAGTTTGTTTGTTATCATCACCTCATTAGTCATCCAGAATTCCAGATGACTGATGAAGTGAAGACTCTTGACTTATTGCTGATTTCCGAGCTCCCCCTCAAGAGCTAGCTAAGTCCTTTAAAATACTAAACAATAGTAACATCATCAAGCCTGTTCTTTCCCAAAGGCAGGGATATTGAGGCAGAGATGCATCCAAATACAAACTCTGTGCCTGCTGAGAAATTTCTAGTGAAAAACACCATTAGCACTTTTCCCGATCTGGAAATCGAACCTAGGATCTCATGCTCAGCCGTCGCGCTTGCGACCATGTATATTTTGACAAGATTTCGAACTAATACCTTTCAAATACATCTGAGGACGGACATAATATTTAAGAGCAGAGAAAGGATAAAGCTGTCATGTATCTGGCTCTCCCTCTGCAGGTAGTGCTCGGTTCCATTAAGCTGTTCTCGGGCGGCGTCCGACTCTACGCGAGTACCTGCACAACGCACCCGCTCTACAACGCCAACACCTTGCAGAACGATATCGCTATGCTCAGGATCTCATACACTTATTATACCGGTAAGTACATGTAGATACTACTTCCTAGAGAAAAAGATTTGAAGGGTGATGTTATTAACGAGTGTTTTATGAATTCCAGCTTACATCAAACCGATCATTCTGCCCAATACCATAAATAACACATTTGTGGGCTACAGAGCTGAAGCTATCGGATTCGGAAAGACGAGCGATGGTATGTTCAGTCATTGAAATTTTAAGTGACATCTGACATTTCTGCAGACACTCTGTACTAGCGCTTCAGCAGTGAATTGCAGCGCGATGGCACATAATGTGTTACACACAGACACACTCGCAATCTCTATGTTATTTATTTGACAATTCAACAAGATTCATTGCGTTTCTTACATTGTCGAGAGGACGAAGTTTTCAAACATTTGAAGCAATGGAATTTTTTTCGATTATAAATAAAAGTGTGTTACGCAATTTATCCATCTGTTTGACTGACTTCCAGCATCCATAGTGATGAACAACCAGGCTCTCCGCGATGTGTTCGTCTCAGTCATCACTAACGAGCAATGCGCTGACACTTTTGGCGAGATAGTGACGGATGATGTGCTGTGCACGAGCGGGGCGAACTACAGGGGTGCCTGCGGCGGCGACTCCGGCGGGCCGCTCATACTGCGGTTTTACTCTGGGTCCTCCGACTTACTGGTAAGCATTCCATAATCAGCCTGTAATGTCCCACAGCTAGGACACAGGCTTCTTCTATGTAGTAGGGAGTGGGCTGTTTCCATCTCGCAGGTATTGGTCAGGTCAAGTGACACGTGTGTTGTGACAGCGAATGCGAAGAAAAATGGTATAGTACCTATACAAATAAAAGAAGTGATGCGAAGGATACAAGAGACATAAGCGCGCGTCACATAACGCAAGTCACATCACGTGAGGTCGTGAGTGGGGTGTTACTGTTACCCTTCCCAACATAACATCACGCTTGCAATCAGTTGGGCAGGAGTTTACCTAATAGTACTGGGTGTACTATTAGTATTATGTACACCCACATTTCGCCAGTTATGTTTTAGTTGCACGTAATAGGGGGTGAACTCATTGCCATCAACCGGGCATAAATCCAAACTCCGTGACGGCTACTGAGAAATTTTTGATAAAAAAAAAGGCGGGGCCCAAATGAATATAAAATTATATGAAATTGAAATGGGCCCCGCCTGCTTCTAACTTTTGTTTAATTTAAAATGTGCTTGTAAAGTGCTAGTTTTTGTTGGACTCAAGTGTCCCCCCCTCTACCAACTAAACGGTTGTGTTTGGGTGAGTGAAAAAATCACGGTGGTAGCTACAGCTAGGTAGGCTTTACAAGTTTACGAGTTGTAGTCGACCGACATATAAAATGTACTTGGATAACATATTATCCTAAATATAATGTATGGGAGCACAGGTTTTTCAACTGCAAATGGAGGTTTGTTATTTATTATCATAATAAAAATCACCATTCGGTTCGATCTGATCTCGTTTGCGGGCCGAACATGGCAAGGTTTGGAAGGAGAAAGGGGAGGCCTTTGCCCAGCAGTGGGACACTCAAAGAGGATAACAAAAAAAAAAACATCGTTCGGAGGCAAATCTGCATGCAACTACGGAACCCTGTGCGTGGCCCGACATGCACTTGGCCGGTTTTTAGTTTAGTAACGTGAGAGAATTCGCAGACGATTAACTTATTTATTATAGGCGCATCCCACGGCTATGCCACACGAAAAGAAAGTATTAAATGTTTTAAGGAAACAAAATTTTAAATGTTTTTCATGGTCTTACTTTTATTTCAGAGGGTTTGTTATTAGGAAAAAAATAATCCTTATGATTAACCCCTTCGACCGGCATCATATAATTAATTGTTTTTTTTTTCACATTATTGGTGGGTTGGATTCCGGATTTCGGCAGGCGATAGTTTAAAAATCTTTGAAAGCAGTTCCAATTACTTTTAAAATCAAAATGAAGGCTTCTTTGAGTAAAACTTCCCATATACTTAGATTTAAGTTACTTTCCTTCCGTGTGGCATTGCCATGGGACGCCTTGTAAACGATTTTCAGCCTTTTTTACACTATTTGTCACTTCGAATTAGTTGAAAATATTTTTGAGATCACCCTTTATTTTGATACTCCACTCGATGGTACCGGAAGAAAAAAAAAATCGAACGCTACGATATAGCACCTGAAATCCGCCATTTTTCTTTATTTATCAATGCAACCGGTGACACTCGCGCCACGAAGACGAATCTAACGACGTATAATTTATCCAAATCCGTTCATCCGTTTGGGAGTTACGAGGGAACATAGAAACAGACATACATACACACATACATACAGGTCAAACACATAACCCTCCTTTTGGGCTTCACCACAGTCGGGTAAAAAACACTTTGCCCGATCTGGAAATCGAACCTGGACCCAGCAGTGGCGTGGCTGGCTCAGCCGTGGCGCTTGTGACCATTAGACCGAGCTACCAACAAATATCTAATTTCTGTTGCAGATTGGACTGGTCTCGTTCGGCGCGGCCAACGGCTGTACAGAAGGCTACCCGTCAGGTTACACCCGCGTGACATCTTACCTGAGTTGGATCAACAAGTTCTTGTAAATGTATGATGTTTGAGCAACGGCTCGTGGGGCCATAGCATTAGCATAAGCATTTGTTATGTCGGTACTTCGATAATAAACGTATGTGGGTTGGTTCAAGTTTCAATAAACTAGTCGTTGCCAGATCTCTGCCTTTTATTGACGTGTACATAACATTGGTGCAGTCGGTCTAGAAAGTTCGGTACTTACGTGGAATTCTGTGTGCCACCATACCGATTGGGAAAATAGAACGTTTTAATATCGAAGGCGAAGATTGGGTTGGTTACATTCGTCTCGTAAAACAATATATATTGTTAAACAGTATGGTTGACAATCTAAAAGTAGCAACGCTTCTAACGTTAGTGGGTTCCGAGTGCTATAATCTTATTTGTGCTCCTCCGCGGAACCGGAGACGGAGAAATAGCGGAGCGACACGTTTTTCGGCAGCGGGAGAAAGTATTAGTGTTTACCTACATGGTCTAAAACATTTGGCTAAAGCCTGCAACTTCGGTAGTTCGCTGGAAGAAAATCTTCGCGAACAGTTTGTGTCGTTAAACAGCGAAGAGATGCGGTCAAGATTGTTTGCCGAAAAGAAAATAAACTATGAAAGGGCGGCCACGGCGCTCCAGGCAGCTCAGCGACGTGCGAGCGCGGCGCCCGTGCCTGCCACGGCACAGCGTCTGTGTGACACCGGTCACGTGGCCGGCATTTAAAAGAACTTAAGAGTGCAAAGGAGAACAAAGGTTAGTACTTTTGAAAAGATTCGGACTCAGATGATGACGATGGTAATGTTTTTAACTTGGTTACTAGTAATGACGGTGACGGACAGTACTGTGCGAATTTAGTAGTAGAAAAGGTGCCGTGCACGGAACCTGACGCTTTACAAGATTTTGTACCCAACAAAACTTGATTGTATATGCCAGCTACAGATTAATACAGGTCTAAAACTATGCTTCTGTTTTGAAAATAAAATAAAATAGCGGGAGTTTAGCAGGCCGAATAATTCAAAGCCCTTTATAGAAATAAATATAATGATTGTGCCTTCACACAGTATATTTACAAAAATCTTTTATATGCTATCGGAGTTCCTATGGCCACCAGCTCCATCATCAGACACTGGATACCATCTAAAGACAAAGTACTCGTCAAGACGAATCAAACGAGTCCAAACTCGATGGGGTTGAGTCGTTTCATTATAGAGTTCCTATGGCCACCTTCCAGCTCCATCATCAGATCAACTCCATGCCATCATAATATTGCGTTGACACGCGATATAAATATGCGTGCAAAATTTCAGCTCAATCGGTTCAAAATATCTGCTTCAAAATTGAGTTGCAAATTCCACCCGACACAACAACATACAAGCAAGACAACAACAACAACATACATACAACAACAACATACATTGCAAGTTAAATAAAAGCTTGTAAAAAAAAGACATTATCAATTGTAACAAAATTTTAATTTTATGGGCTCCCTTACATACCTATTTATATGTCTGTGCCCAAAGCGATGTTCCTAAATTACCATAGGATGATAAAATTTTCGTTTTCCTAAATCATATTAATGTTAAGGTCGGTTTCCCCCAAACTCTCACCAGGCTCTGCTATCAAATGAAACACATGGGGGGCACACTTAGTACTGTCATCAATTTACTCAGACGACAGCGACATCTGGAGTTTGGTGGGATAAAAAACTTGGCAGCCATCTTGTCTTGTTAGTCAAATTGTCAAACAAATGTCATAGTCGCCATTCGGCAATGTCATTGTCGATCAACTCCGGCTTTCCCGAAGTGTTGATGCGCTTTCCGAGTTTAACTCAGGTAATTCTTTTAAAATTGTTACTGTTATTTTTTTTGTTAAGTTTTGTTTTTATTTCATAACTAGCGACCCGCCCCGGCTTCGCACAGGTGCAATATATACATATAAACCTTCCTCTTGAATCACTCTATCTATTAAAAAAAACCGCATCAAAATCCGTTGCGTAGTTTCAAAGATTTAAGCATACAAAGGGATATAGGGACAGAGAAAGCGACTTTGTTTTATACTATGTAGTGATATTGTTATCACTCTGTTTTCCGTTGGTAACTTTTGTTGTTTGGTTATCATGAGTGAACTCCGAAGAAATAGCAGCTCAAATATATTATAATGAGCTTATAACGAATAAATATTAATTTCTTTTTGATAATAAATAAAAGGACAGTATTTTGAACTTCATACGCTTTTTTTTTAGTTGATATGTGAGAGTAAGATGTCTGTAAATTGAATAAGATTATTAAATTAAATCCTCATAGTATCTAAAGTAAGCATACCTGTAGGTAGGTGTGTACATAGAGGTAGGTGGGTAGCTTTAGTTCACTCACCAAACTCTAGGCAGCAGCACTTTCCATATATGCAAATTTTACCACAGAGTTGTTACTCTTTCCCTCTATACTTACTTTACTCTTTGATGAAACACCTTATGTTATAGTCAGTGTATTATGTATATTTACTTTCGGTACTGACCGTACTTGACTGTCACTCTGTGACAGTTTTTTGGAGTCATTTATAACCATAGAGTAAAGTAATATAACGAGTTTTTCTAACGAAGCTCCAAGCTGCAGTGACTCAATAATATAATATTTATTGTTATCTCATTTAAGAAATTATTATAAAAAGTTTAAAAGCTTATAAAGGTTTACACATTTCTGGACAATCGATAAATAGTTCATAGAGACTTTTTGACAAATTCTGAAAAAGTAAACTCGTATCGTAGTAAAAGGAAAAGCCCATGTTCCAATATGATGCCAACAGCTGTCAAACTTCCTGTTGTAATTAAAAAATAAGTCGACGATACAAGTGAAACTACTATGCTATACAAAGAATTTTATTTTCAAAGATATGTTGTTTTGTTTTATTAATAATTCTGTTGTTAAACACAAACACTCGATATGAATATCAGTCCGGAGCATTTGGACACGGTCTGCGAGGGCTGCCTGAGCCTCGAACGGCACCTCACTGCGGAGGTCACAGATCAGCATATTAAGAAATTGTATTACGAAATTCTCAACATTACAGTTCAAGTAAGCACTAACAAAAATATCAACTTTACCTCAAACAAAAACTAAAATATTTCTGTTTTTTTTTTATATTTGTAAATATCATTCACAGAGCTTTTTAAACTCTAAATTGTTCCTATTATGTTTCTTAATTTATTTAGAATGCCCCTATTTCTAGGCGTCTAATAATTTAGTTATTGTGAAAACCATTGAGTTACATTGATTGTTTTTTTCAAGTGCCTTTGTGAATGCACTGCTGACCTCATTGGATATGACCTAATTAATCAAATGCGTATGGAATCAATACAGGCTGAATGCAAAGGTGAAGGTTATTATGTTGCATCTGTGTTTCATGAAGGGGAAGGCAGTGGTACCTATATTTTGTTTTTTTTTCTTTTTAGACTTGTGTGAGAGAGGCTGTGTTTATTACCAGTTACTGGGCAAAAACAAAACAAAACATCACGCCTGTAATCCTCGAAGGGTTAGGCTGAACTGTACTTATAGTACACCCACATTTAGTTTAAGTGCCATGTACGAAGGGCGAGCATTTTCCATTAACTGTAGCACGAACCCAAACTCTGTGACTGCTACTGTGAAATTCCTGAAGTTACCCAATAACACTGTGACCTATATGGGAATCAAACCTGGGACCTCATGGTCAGCAGTATACTCCTAGATCAAAATGGCAATCTGTACAATTGATTGTATTGATGTGAAATAGTTTTGAATGTTTTTGTGAAAACCATTTTGGCATTCGTCAAATATTTTATATTTTTTGTATATTCAGTCGGTCCATGGGTCTATAGGGCTAAGAAACATGCTATTTCCTGTGGGGTTGAGCACGGACGTGCCGCCAGACTCCCGGCTGCCAGCTAGTCTGACGCAGCTCTCCCCTATTGATGCTTAGAAGTTATTAAAGATGTTGGCTACTTGTGTAGGTTTGGATGTTGTGTTATCATTTATTTGCAATTGTATGTTGTTTTTTGATTCCTTGTTCGCTCTCTCATGTATGATGCTCCACATTTTTTCAACCTTATAATTAGATTTTTTATATTTAATTCAGTCTTTTTTGCTGTCGTAACCATTTTTTAAAATATTTTTTATAAGATTACCTATCCTCCTTGTTTTTACATGCTACTTGTTTCGTTTCTGCATACATTTTTTTTATAAAATAATCATATTTAAATTGTTATGGAGAAATATAATGTTGATCATCCAAACCTAGATCTATTTGTGAAATTCGAATTTTTCTTCTAAGAGTGTTGACGGCAATCTAAATTTGGTCGGCCCAGAACTGAGCCACCAATTTGGCTCTTCACTTCGGTCCATCAGTTCCTGTAGTGAACAAACAACAGGACATGCAGGACATAATATTACGTGCTCCATCGTTTATGGAATTTAAAATTGATTGTCTGGCTGTTGTTAGGAATCTATGTACTGCCCTGGGCTTTGATCCGTTAGTGGAGAGCGCAGTTGACCTCACTACGCTCGCTTGACGGGGCCTTGGCGACTGGACTCCAATCTGCAGTCCCGGGGGCACGTGGCCGCTACTGTCCACTGCCCGCACCAGTGCCTACCCTCTAAGATTCCGTGCTTGTGCAAGTGGGTTCGACTTTTTATCCAGCCACCTAAGTTACCCAGTTGCTACTACCACAAGCACTACGTCACACCTCGTATCAACTAACACTGACCATTGACAAACAAAGTACTATCAAAAAATTATCAAGATGGCGTCATTCGCGCCAAAAATATTGACAGCTAAGAGAACTTCTTACACCCACATGTTGTTTGCAGGATGTAGACAGCGTGACACTGCGACTGTGTCTGGAGTGCAAGGCAAACATCCTCAAGTACTACGCCTTCAAGAAGCAGGTGGAAGAAGCCCATGATCGACTCACCAAGTATCTGGTAAGGAACGACGACACCGCCGGGGTAGCCTAAGAAATTCATATTTTTTAAAGGATTTTGCAATTTGTGGGTCAGTATTTGGTTGTATAGAAATCTTAAATGCAAAACGGCCGCATTGGTCTCGCGGTCGCAAGCGCGGCTGCTGACCGTGCGGTCCAGGGTTCGATTCCCGGGTCGGATTAAAAGTGGTTTTTGCCCGGAGTTTGGTAGTTGGCGGTGTGATACCCCCCCTGTATCTCGAGGCGCACGTTAAGTTGGCGGTGTGATACCCCCGTGTCCCGGGAGCGCACGATAAGTTGGCAGTGTGATACCTCCGTGTGGCCGTGTCTCGGGGCGCACGTTAAGTCGTTGATCTCTCCGCGAGTGGGGCACACACGCCTGCACTATAACATCTCCCGCGCCGATGGCTAATCTCCGCCGAGATCTGCCGCCATGACCGACAACGTTCCGGATGACTAGTACAAAATATGCAAAAAATTTAACAGCATTTGAATTTCGCGGGCTACCTTAGCACCCCACATTTGTATGAATGTACTCTTCTCCTAATGTATGTAGGTTGGTGCGTTAGCTCTTCAGCTAAATAACATTTTCGGTCAAACTTTAACTTTTCTAAGTTGCTCAAAATGTTCATTTGACTCATAACAGAACAGGATGATAATATTATCTAGTTGGTCCGAAAATACGGATGTTACAGTTTGACCGAAATACAGGATGTTATAAATGAGTAGAATACGGAATCTCGACGCACAAAATATCGATAAATGCTACAAAATTGCGATGCACGTTATTGCGAAAGACCGTTTCTGCGAAGCCACTACACTTCAATGCACGTTACCGCGATAGATCTTCACTGCGATACTACTTGACTTCGATGCACGTTACCGCGATAGATCTTCACTGCGATACTACTTGACTTCGATGCACGTTACCGCGATAGATCATTTGATCAAGAAAAGGAATTTTTAGAGAAAAATTAGTTTTACTTCTTCTTTTTTATAACATAATTATATATAATATGTATGCAAGGCCATCTAAATATGTTACAATTTCCATGCCACCTTTTATTTTGAGATGGTTTGGAAGTTTGATTTGTGTTTTTTTGGAAGAAAAAACACAAATCCAACTTCCAAACCATAATTATTCCCTAAAAATCCTTAGGTTATTTATTAATAATTTTCAAGCGTTTATTAGGTACTAACTTTTGCCCGCGGCTCGGTAGTGATGATCTATCGCGGTAACGTGCATCGAAGTCAAGTAGTATCGCAGTGAAGATCTATCGCGGTAACGTGCATCGAAGTGTAGTGGCTTCGCAGAAACGGTCTTTCGCAGTAACGTGCATCGCAATTTTGTAGCATCGTATTAGCATTTATCGATATTTAGTGCGTCGAGATTCCGTATTCTACTCGTTATAAATATAATGTTAAAGTTGAATAAAAATCAAGCTGTTTATAGCAATTTGCCTGTAAGTACTGTAAGGCGAGAATACTATTTAACAGTTTGATTCCACATATAACAGTTGGAACTTCAATTAGGTGACATGTTCATCAGTTTTGTCTCTTGGTATCACCAGTGGGAACCCCCGTAGTGTTACCACTCGTGATTTTCACATAAAACTAGTTGTTTGAAAAGACAGAGAGATCTCAATTGTTTTATGTGAATGCTTTGCCAGTGGTATCGCACAGTGAGAAATTCATTATTTTTGTATAATATTTGCAAACTTAGGATAATATCTTGACAGGTTTTAATTAAATAGCAACTACCTATATGTCGTAAACAGATTGTAGTTGATTCAGTATATACAAGTTTAGTTCCTAATTTCGGCACCGGGGGCGCTGTCTAAAGTCTATTCAAAATTTAAATTTAAAGCTACAGTAATTTTAGTTTATGGCCTTTGAAATAGGCCCTAAAATGTTTAAGATTATAAAGTAGATTGTCCCAAAACACATTAGTAAGTAAATTACGAGAAAAATAAAATTCCTTAAAGTTTTAACGGAAACTGACCTTATTGTGTAGATGTATCATAGTTGTTTTTCCAAAAACACACATATTGAAAGCTAAATCGTGTGAAAAAGTTATAAAAACGCGTAAAATTGTAGCAAAAACTGAATGTTATACACCGGTAGCCAGTTCACTCTCCAATAGAATCGGTAGTTGAGTCCCGCTGGGCGTCCTGTACTGACTTTTGGCCATGTCTGCAGCTGCCGCCCACCCCGAATACCAATAGCTTACGGCTGCGCGCGCTGCTGGCGAGCTAGGCGCCGCGCGCGGGCGGGGCGCGCCGGGCTGCTCCTGGCACGCGGGTGGATCCTGGTAGGTACCGTGTGGGAGGTGGCTCTCGGTGTGCTGTGTGTGGAGCTCAGGTTGGTTGCCTGCCTAACTTCTAATAGACACGTACAATGTTGTCAGATACTCAGACAATTGTCTTTGTGTGACGCAAGTCACATATCCACCTACCTAGCTGTATGTTTACCTCATGACGTGTCTAAAACCATCATTACTTGTTATATTATTAAGTTAGTCGTCAATACACTAGCATTCTGACAACACGTATTTCATTTATCCAAATCCCGTACAAACAATAGTGAACCTTATACAACCATCATATGGTGGCAATCGAGCCGGATCCATCCAATACGGACAACTACCTACCTACTCAGAGCCACATTCCACAGCAGCGATAAGTCGACCTTTTTTTGTGCGCATCGGATGCCGAGACTTTTGAGTAATAATTACGTGACTAGGTACTTTATACATCGGGACACCACTGCATTCAAGCTCGTTACGTGAAACATGAATACGACTGAAGAACAACAGAAACTTATCTCCGTGTTAGAAGATACTGCAAACCTACTACGGAAAACACAAATTAACCTAAGGAAATGTCCGAAAGCACGCTTAACAAGAGGATATGTCGAGGCACGTATGAAAACCATCGAAGATCGTTCAAATTTGCGCATAACGACTTTGTAAAATGAACACCAAAGGAACAACAAGGAATTTTTCCATATTTTTTGAATGAGGAGTTTTTTATTTATGATTAGTTTAACGTGCTTCAGGGTAACTTAAAGGACATGGTTATTTCGTTATCTGAACCATCAGCAGTGGAACCAAAATCAGCAAATAGTAGTTTCGACTGCATCAGTCCACAAAATAGCCTCGTGCACCGAGGATCGAGATACCGAAGTTTTCCAGTAATTATGAATCACAATAATCGTGTAGTACATCAAAGGACAATAAAACAATAAAGGAGCTTTCATATCATGTTCCTACACCAGGTACGAAGACAGTTTGTGTGATGTGTAAAGAAAGTCACAGTGAAGTCATTGCAAGGAATTCTGTAAGAAGGACCCTACTGAAAGGAGAGAATTTGTGAAAACAAACAATTATGTTTTAACTGCTTAGTACCAGGACACTCGGCATTTAAGTGTAAAGTGCCAGTATCTTGTCGTATTTGTCACAAGCGCCCTCATTCCCTTTTGCATGGACCGAAGACCAAGCAGCATGGATAATCATCGGTCCCCTCACCTCCAGCTGTAACACATGTAGAAGAAGAGCAAGCATTACAAATTAATACAATGATAGCGTCGCATTTCAATACTAAGAACAACAAGCGAGCAAGGCAACACCATTTTACAGCGACCGCTGATAGATCAAGTTTCCGAGGCAGCTTTTAATAGCGAAAAGGCGACTCAATAGTTGAAGCTTGAACGACAACCTGTAAAAGCAAGCATTATAGGGGTGGGATCCCAAAAGACTGATATAAAACATGTGGTACAGTTACAAATACGATCACGATTGGACCGAAACTATTGTTTACCGATCAAGGCATATGTAATGTCCAAGCAACTAACTGCAAAGATACCCCCTAAAACAATCGACAAACAAGACTGGGCACATATTCAAGACCTCAACCTGGCTGATCCAACTTACTACAAGCCAAAGTCCATAGATGTGCTCTTGGGTGTGAAAGAATATGCCGAAATTCTGCAAAACAACTTAATCAAAGGTCCACTTAGCACACCAAGAGCTCAGGAAACCAGTCTGGGGTGGATTCTTTTTGGAGAAGTTAATACAACAAATCAAAACCAGTATGTTGTCATGCATCATTCAGTTGACGTAGAAGACATGTTGAAATCAATATGGGAAATTGGCGTAGGCACTAAAATACACTTAACAAAGGAAGAACAACTGTGTGACGAAATAAACGAAAAGATAACTACTAAAAATGAAGAAGGAAGGTACATTTAATACATACAGTCCACAATCACCAGATGGTAACACAAAATCGATAGCAACCCATAGATTTACACTATTGAAAAGAAAGTTCAGGAAATCGCTAGACCTGCAAAAAGAATACAGTAAAGTTATAAACGATAAGGAAAAGGATAAAAGAGCTGTCTACTTACCTCACCACGCTGTTGTCCGATCTGACAAAGAGTCATAAGCAGCGGCAATCTATATAAGAATTGAAACTCCAGACAACAAGATTGAAACAAAACTGATAGCTGCCGGAACCAGAGTAGCACTACTGAAGACCATTTCGTGGTGCTCTACTTCTTTCAAAATGAATGAAACAGGTTGTACAATCAATGAGGAGGATACCGACAACACGAATGTACGCATAGACTGACTCTTCAATTGTTATCGCATGGCTTAGTGGTGAACCTAGCAGGTGGAAACCCTTCGTTGCAAACCGTGTAGTCGAAATTGTTGAAAACATTAATAACAAGCACTGGTTCCATATTCAGTCACACGAAAATCCCGCTGATTTGGCATCTAGAGGAAAGTAGTTATCCGATTTGAAGAAATGTAACTTATGGTGGCACGGACCGGGCTTTCTATCTGAAACAAAATAAATATTAAACAATAACAGAAACAGACTTGGAAATGAAGAAAACTAAAATCAGTACTTACCTGAACGCAGAACGGATTAAAGAACCTGAAACAACTTTAATAACACAAATTGAAAATTTTGAAAAATTTACAAATTTAATGAAAGCGATTACTCACTGTAGAAGATTTCGGATTTTTTTTTTTTTTTCAGTTTTTTTTTTGTTTTCTGATTTCTGATTTTATAATAAGAATATAACCAGTGAACATCAGAATTTAAAAACGTAATAATTAGAAGATACTCTACGAATCTGTATTAAAAAGGCTCAAGAGAAAGAATTTAAAGAAGAGAAAAAAAGTCACCTACGATGTCTAAATCCATTCTTAGACGAGAAAAATGTATTCAGGGTGGGCGGTCGCTTAAGACATGCTAACTTACCTGATGATAAGAAGAATCCTGTGATCTTGGGAAATAGAAACGCACTGATACAGTTAATCATCGCTGATGCACATGAGAAAACACTTCATGGAGGAGTACAGTTAATGCTATGTCACTTACGTTTTAAATACTGGATTATAAGAGCTAAATCACTGGTGAAGAAACATATTCACAAATACATGAAGTGTGCTCGAATGGATATCACAACAATGGGACGAATTACAGATAAACATCCAGGCATGGATGTAGTGTACAACGTGAAAAGTGGAGGTTCTGTAACCAAGACAACTATAACTAAGTTATGTGCATTGCCAGTTGATTCTATTTAGCTTCTCTTGAATTATTGAGATATTGTGAAATATTTTAGTAAGCATAGTTAGAATTTCATTAATAATTATTTAACGGTTTTAATATTTTGGGCATTAGACTGACTACTTGATGATAGTTTGTTAGACCTTAATTGTGATTATAAAAGCACTTAAGACCTTTTGTTGGGCGGTATGTTAGATAGACAATTGTCTTTGACATGTCGATTCATAGGTCTCCTCCTGGGAATAATGTCCAACTTGTGCAGTCAGAAAATGACTTATGCAATCTTAATCCAGATAGTCCCGTTAGTTATACGGGGAGGGCGCAGAAACGTTTCCGCTTTGACGGTCAAGAACAATCAGGTTATGAAGTTCTTAAAGACGAACTCTCCGCCATGCTCACCACTATGCTATCCAATTGGAAGAAGGACCAGGATATAATTCTCAACAAACTGCTCAATGATTTGACTGAGCTCAAATCTCAAAACTCAAGCATTAAATCAACTAACGACACATTGGAAAAATCACTACAGTTCATGTCATCGCAATATGAAGAAATAAAGCAAAAACTGGTCGACATGGAATGCGAACGAAAAGAAAACTTTAATTACATTACTACCTTAGAAAACACCATCAATGAGTTGCAAAAAAGAGCCAAGTTCACAGTTATCGAATTCAAAAATTTAACTTCGCCACTAGAACAGATAAAGTCCGAGTCACAACAAGACCTATGCGAACTTGTTAAAAAAACTTGTAACGCGGTTAAAACCCAAATACAGACATCTGACATAAAAGATATTTACAGGATTAAAACCAAAACTGGCCATTGTAACCGAGGTATCCTCAGTTCTAACCAAAAATAGAATCCTACATGGAGTGAAGGAATTCAACAAGCTGAATACTGTCAATAAGCTCTCTTCCTCAACTATTGGCCACCCGGGACCCAAAATTCCCATTTATGTAGCTGAAAGCCTCACGAGCAAGGACAGGAAACTGTATGCAATGACTCGCGAAAAAGCTAAATTCCTGGAATATAAATACTGTTGGATTAACAACGGCCGCATATCCATTAAGAAAGCGGATGGCGACATTCGTATTCAAATTATAAATGAAGCGGAGTTGACATACCTTAAGAAACTTACGTGACTAGGTACTGTATTCTTGTTTTATATAAGTTTGTTTGTTAAAAGTATTAATAGTTGTGCCATCAAACTCACTTTTTGTACTCTTTGTGTCACCTGCCTAATAATACGTGTCACAAATATTATGATGTATTTTTAAGTATACCCACTTACCATAATTATAAATCACATCCATATTTTAAGAACAAAACATATCCATCTACCTCACACTCACAATTATACTATTATAACACAAGTTTTATTAAGAACTTTCACATACCCACAAAACAAACACATTACATTTAGCACATCTCATCACACAATCACCCGAAAGTCTAGCCTACGAACAAAACTGTCTTTAAATATCTATTTGAATGATCAACATTTATTGTATTATGTGCTTTTCATCGGGATAATTATGTTAGAACGTAGAGGAGCCCATCCAGAATCAAAGAACTACTTCGTTTTATTGTACCAATACAATAATATCGCCAGTTACTATCAAAACACTGATTGCATTGTCCCACTTATCTATCAGATCGCAAGTCCGCCAACTTAGACTATTGTTAATTATAATTCGCAGCCCTTAATGATGTGTTATCTGACTTAGATAGTATTTCTTTTTGTGACTCAGTTTTGTGTGACCCTGACGAATGTTCCCTACTACTACCTGTAAATAATAATTAGTGTTCTACGTCAAAACATCCGTAGTATAAAAGCTAATTTCTCCGGGTTATTAACACTAATAGAACGGATCAACACAGATTGCGACATATTGGTTCTCTCCGAATGCTGGCTTTCCTGCAACCCTATTATACCAACCCTAAATGGTTACAATTCTTTTTCTACTCTAAACAACCATAACCAAAATGATGGAGTAATTGTGTTTATTAAATCAACTTTAACTAATATAAAAATAAAGGAACCCGTGATACTTGATTCAAGTTGCTTAGTAATCACCATTGGTTCTGACTTGGCCATAATAGCAGTTTATAGACCTTATGCATTTAAAGACCCATCCAACTTTATACAATACTTAGACAGAGTCCTCAGCGAACTTAAATCCTATAAAAATATTTACCTGGTGGGGGATATTAATGTAGATATTGTTCAAGAAAATAAATCAACATATACTCTGGACTATCTCGATCTTTTGATGCACCGTGGTTTATATCCCTTCCAGCTCATGGGTTTGCATGTTTGGATCACGTTAACATTAAGACCTCTTTGCCTACGAAGGTTTTGGTATTGGAGACTACTATTACAGATCAATATGCAGTTCTGGTGGCTATATCGATGAGGAAATCCTCTATTGCTCAGCGCTCTTTTATTACCAAGGTCGATAAAGATAAAAATTGACATGGAAAAATTGAATTTTGAAAATGTCTTGACAGCGCAGGACCCCAATACTGCTGCTAAATTTATAATTGAGCCCATTATTTTTATTTTATCTGCCAATACCTCCACTATCGCACTATCACGAAGACGTAGGCCTATTAAAGCGGGGATCACCCCGGGGTTACTAAAATGTATGCGCCACAGAGATAATCTTAATAAGTTATTCATAAAAAACCCCCAAAATGATGTTATCAAGGTCTCTTATAAAAAGTATAACAACTACTGCATCACTCGTTTGCGAAAGGCCAAAAGTAAATGAACGGAAGGAATTTGAAAAAGCAGGCAAAAACTCCAAACAGTTATAGAAGGTCATTAAATCTGTTGCAAACACTAATAAACCAAAGGAGAATCCAATGTGGATAAACAGGACGCGGTTGATAACATTACCTCGTACTTTGCCAATGTAGGAAGACAGCTTGCGGAAAAGATTAATAAAACTCGTGTTGAAAATTACAGGCCTATTTCAGTTTACCAGATTTGTCAAAAATTTTAGAAAAAAATATCAATACTAGAATTGTAGATTATTTAGAATCACGTAAACTCATTTCAGACAACCAATTTGGCTTCCGCAAAAAAACATCAACGGCTGATGCAGTACATCACCTGGTTGACCACATAGTTAAAAAGCTTGATAAAAACCAAAAATGTGTTGCTCTGTTCCTTGATCTTGCAAAGGCATTCGACACGGTTTCGATCCCAATCCTGTTGAAAAAGTTGGAGAATGTGGGGATTAGAGGCACTCAGTTGTCCCTGTTCCAGAGTTATCTCAGCGATAGAACCCAACGTGTGAAAATAGGGCAGCACACTAGTTCTGAGATGCCAATTGTTTACGGGGTGTCCCAGGGTAGCATACTTGGACCAAGCCTCTTCTTATGCTATATAAATGATTTATGTAATCTTATAATTGAAAACGGAACGATATTTTCTTATGCGGATGATACAGCGCTTGTATTACACAACAGAGTGTCTGTTGCAGTCTTTGGCTTAATTAATCTACAATTTACAAGCACATCGTACACACACTCATGAACATGAAAACACACGCGCAAGCACACGCACACTTTCATATATACAACACACACATCTACACCATGAAAGTAATTATTCTAAATTGTTTTTGTTCTTATATTGCTTTTTATTTCTCTAATGTTATACTTTTGTTTTATTTTAATTTGCTAACCATCCTTAAATATTGGTACAAAACAATGAATTTTGTAAAATGTTTTCTCAGTGGAAACCTGGTGACCTGTATGTAATACAGTGTTTCACTACCTACCACAGGCACCAGTGATTCACAACCTTGTATTTGCGTGTTTATGCCAATAAATAAATTATATTATTATATTATCTTTGTAGCTACGCAAGTTACATATCCACATACCTAGCTATATGTTTATCTCATATCGTCTCTAAAACCATTACTTGTTATAGTATTAAGTTAGTCGCTAATACACTTGCATTCAGACAAAACGTATTTCATTGATCCAAATCCCGTACAAGCAATAGTGAAGTTTAATACAACCACCAAATGTACAGAGTCAACATTGACGATGAATTTGTTTATGTTGATGAGAATGAACTCATTAATATTACAATCTACAGATGATTGGGTGCATTTCCATGAAATGAGTGATACCTAATTTACAACAATAACATTTATAATCATTTAAAAGTTTAGTTTGGAAATGTTTCACCTCTCCATCATAAACGGCTGATTGTGAGTACTCTGCGACGTTCAGGGAGTTAAACTGATACTTTTCTGATAGCTTATGAACGAATGAATCTATAGAAAACGAACTCGTTGAAAAAAATACTCAAACCCAACGATATTGTACACAAGATATGTTATGTTCATAGTTATCGACGTTTAAAATCTGGTCGCGCTGGAATATACAATACTTATGTACCTATGTTGACAATTTCCACGAATGAATAGTACAAATGGTTTGTCAAGGCATAGATTATGATTTTCTTGACGCGGACTAATGACAAGGTGTCCCAATTGGGACGTTTTCGAGTCCTAGGAATGCGCGCGCTAGTAACATATCTTACTCTTTTTATATTCATAATATCATTGCTCACACCTAAGGACATGAAGCGTCGTAAGGTCATGAATTGAAAGTGTCGGGTTTTTCACTGGTGCTTGTAGGTGTTTCGATATTTCTATGAAATTCTGTCAAACTAGCAATTGTTATTGTTACATTTAGTACATTCGTTATCCGCCATATTAACCTACGTACTAATTATTCTACATACGAGTCATATGCAATTATGCTTTATTTTTGAGTTGAGATACGTCACCGAATCGTCACCGTTACATGGTTGAAGTTCTACGGAGCCGAACAAAGCCCTTTGCTTCACATTTATTGTGCAAACCGCCACACAGTGGTCTGGTAATCGAGCTCCATACTCACAGAAACTCAAAGTGAGAAATTAAAAAAGAAGAATTGCAATGGTTCTGGTATACCTGCCTTTACATCATATTAATGTATGGACGGTATTGGTAGCTCCACCCGTGAGAAAAAAAAATGTGTCTTTTATATTGTGCTCACACGAGCTGTGAATGACTAATGCTTTTTATGAATGTTCGTCTCGTGCGACTACATGCGTTCCGTTTGTTCCTCAACGAACACACACAAGTCTGACAGAATTGTTTTAATTCTTTCTTTTCATTTTCTGACAATTCAATAGCATTCTCAAAAACATCAAATAATACACTAGGCCGTAAAAACAACTGTTGTTTGCGACAGATTGAAAATGTCCAGATTGGTACCAAAACCTTCCATCATAACACATTACAAACAGAACGCAATAAGTTAGCGCGCACGAGTGCTGAGAGCTACTGATGAAATTAAGCTCAAACGTCCTATTTTTATACAACTAGGATTCATTAACGTTCGCTATTCTCTAATTAGGTACCTATATAAGGGCCCAATTGCCCACGCTAAAGCTTGGTTAATGCTCATGTCATTAGTATCTAATTATAAGTCAACCATAATCACGGTGATCAACAAATGGGTTACTTAGATCTTTGGAAAAAAACCGAAATGAATCAATATCGTTTTTAATTACTCTCCTCATAAAAATCATTAGCAGGCTATAAACTGACGATAGTATAAGTAAATTGATCGGCAACTTCATTTAACCACGTCAAAGATTTGAAAAAAACACATATCAGGAATTTATAAAAATTACTTCCCTTTATGAATTGGATTTTGGTAACAATTTCAAGGGTTTTAATTTTTTTTTGCACGGAACCCTAATTATTTTTATAAATAAAAGTATCCCAAGTTAGACCTTATAATATCAGCTATCTGCCAGTAAAAGTCACTTCAAAATCGATCCAACCGTTTCGGATATTAGCCGGAACAAACAAACAGACAGACAGACAAAAATGTACGAAAAATGTATTTTTGTTATAAGTACCGTATATTTCATATGCATTCAGTAAAAAAATCTGTTATTTCGAAATTACAAACAGACACTTCAATTTTATTTATTTATGTATCATAGAGATAAACTATGCTTATTGGTAAATTATTTGAAGTTTTCACAAGCCTTATGCAATTTATTTGCGCCCAAAGTTGTGTTAAAATTAGTCTTCAAATATGGAACTTTGCAGGTACACAAGTTCCAAAGCAATTTATTAATACGGCTCTGATTAGCACTCATACGAAATAATGACGAGATAAATCGATAAAATGCTTAGTTTTGTTGTGTTAACTGAAGTGTGTGTGGAAGAATAATCAGCTTGCGCAGCCTAAGGCTATCCCACGTCCGTTATTAAAAATACTTTTTTGCAAAAAAATAACCGACTTCCAAAAAAGTCTAAAATAACAATAATAAATACACAAACATAATATACTTGTCACGTCACGTTGTCGTTGTCACGTTGTCTTGTCTTGTTGTTTGTACTTGTTGTTACTTGTTGTTGTTGTTGTTTGTTGTTACTTGTTGTGTTGTTGTCTTTGTCATAATATACTTTCGGAAGTCGGTGACTTTATTTGTTTCATTGCCTTTTTTTACTTTTAGATGTAAGTATCCCACACAATTTCTCGTCACGAATTAATTTTATATTGTAAAAATAGAATAGAATAATTTTAACTAGAAGTTATTACTTTAATAACTTCTAGTTCTGGTCCTTTGACCATCATGTCATAATCATGCCGAGAAGAAAAAATACGTATTAAAAAGAGCTAATTCATTAATTACTCAAGCATAGTTTATAAAGCATAATTATACGGGACCCACCGCGCGGACTTCCTCTACCAAATGAAAAAATAATCACGTAAATCGGCGTAGTAATCAGGGATTAATCAGTGTACCTACAATCTACATACATTGAAAAAAAAAAGATGCTGGTGGAACACAACCTCCTCGATTATTAGAAGTCGGCCCAAGAACCTTTTAAGACTAGCATGAGTTAGTTTCCAATACATGAATTGAGTCATACAGTGCGTCCGGTCCCCGGTGTACGTTAGTTGATGGCGAACATGAATAGTCATACAGTGCGCCCGGTGCCCCGGTGTACGATTGTTGATGGCGAACATGAATAGTCATACAGTGCGCCCGGTGTCCCGGTGTACGATTGTTGATGGCGAACATGAATAGTCATACAGTGCGCCCGGTGCTCCGGTGTACGTTTGTTGATGGCGAACATGAATTAGTCATACAGTGCGCCCGGTGCCCCGAAATTGCGAACTAGACCTAAAATGTACTGAATTTTGCAATATATGCTTTTGTTTGTAATGTTATGTTTATTATGTAAGTACTAGCTAGCGCTGTAGCGAAATTATTATAAATAATATATTACTTCTCTATTTGAAAGGTTTTCATTTTTACACGGGACCCTAATCATTTTTCTAAAGTAAAAGTAGCCTTTAGTTACTCCTTTTGACATCAGCTGTCTGATAATATATATATATATATATATATTTGTAAGTACTGTGCCGTACTTGCTTGAGCCAAGTCTAAGGGCGACATCTATACCTACAGATTAGTCACTCGTCAACTTTCCCGAATATAATCATACCGTGTGCTCTGTCAGACCATTTTTTTACTTTTACGAGTTCTTGAGTTTCGCAAAAAAATATTGGAATTTCTATAGTTTATAAGGTTTCTTTAACTCATCTTCTATGGAAGTTGCTTGTCCGAAATAAAAGTTAATTTATTTATTTTATAGAAACTGACGCGATCATACATGCTGGTATGATAAAACTAAAAAAAAAGTCATTAATTTCCTAAAATCATAGAACAAAAGTTGTTCAGTTTAATGGACTGACGAGACGGACACTACACGATTATTATGTCACACTCTGCATACGTTACCTCCACGTGTTTCGACTTTGAAAAGCAGTAGTAGTCTTTTTTTTCACATTGGCGACAATGAAAGGAATGGCGCTTAGCCGATGTACCCTAAAGAACTAGCATAATTAGCCTATAATGTTCCCACTGCTGGGACACAGGCCTCCTCTCTATGAGGGAATGGGCTACAATCCACCTCATGGGCCCAGTGAGGGTTGGTAGATGTCACATGTCATCGATTTTTTTGATTCTTGGATTTGCTGGTTTCCTAAAGACCTAAGTGCGACCTTATTGATCCCGGCATTTTGAGTCCATTATCAATAACACCAAGAACGTGTCCTATTAGATTGTCAAAGGCGTGGACTTGAAATTCCAACTGTGCAATATTTTTTAAGGGTTTGGTCCATATTTTGTGTGCAGCTTAATGTTCACGAGAACGATTATAAATATCTAAGTTGATTGCTTACAGCTCAAATCATCACAAAGTTCCCTGAAGCTCTCTCCTTCCGGTTTCGCCACGTGCCCGCCTCTCAAGCGAGAAGACGGACGCAGCGGGACAGCCCCGCACGTCCCGCTTTCGTTTGAACATGCTGATGATGGCAGCGACGGGGGCGCGGGGGAGGAGGACTTTGTGGATGATGGGGGCAGTCGGGGTGGGGACAGGGGGAAGGATTTTACGGTACGTACAGTCGTAGTACTTTATGCGGCCTTCGCATATGTCCTTTGATACTAGCTTTTTGCCGCGGCTTCGCTCGCCTTATGGTCACATATAACTAGTGAGCGGAGCAGGTAGAGCTATTTTTTGAACTTGCGATATGTTGTCTTAATATGGACACTCCCGGAATCCCGGGATTTGAAATATGTATTATAATATTTGAAATATGTATAATGTGTATGTATGTATTATTAAATAAGTTGGAAATTAAATTGTAAAATTAAAAATAACATAAAAAAACTAAATCAAACAAACAAAAGTCACCGACTTCGGACGCTAAAGTTATTTTTCACTTTTTTGTGTTTTTGAAGTCGGTTTTATTTTTTGCAAAAAAGTTTTTTTAAATTGTAATATATAATACAATTTTCATTTTTAGTTGTAATATCAAATATTTACTACGCATTTTACATTGTTAACAATATATTTCGTCATAAGATTTGTCATAGGCTTATCCCCTTAACATATTTACCTAACTGTCGAAATGTGGGTGTACTGCAGAGATGTTATGGATATGATATTTCGGATACAGTTACGGATATGTTATTATTTCGGATTATCCGTTAGTTTCGGATAGTTTCGGTTACGGATATTAGATTGAAGTAAAATATAAACACAAATAGTATGTAATAATTTGGTTTTATTTATAGGTTTTATCTAGTCTATGTTATCATTTGGTATTATAATCAGAAATAACAAACAAACTGCAAGATTTACGTGGCGCGCAAACAAAAACCTGCTCGAAACATGTTGTTTTATTTAGACTCTGCCCTTATATAACATAACTATCCGAAACTTGTGAAACGGATACGGTTACGGATATATTTTTATTTCGAATATCCGATAGTTTCGGTTACGGTTACGGAGCTCCATAACATCCCTGGTGTACTGTACACATCTGCGTACCCCCTCAGAGCGTACAGGCGTTATGAGGCGTTATGTTATGATGTTGTGTAAACAATAAACATCCAAGCAATTGCTTCTGTCCTAGCCTGACCTGTAACACAGGCTTCTTTAGAAACCTACTTCAAACACCATTCTCTTTCAATGGTGGAATATAACATTAGCCAAAAACTTTGTTAATATTTAAGTAAACCAATATTGTTAAGAAAAAATTAAAAAAAAACAATAAATTGAATTGAATTTCTGCTGTCTATTATTGAAGAGTTCCGTTCCATACCTCCGAAGTCCACGATCAGATCAGACAATATTTCTATGGGACCAACTTGGAAGTATACTTTTTCAAACAAAAAAAGAATTTTCCAACGGGTCAGGCGTCTTCCGAGTAATCGGTGAACATACATAAAAAAAAACCGGCCAAGTGCGTGTCGGGCCACGCACAATGTAGGGTTCACGGTTCACGGAGTCTGGTTTTGTGCCCGGTTGATGGCAATAGGTTCGCCCCCTATTATATGGGACTTAAACATAACTGGCGAAATGTGGGTGTACTATTAGGTACCCCTCTGCCTAACCCTTTGGGGATTACAGGCGTAATGTTACGTATATTTTTAATTGTCTGTAACAGTTTTATATAGAAAAGTATCAATAGACGTTACAAACTTATTCTAACGTTCCACAAGATCATGTTACATTAAAAATTGTTTGTTTAGTTAGAATCCCGGGGAATGTCCATATTAACATCAACGTTTGCGGTCTTTGAACCAAAATAGCGGTACGCACTGCGAGCACTGCATATACGAGCAACATAAACGAATAATGTAGCTTCCCATTCATGAAATAATGTTCGGTTTCAGATCAGTTATTCGGAAGATGACCCCAACATCCATGGTCCACTCAAATCTGTGGATTCTTCCTTCAAAAGGCGATCGGTACGGTTTGATGACACGGTTGGCGCAGTGGCTGAGCGATTGACTGTTGCGCTGCGTGTCGCGGGTTCGTTCCCCGCACGGAACAAATATTTGTGTGGCCTGCAGGTAGTTGTTCCGGGTCTGGCTGTTTGTAAGTTTAAATGTTTGTAAACGCACCACTATACAGGAGACAGTCAGGGTGGGGCGACAAACGTTAGAAAAAATACTGAGAAACATTCGCAACATTACAGAAAATAAAATATTATTTAACATTATTCCTTTGTTAGTATTTATACATATAATTTACATTTTTAAATATTTTTATACAAAGTAACATAAAAAAAACATTCAAAAATATAAAACATAGAAGCCCACCGGCATCAGGAACAGGGTCCGAGCTACCGGTGGTCAGGGCTCTTGAGAGAGGAACCTCCTAACGATACGCGCCGTGTCCAGAAGTACTGCTTTCTGAATCAAGCCCTTGATCCAGCTGCCAAGCGAGAGCCTCCTCAGATGTTGGTCGAGGCTATTGGCTATTAAGCCATCGGCCGACACGACTATCGGCACAATGACTGCTGTACTCACGTCCCACATGTCGACAACCTCAAACAGTAATATTATTTATTGCTATTTTATTTAAAAAAAAAACGTTGCTCCACACAACAAGACATTCAAGAGTAATTCCTATTACACTTGTATCGCGGGTGCGTTTACAAACACTTAAACTCACGCACACAAACAAACAGCCGGACTCCGAACAACTACCTGTAGGACATACAACATACAAATATTTGTTCAGTGCGGGGAATAAACCCGCGACACTCAGCGCAGTAGACAATCGCTCAGCCACTGCGCCAACCGTGTCGTCAAAACCTATTTGCCACAATCGTGCTTAGAAATTTTTCAACTTCATAAAAACGCGCGATAATAGTCAGATCTGGGCCCTGTGTCCCAGCAGTGGGAACATGAATAAAGTATGTTCCTAAGGTGTTTTTTTCATTACAATTCCAGGCAGTATTAAACCCAGATCTCATAGCACCAAACACGTTAACGTTAAGCAGTAGTCACACAAATAAGAATAGTACATACAAAGACGAAGACTTCGACGCTTCCGACGACGAGCCGCTGAAGAACAAGAAGCTGAAGAGCACCAGGGAGGGGGGGCGCGCCAAGAAGAGGAAGGCCGATGATGGTAAGAACGAAATGTGCTATAACTAACACCCACACGGCCACACCACACACCTTTTGACCTCGTACAGGACCAATGTCATTTGTTTTATCTTTTTCTTGTTTACTTTTTTATATAATTTTGTATCTTTTATTCATTTCTCTAACATATTATTTACGTATTTAAATACTCCTGTACAAAGTGCTATAAAAAAAAACATTTAAAAATATAAAAAAATAGTATCCCGCCGGCATCGGGAACAGGGTCCACGCTACCGGTGGGCAGGGCTCTTGAGAGAGGAACCTCCTAACGATACGCCCAAGCGAGAGCCTCCTCAGATGTTCGAGGCTATTGGCTATTAAGCCATCGGCCGACACGACTATCGGCACGATGACTGCTGTACTCACGTCCCACATGTCGACAACCTCGCGAGCCAGATCTAGACACGGTTTTTAAAAAAAATCAGCTGTTCCATACAATTTGATCGTGTAGGTATTGCACTTTTGTAGGAAACAGCTGTTTTTTAGGCAGTCGTAACAGGTAGTCAGTGGCCCGAAAGTCTGACAACCAGTCTTACCAAGGGGTATCGTATCACCCAGTACTAACTGGGTTGTGGAGGTCAGATAGGCAGTCGCTCCATGTAAAATACTGGTATTCAACTGAATCCGGTTAGACTGGAAGCCGATCCCGACATAGTTGGGAAAAGGCAGGCAGATGATGACGCATTGTGACTGTGGAAGGACTGGAGATGCATCTTTTTGTTTCTAAACGATTCTTTGATGATTTGAACATCGCCGCAAAGTTGCCAGCCTAGCGGTTTTTATCGGTTACATTTCGGAGAGAGCTTAATTACATAATCTAATTCCGCCATCCCCATTCTATCACCGGACGAGCTGAGAGACGGCGAAGCGTCACCGTTACATGGCTGCAGTCCTACGGCCCCGAACAAAGCGCTCTTCTTCCACATTTACTGTGCGAACCGCCAGTATATGGATTTCACCGTCGGCTTCTCTGTTCCGATCATTATAATGATCATTATAATGGATCTTTTCAAAGTTGGAGTGAATCGGTTTCTTCAAGGCATCATCGCTGCACATCGGACGAGCTGCGGCCAAACGCAAGCCTATTTAGAAAAAATAAAAAAAAACCCGGCCAAGCGCATGAACGGTCCCCTACTACGACAGTACGGAACACTATCGTGGTAGGGCAGCCCCCTTTAATTTTTAATTTGATATTTGTTGTTATAGCGACAACAGAAATACACATTCTGTGAAAATTTCACATCTGTCTACCTATTGCCGATCATGAGATCTCGCTGACAGACGGACGGACGGACAGCGGAGGCTTAGTAATTCGGGTTCCGTTGGTTACGCAACCTGCCAACCTAATCTGTAACCACACCAAAAGGTAACATTAGACACTTACACAGTTTTACTTCCATTGCAGGGTCTTCCAAGATCGACCGTCGCAAGCACCCGCTGCCTAAGAGAGAGAAGCCGGCGGGCGTGGTCGACAACCAGCGCGTGCGGAACAAGCTGCAGAAGCTCAATGTGGCCGAAGGACAGCTGGAGATGCGCGTGTTGAGCTGGGACGAGGTAACCTCTACTACATTATATGAATTTTCGTAAATTAGTTGTAAAAAACAGTTTTACACGACAAACATAACTTAGGTTTTAAAACGAGATGCGAGTGGTTACTTTGGGTTATTCCATCTGGAATTTCTCAGTAGTCAGTGCCCGGTTGATGGCAATAGGCTCGCCTCCTATTACATGGGACTTAAACATAACTGGCGAAGTGTGGGTGTACTGTTAAGTACATCTCTGCCGAACACTTTTTTTCGTTGATTACAGGCGTGATGTTGTGTGTAACACTTTCAAGAGACAGTGTATTTACGACAACGCTAATGAGCACGAGATGCACAGATTACACTGAGACCTTATTTGAAGAGAGGTCTGTGGGATAATACGTTTTACATTCATAAAAAATACAAACTTATGCCCGCGGCTTCGCTCGCGTGGTGTTCGGTAATTGAAACAGGGGATCGTAGTACCGGGATAAATAGTTTCCTATATGTTAATCCAGGAGATAAACTATCTGTGTGCCAAATTTCATCTAAATCCGGTCAGTAGTTTTTGCTTGAAAGTGTAACAAACATCCATCCATCCTCACAAACTGTCCCGTCGTTAAACTGGTTGCAAATTGCACACGTCTTCATCGTGACTACAATCATTATTAGGAGATAGTTGTAAGTGTCACTTTATGGAATCGTGAGAAATGTTGACGATCTATTTATTTTGACCGTAAGTGCCAGTCAGTGCGTGCTCACACGAGAAGTGTTATATACAAGGTCTAACTATTCATACACGAAATATTTTCAGAGAATCATCTAACGGCTATAACGAAGCTTTTCAAGGGATTATTTTTTTATCTGAGTATATTTAAAAAAATAATAATTTAACATTACTTGACCCACAAAATAAATACTAGCTCCTTATTTTTGAACATCCATTACGCTAGTTTACTCTACGTCGTATTTACCTAGTGTCATTGTTAGAATATGGGAGTAAAGGTTTTATGGAAAAAGTCTCAAAAAAATTTAGAATTATAATTATTTTTAAAAAAAAAAAACACTAAGATAATTTCTTTTGTCGTTGCTATGGCGACTTTACGACTTATAGAAGTTACTCTTAAAATATTTCGTGTATGAAAAGATAGACCTTATACATGCACTACATACTAAGATGAGCGGTACAAGAAATTATTTCAGGAATCTAATGGGAATCCAATAAATTTGATTTGTACTATTTCCTCATACGAAATGTATCGTACCGTGGCAAAACGCACGTAGCGAACGGCATTCGCGATGACAAGTTCGATTAACTCTATAGCTAGGCAGGAAGTGAACAGCTGATTTCACGCGTCGTCCGTCAGAGTATTTCAACATCGTATTATTTACATAAATGGAGTGCTGCGTACAGGGAATGTAATTTTTACATTGAAGTAAAGGAATAGTAACTGACCAAAAAAAACTTAAAAAAGTAAAATCTTCCAGAGCAAAATTCCGATGGAATATGATTGAAAATAAGGAGCTGAATGCACCCTGTCAGTTTGTGGAGGCCTGTCTTCGTGAAGGGTCTGTTTACACCTTTCATTATTTGAAGTCGCACTCCGTTACACGTGCAATGGAAACAAATGATTATTATTGCCTTTATTTCTATACAAATTTTTATACATTTTTAAATATTCCTTTAAAAAAACAATATAAAAAACATTTTAAAATATAAAAAATAGTAGCCCACCGGTATCGGGAAGTTCAAGCTACCGGCGGTCAGGGCTCAGAGCGGAACCTCCCAACAATACGCGCCGTGTGCAGGAGTACCGCGCACTGAATCAAGCCCTTGCTCCAGCTGCCTGACGAGAGCCTCCTCAGGTATTGGCAATTAAAATTATTTATCATTAGTGCTTACGTCGCAGGTGGAAGCTGAACGCCAGAAGGCTCTCTCCAGCATCACATTCACGCGCCACGAGTACCGCTGTTACGACTGCGTACTGGGCTTCAACCACAAGTTCAAACTGACCAACCATATGAAGAAACATGAGCCGGTATATAAACCTTATCGCTAAAAGAATATAGTCGATTGTCGCCTGGCAGGCTTCAACCACAGTTGATGTATTCGACGCGTTCTCCAGTTTGCTAAATTGGGCCTTAGCCTTTCACCAACTCAGAAACTTTTAATAAATATGTTGCAACTTACTCAAACATTTTTATAACTCTTGTAAGGTAGCTAAAGCCTTATTTATTAGCACAAGATTAAATTCACCGATAGTGAAAAAAGACCGTTTAGAAAATTATCAATAGTGAACCAAATAGAAATAGAAAATATAATAACGATATCACACGACCTGTTGCCCACTTAAAACTACTGAAACATTAAATTCCGCACCCTCGCTTTCTATTGATTTATTAAGAGCGAACGTTTCAGCCTGTCCGGTTGAGTTTGTTCAGAATGTAAGCATATACCCCGTAGCAGTCATTGAAAGCTTTGTAGTGGGTGGTTGTGTCCCCTCTGAGCGTGTGCGTGTGTGCGTGCGCAGGCGGCGGGCGCGGCGCAGTGCGGCGTGTGCCGCGTGCGCTGCAAGGGGCCGCACGCGCTGGCCGCGCACCGCAGGCGCCATCGCGTCAGGTACTACTGCTACTGCTACTACTACTATTGCTATACTACTCCTTTTTTACAAGCTTGTATAAATTGTTAACTTGCAACGTTTGTATTTACCTTACCTACATTATAAATATAATTGATAACTGATATAAAACTTTGTGTGTTACGAGTTGTGTCACTCGTTATAATACGCGGTGGAAGGCACACCGACGCACAAACGGTTGCCACGCACTCGGCACATCGGTGTCCCTTCTACCCTGTAGGTGTACGAGTGGAAGGGTGAATGTGTGGAGGTGTTCGTTGTGATGAGTACAGTGAACCTCACGCTCATAGTCACAGTTTGACGTGGGTACGTGACGTCACTCGTAGCAGTAAGTGACGTGTAAGGTATCGGCAGATGGCGCTGTGTGACGTGCGGCGCGACCTGCTCCCGCGCAGACGTAGCGGCCGACCATGCGGCGCGCGCGCACGGGACGGCCGAGCCCACGCACACCTGCCGCGTGTGCGGACACACTGCGCCGTGAGTATACTGTGTAGTGTAGCATGCGGCGCGCGCGCACGGGACGGCCGAGCCCACGCACACCTGCCGCGTGTGCGGACACACTGCGCCGTGAGTATACTGTGTAGTGTAGCATGCGGCGCGCGCGCACGGGACGGCCGAGCCCACGCACACCTGCCGCGTGTGCGGACACACTGCGCCGTGAGTATACTGTGTAGTGTAGCATGCGGCGCGCGCGCACGGGACGGCCGAGCCCACGCACACCTGCCGCGTGTGCGGACACACTGCGCCGTGAGTATACTGTGTAGTGTAGCATGCGGCGCGCGCGCACGGGACGGCCGAGCCCACGCACACCTGCCGCGTGTGCGGACACACTGCGCCGTGAGTATACTGTGTAGTGTAGCATGCGGCGCGCGCGCACGGGACGGCCGAGCCCACGCACACCTGCCGCGTGTGCGGACACACTGCGCCGTGAGTATACTGTGTAGTGTAGCATGCGGCGCGCGCGCACGGGACGGCCGAGCCCACGCACACCTGCCGCGTGTGCGGACACACTGCGCCGTGAGTATACTGTGTAGTGTAGCATGCGGCGCGCGCGCACGGGACGGCCGAGCCCACGCACACCTGCCGCGTGTGCGGACACACTGCGCCGTGAGTATACTGTGTAGTGTAGCATGCGGCGCGCGCGCACGGGACGGCCGAGCCCACGCACACCTGCCGCGTGTGCGGACACACTGCGCCGTGAGTATACTGTGTAGTGTAGCATGCGGCGCGCGCGCACGGGACGGCCGAGCCCACGCACACCTGCCGCGTGTGCGGACACACTGCGCCGTGAGTATACTGTGTAGTGTAGCATGCGGCGCGCGCGCACGGGACGGCCGAGCCCACGCACACCTGCCGCGTGTGCGGACACACTGCGCCGTGAGTATACTGTGTAGTGTAGCATGCGGCGCGCGCGCACGGGACGGCCGAGCCCACGCACACCTGCCGCGTGTGCGGACACACTGCGCCGTGAGTATACTGTGTAGTGTAGCATGCGGCGCGCGCGCACGGGACGGCCGAGCCCACGCACACCTGCCGCGTGTGCGGACACACTGCGCCGTGAGTATACTGTGTAGTGTAGCATGCGGCGCGCGCGCACGGGACGGCCGAGCCCACGCACACCTGCCGCGTGTGCGGACACACTGCGCCGTGAGTATACTGTGTAGTGTAGCATGCGGCGCGCGCGCACGGGACGGCCGAGCCCACGCACACCTGCCGCGTGTGCGGACACACTGCGCCGTGAGTATACTGTGTAGTGTAGCATGCGGCGCGCGCGCACGGGACGGCCGAGCCCACGCACACCTGCCGCGTGTGCGGACACACTGCGCCGTGAGTATACTGTGTAGTGTAGCATGCGGCGCGCGCGCACGGGACGGCCGAGCCCACGCACACCTGCCGCGTGTGCGGACACACTGCGCCGTGAGTATACTGTGTAGTGTAGCATGCGGCGCGCGCGCACGGGACGGCCGAGCCCACGCACACCTGCCGCGTGTGCGGACACACTGCGCCGTGAGTATACTGTGTAGTGTAGCATGCGGCGCGCGCGCACGGGACGGCCGAGCCCACGCACACCTGCCGCGTGTGCGGACACACTGCGCCGTGAGTATACTGTGTAGTGTAGCATGCGGCGCGCGCGCACGGGACGGCCGAGCCCACGCACACCTGCCGCGTGTGCGGACACACTGCGCCGTGAGTATACTGTGTAGTGTAGCATGCGGCGCGCGCGCACGGGACGGCCGAGCCCACGCACACCTGCCGCGTGTGCGGACACACTGCGCCGTGAGTATACTGTGTAGTGTAGCATGCGGCGCGCGCGCACGGGACGGCGAGCCCACGCACACCTGCCGCGTGTGCGGACACACTGCGCCGTGAGTATACTGTGTAGTGTAGCATGCGGCGCGCGCGCACGGGACGGCGAGCCCACGCACACCTGCCGCGTGTGCGGACACACTGCGCCGTGAGTATACTGTGTAGTGTAGCATGCGGCGCGCGCGCACGGGACGGCGAGACGTATCTGTACACTATTCGTTACCTCTTCAGAGAATACAGGCGTAATTTTTTTGCGTAGGTCTCTGGCAAAACTCCGCAACCACATGAAGAATCACCGCGAGCGTCAGAAGTGCGAACTGTGCGGGAAGAGCTTCCGCGACAGGAGCTCACTGCGGACGCATCTCTTGTGAGTATCTCTCGTCGTCCATTCCGCGCGGAGACACTTCGCGGCCTCTGCAAAAGGCAGCATTGTCTAGTCTTTATACAGGCTGATGGATAATAGTAAGCAGGTCGATGTGGTCTACACAGATTATAGCAAGGCGTTTGATCGGATCGACCACGACACCCTGATAAACAAGCTAAGCTACATGGGTGTCCGTGGGGATCTCTTGAAGTGGTTCTCTTCCTACATTGATAACAGGTCACAAGCAGTAGTTCTCAATAATTATATATCTAGTTGGGTAAACGTTCCCAGCGGAGAGCGTCAGGGTTCGTTGCTCGGTCCTTTTTTATTTGTAGTCTATGTGAACGACATCGATCAGTGCCTCCATTTATCCAAACTATTTATTTAACTATTTATGTACACACAGAAGACAACACAGGAGAATAACATTATAATATATGAGTACAAGGGTACAGCTTATTTCATATGAAATATATTGACCGCATTGAAAACATCCAAAGACGTTTCATAAAATATCTTTGCTTTCATCAAAAGATTCCACATCAGTTAACCGATTATCTTGGAGTCTGTAAGAAGTAGCATCTGCTACCACTGGTAGATCGACGTAAAATTGCTGACTGTTTATTCTTGTTCAAAATCCTCAATAACAATTTTGATAACCCTGAGTTATTGTCAAAATCGGACAGGCGGTCCAGATCCTGCTGGAAAAGACTACAATCGTCAACAATTTTCACTGATTTGTACACCTTCAGATCGTCTGCGTACAAAAGGAACTGAGTATGCTGAAAACATTGCCCAATGTCGTTGACAAATATGTCAAAAAATATAGACCCAAGGATAGAACCCTGTGGAACACTAGATGTTAACTTGGTAATGTTTGACCTGTATCCGTTGATTACGACACTTTCTTTTCTTATAACCAGTACACGCTTTTATAACAAGTTGCCAAAGTCAGTTACAGAACTGACCGATGGAAAGTTCAAAAACTACATCAAACGTGTCCTTATTAAAAAAGCATATTACAAAATCAAGGACTACGTTGAAGATAAAAAGTTTGGCTTTAGTTCCTTCTGCGCATGCGGCTTCCCTGGTATCTCAAAAACTGCAAAAATATGTGGATATCTCTAATTATTCTCAATCTCATTTTTTTCTCTTCTTTCTAATCAGATTTTTTACAATAGTTTTCAAATCATTATACATCTTTTGCTCAGAATAGTTACAGCACTGATGACAATATTTGTGTCACTTGTTTAATTTAGTATTTTACAATATTTTCTTACCTTTGCATATATACTTTTTTACCGATTGTTTGTGAATATGTGAACATTGTAGGCTTTGTAGATCCCAGCTGCATCTTAACTTTTTACACCTTTTGTGTAGTAAGCAACGTCTTATTGTCGGGTCTACGCTGTCCCCCCATACTTACACAGTTTTTTATCTCGTAAGCTTTCTTTATGTTATTGTCTTGTTTTACTATAAGTTTTGATTGCTTTTTATTACGACTAGTATTACTACTACTATGATAGTGTTGTCGCTTTTTAAAATTTGTTACATTTCGGGGAAATGATGCTTATTGGGAACGAATATCGTGACTTTAAAATTCATTATCATGTTAACTTTTATGAATATTTTATTTTCTTTATTTTATTTGGATACGTGATTGGGATACCTACAGGCCTATTTCGGTTGGGATAGGGCTTTTTTAAACATAATGTATATTATTTTTTTCAAAAATCCAATGATTCAGTTTTAGTTTTTTCATCAAAATCGGGCTCGAGACTTGTTTGAGTATTTTTCGCTCTTCCTTTTGATTTTAGATTTGGCCAACGAAGCCCACTTGAAAAGTTCACAGAAGCAAGCGCCCTCTATACCGCCGATTATATCCAAAGTCGCGATATTAAAACATGCACGCGACTAACACAAACAGAATCCACAAGTACCGTCCGATAGCTCGCACTCACCGGACACAGCACGTCTGCGGTCTGCTCGGAGGATCCTGCCTTTCCTGAGGCCTATGAGCAACTTTATACCCTGTGTGTGTCTCGTTCTTTGAAATATGTATGTAAATAGTTGTGCGTACCGTAGAGACAGGCATCATGTCCCGTGTGCTTGTGTGCGCAGCATCCACTTGGGCTGCAAGGAGTTCAGCTGCCCGCGCTGCGACAAGCGCTTCCTGTTCAAGAAGGCCATGGAGGTGCACCTGGTGACGCACGACGCGCATGCGCACCTGTACTGCTACGAGGTACGTAGTGACCACTAACTGGTCGTCAAACATTCATCATGTCCTAGTGACGCTGGGAAACAGTGGCGGAACTAACTCCCCACTAATACGTCTGTGTGGTAGGTCAGATACCACCGGACTTATATTTATTTATTTGTCGAAAATGTCAGGATTTATTCCGTTAGGCTCGAACATTATGTGGGCAGACGATGGGTTTGGTGCAATAAAAATACTGTTTCTATTAAACTAACAAATTACTTGAAATTACAACTCAACACAATGAATCGGGTACAGTTGCAAGACGTCTCAACTCTGCCCTGCCCACTGCCACTTAAGTTTGGCTATTCTTCGGGCTACGTCGGTTAACTTGTGTACCACATTGGACGACAAAGTTGAAGCATTAATTTTCATAAAAAAAAGTAATGTTAACTTCGTTGGTGAACCAGATCTTCAAGCCTAATACTAGCGGAGAAACAGCCGACCAAAGTCAGACAATGTTTCTTAAAATGTTAATACCTATTGAACATGTCGACTGGATTGTACCACACAGTAATATTTCGTTGTCACTTTTCGGTCAGCAAGGCGTCACTTGCAGGCTGCTCTTATGTGCTCATGTGTCCGTCCGGCTCCTCGCAGACAGGAGGCATCGTGTGCCCAGTGTTGCCCAGTGTCCCACCCGTGGGAACGCTGTGCCCGTGTTATAATATGCTATGCCTTTAATGATTGATGTATTGCTGCAGTGCGACCTGAACTTCAAGAACCTCATGTCGTTCAAACAGCACATGAAGTATAGTCTGAAGCACATCGACCCCGCCAAGCTCAAGTGAGTATTCCGTACTATGTAGCGTAACATCGTGCCTGTAACCCGCGGGGGTTAGGCAGACGAGCGCCTAATGCCGTACACACAATTATGAGTGCGTGTGACCGCTAATTGTTGAATGGTTTTATCACCATTTTGTAACCCAAACATCGTAAATAGGGATAGGGAGAGGCCTAATTAACTAACGATACTGGTTTTGGGATGTCGGGCTAAATAATAGCAGCCGTTCGGGTCGAGCTATAGGTTAAGCCGCACTTGGTTAGGTTGGTCCACGGATGGGTGACCATTACATACCGAGTTTCCTCCTGTTAGGCCGTTGGTCCCGGCTGTCATTTGTACATATTTGAAATAATGCCACAAAACTTTGTAGACTATAGTGTACACTTTCTGACTCACAAGAATTCTCGCAAGGAAGAAAGAGATGTACCGTCAAAGTTAAGCTACTCTAGCCGAGGTCATTCCGAGGATCGGTGACAATCCATTATTTACCGAGTTTCCATCGGACGCACGTTAAGCCGTTAGTCTCGGCTGTCATTTGCAGATCTTTGACAGTCGTTACAGGTAGTCAGTGGCCCGATAGTCTGACAACCAGTCTTACCAAGAAGTGTATTGGGCTATCGTAGTGCTAACTGGGTTGTGGAGGTCAGATAGGCAGTCGCAGTAGTCCATGTAAAATACTGGTGTTCAGCTGCATCCGGCTAGACTGGAAGCCGACCCCAACATAGTTCAATTTTATTGATATACCTCAAGCTGTGAAAATGAAGCGATATTATAGTACGCGCTACGCGTCCTCACTCTCCTGTGGTGCTCATAGTGTGTCGGTGCAGGTACGCGTGCCCGCTCTGCGACAAGCGGTTCCTGAAGGCGTCCCGCCTGCAGGAGCACAACCTGGCCGTGCACCTGAAGGCCACGCCCATCTCCTGCGCCGTGCCGCACTGCAACTTCGTGAGTATCATCACCGTTCGCCTCCCTGTCCTCCCTGCCCTCCCTGTCCTCCCTGCCCTCCCTGTCCTCCCTGCCCTCACTCAACTTGTCTTTTAAACAATCCTGGCCAATTCATTTGTTGTTCGCTTGATCTAGTGTATAGTAGTCTAATCAAATATTATAGTTTAAAAAAACTAAAAAACACGCTTTATAGTGACGTCATTTTATTTCTCGTATCCTTCTCAGCCAACCCCCCAAACTAACTATGCATTGTCATCCAAACTAAACGTGTGTGCAAAATTCCAACCAATCAGAAATCGACAAGTGGCTCTAATGTATCTTCTGAGATTTGTTTACATTGATATGCGGAAAACACAATCGTCCCTTTGTGCCTATTGGCCTTGTTTCGTTCCGTTTCCTGCTGATATGGAGGGAAGTGGAAATTATGTTTTTCCTACTCCTCCGCTATTCTTTTCTGATTAATATCGTTGCGGGATCCAAGACAGCTAAATTGTTTCTCTGGGACTTCGTCGAGCTTCATTGTTTCGGTGCCACTGTTGATTCTGGCGCACAGGAGTTGCAGTGGTTTGGGAATAGTGTGGCGGGCTTGTGCAACTGCGAGGGTGGAGTTCAGTGGAGTCCACTAAAGCCACGCCAGTCGCAGTTGGGCACAAGTGTGGAAGCAAAAACTTCGCTGTTTTACTTGAAAAATTGAGTGATGGCAGATTTATTTTAGACACTGCGACTGCCAAGGTGGAGACGAACGGAGCGAGCCGGCGCTAGATCCGACCAACCAAACTGGGGAATAGAGACTCGATGTGGATTTCAAGCAATGTGGTTGGTCCTCGTCCCGCTTGTCTCCGCCGTGGTGGGTGTGCGAGTGTGCGTGCGAGCTGGTGCTGGTACAGTTGACTTATTGTTGCAGGCGTGTTCGTCTCGTCCTGTACTGCGCACACACATGCGCATGGTACATCGCAACGGTCGCGCGGTTCGGAATCATGTGTGTGATGCGTGTGGGAAGGCCTACATGGTGAGTACTTTTCAAATTTAGGAAAAATCTTATCTTTAGCAACAGGTCCCTCTGTTAAAGGTGAAGCGCCGGGGTAGCCCGTGGGCTGCGGGACTGTTCGAAAGAGATACCGTGGCCCTGGAACAAAAAGGGCAAAGAAGGAACATGGATGGGTTTTAGTACAAGTTTGACATTGTCATTTGACGATTACCCAATCGAAAAAAAAGGGTAGCTCGTGAAATTCAAATTTTATTAAAAGTACACAAGCCATATTTGTTACGGTCGCGCTGTCGCGAATCATGTTTTAATCAACATACAACCTGACGCTGGCCTGCAAATTGCAAAAATGTAAGAAAATTTTAATTTCGCGGACTACTACGCCTCCTTAACATCATTTGAGCGTCATCATCCCCCTCTATACGACTTTAACTTTATCTTGATCTGATGAAGTCTAGTCGGAATGCATTCTAGTGTTATGTCTAGAGATCGGATATTGGGATGCATATTTACCTAAAGTTTGATTGTTGGCTAGTAAAGAGCGCCAGTCAGTACGGGAAAAGTCCCGGTTTATTTAAATAGAAATGTAGTATCATATTTCATTTTATTGTTTTAATTCAAATGAATTATGCCCAGTCATTTTTAGGGTTCCGTAGTCAACAAGGAAAGGAACCCTTATAGTTTCGCCATGTCCGTCTGTCTGTCCGCTGCTTAGCTCAAAGACTCTTAGTACGCCTCTACCAGCTAAACGGTTGTGTTTGGGTCTGTGAAAAAAATAACGGTGGTAGTACGTATAACGAAATTAAAAGGAAAACTATCACAGCTAAGTAGGGTTTACAAGTTTACGAGTAATAATCGACTAACTTATAAAATGTACTGCATAACGTATTTTACTAAACAAAATAAAACTACATTTGCAGTTTAAAAATCTGTGCATACATTAGTATGCACAGGTTCGAATCATAATCATCAATAAGTACGGAGGCAAATCAGCATATTTTGATGTCAACTACGAAACTCTACATTGTGCGTGGTCCGAAACGCACTTGGCTGGTTTTTACTATTTTGTCGTATTCGATATTTCAGCACCAGTAGTTGTAGTATCTTTTTATTTGTTATTTTCAAAAGAACTCTTGCGTGGTTTTAAATAGATTATAAATATTAATCATGCTTTGGAGTACTACATTTTACACGATGCATTATGAAATTGTGTGAAAAAATGGCATTCCAAGAAGCCGCTTCCATACTTTTGTACCCTTTGCCGGGAAAAAAACGTACTTTAGGTAAATATGAGTATGCATCCGAATATCCGGTCCCTAGTTATGTCTGTAATTATACGGAAATAACGTGGCGCCGACCCCGAGATGACGTCATCATCTCTCCCGCAGAGCAAGAAAACCCTGGAGGGGCACCTGCGCTCGCACACGGGCGAGCGGCCCTACGCCTGCGCGCACTGCGCCTCCACGTTCGGCTACTCGGCCGCGCTGTACAACCACAACAAGCTGGTGCACGCCAAGGTACTGTATACAGGGTGGCAGGAGTAGGGCGGCCCTACGCCTGCGCGCACTGCGCCTCCACGTTCGGCTACTCGGCCGCGCTGTACAACCACAACAAGCTGGTGCACGCCAAGGTACTGTATACAGGGTGGCAGGAGTAGGGCGGCCCTACGCCTGCGCGCACTGCGCCTCCACGTTCGGCTACTCGGCCGCGCTGTACAACCACAACAAGCTGGTGCACGCCAAGGTACTGTATACAGGGTGGCAGGAGTAGGGCGGCCCTACGCCTGCGCGCACTGCGCCTCCACGTTCGGCTACTCGGCCGCGCTGTACAACCACAACAAGCTGGTGCACGCCAAGGTACTGTATACAGGGTGGCAGGAGTAGGGCGGCCCTACGCCTGCGCGCACTGCGCCTCCACGTTCGGCTACTCGGCCGCGCTGTACAACCACAACAAGCTGGTGCACGCCAAGGTACTGTATACAGGGTGGCAGGAGTAGGGCGGCCCTACGCCTGCGCGCACTGCGCCTCCACGTTCGGCTACTCGGCCGCGCTGTACAACCACAACAAGCTGGTGCACGCCAAGGTACTGTATACAGGGTGGCAGGAGTAGGGCGGCCCTACGCCTGCGCGCACTGCGCCTCCACGTTCGGCTACTCGGCCGCGCTGTACAACCACAACAAGCTGGTGCACGCCAAGGTACTGTATACAGGGTGGCAGGAGTAGGGCGGCCCTACGCCTGCGCGCACTGCGCCTCCACGTTCGGCTACTCGGCCGCGCTGTACAACCACAACAAGCTGGTGCACGCCAAGGTACTGTATACAGGGTGGCAGGAGTAGGGCGGCCCTACGCCTGCGCGCACTGCGCCTCCACGTTCGGCTACTCGGCCGCGCTGTACAACCACAACAAGCTGGTGCACGCCAAGGTACTGTATACAGGGTGGCAGGAGTAGGGCGGCCCTACGCCTGCGCGCACTGCGCCTCCACGTTCGGCTACTCGGCCGCGCTGTACAACCACAACAAGCTGGTGCACGCCAAGGTACTGTATACAGGGTGGCAGGAGTAGGGCGGCCCTACGCCTGCGCGCACTGCGCCTCCACGTTCGGCTACTCGGCCGCGCTGTACAACCACAACAAGCTGGTGCACGCCAAGGTACTGTATACAGGGTGGCAGGAGTAGGGCGGCCCTACGCCTGCGCGCACTGCGCCTCCACGTTCGGCTACTCGGCCGCGCTGTACAACCACAACAAGCTGGTGCACGCCAAGGTACTGTATACAGGGTGGCAGGAGTAGGGCGGCCCTACGCCTGCGCGCACTGCGCCTCCACGTTCGGCTACTCGGCCGCGCTGTACAACCACAACAAGCTGGTGCACGCCAAGGTACTGTATACAGGGTGGCAGGAGTAGGGCGGCCCTACGCCTGCGCGCACTGCGCCTCCACGTTCGGCTACTCGGCCGCGCTGTACAACCACAACAAGCTGGTGCACGCCAAGGTACTGTATACAGGGTGGCAGGAGTAGGGCGGCCCTACGCCTGCGCGCACTGCGCCTCCACGTTCGGCTACTCGGCCGCGCTGTACAACCACAACAAGCTGGTGCACGCCAAGGTACTGTATACAGGGTGGCAGGAGTAGGGCGGCCCTACGCCTGAGCGCACTGCGCCTCCACGTTCGGCTACTCGGCCGCGCTGTACAACCACAACAAGCTGGTGCACGCCAAGGTACTGTATACAGGGTGGCAGGAGTAGGGCGGCCCTACGCCTGCGCGCACTGCGCCTCCACGTTCGGCTACTCGGCCGCGCTGTACAACCACAACAAGCTGGTGCACGCCAAGGTACTGTATACAGGGTGGCAGGAGTAGGGCGGCCCTACGCCTGCGCGCACTGCGCCTCCACGTTCGGCTACTCGGCCGCGCTGTACAACCACAACAAGCTGGTGCACGCCAAGGTACTGTATACAGGGTGGCAGGAGTAGGGCGGCCCTACGCCTGCGCGCACTGCGCCTCCACGTTCGGCTACTCGGCCGCGCTGTACAACCACAACAAGCTGGTGCACGCCAAGGTACTGTATACAGGGTGGCAGGAGTAGGGCGGCCCTACGCCTGCGCGCACTGCGCCTCCACGTTCGGCTACTCGGCCGCGCTGTACAACCACAACAAGCTGGTGCACGCCAAGGTACTGTATACAGGGTGGCAGGAGTAGGGCGGCCCTACGCCTGCGCGCACTGCGCCTCCACGTTCGGCTACTCGGCCGCGCTGTACAACCACAACAAGCTGGTGCACGCCAAGGTACTGTATACAGGGTGGCAGGAGTAGGGCGGCCCTACGCCTGCGCGCACTGCGCCTCCACGTTCGGCTACTCGGCCGCGCTGTACAACCACAACAAGCTGGTGCACGCCAAGGTACTGTATACAGGGTGGCAGGAGTAGGGCGGCCCTACGCCTGCGCGCACTGCGCCTCCACGTTCGGCTACTCGGCCGCGCTGTACAACCACAACAAGCTGGTGCACGCCAAGGTACTGTATACAGGGTGGCAGGAGTAGGGCGGCCCTACGCCTGCGCGCACTGCGCCTCCACGTTCGGCTACTCGGCCGCGCTGTACAACCACAACAAGCTGGTGCACGCCAAGGTACTGTATACAGGGTGGCAGGAGTAGGGCGGCCCTACGCCTGCGCGCACTGCGCCTCCACGTTCGGCTACTCGGCCGCGCTGTACAACCACAACAAGCTGGTGCACGCCAAGGTACTGTATACAGGGTGGCAGGAGTAGGGCGGCCCTACGCCTGCGCGCACTGCGCCTCCACGTTCGGCTACTCGGCCGCGCTGTACAACCACAACAAGCTGGTGCACGCCAAGGTACTGTATACAGGGTGGCAGGAGTAGGGCGGCCCTACGCCTGCGCGCACTGCGCCTCCACGTTCGGCTACTCGGCCGCGCTGTACAACCACAACAAGCTGGTGCACGCCAAGGTACTGTATACAGGGTGGCAGGAGTAGGGCGGCCCTACGCCTGCGCGCACTGCGCCTCCACGTTCGGCTACTCGGCCGCGCTGTACAACCACAACAAGCTGGTGCACGCCAAGGTACTGTATACAGGGTGGCAGGAGTAGGGCGGCCCTACGCCTGCGCGCACTGCGCCTCCACGTTCGGCTACTCGGCCGCGCTGTACAACCACAACAAGCTGGTGCACGCCAAGGTACTGTATACAGGGTGGCAGGAGTAGGGCGGCCCTACGCCTGCGCGCACTGCGCCTCCACGTTCGGCTACTCGGCCGCGCTGTACAACCACAACAAGCTGGTGCACGCCAAGGTACTGTATACAGGGTGGCAGGAGTAGGGCGGCCCTACGCCTGCGCGCACTGCGCCTCCACGTTCGGCTACTCGGCCGCGCTGTACAACCACAACAAGCTGGTGCACGCCAAGGTACTGTATACAGGGTGGCAGGAGTAGGGCGGCCCTATGCCTGCGCGCACTGCGCCTCCACGTTCGGCTACTCGGCCGCGCTGTACAACCACAACAAGCTGGTGCACGCCAAGGTACTGTATACAGGGTGGCAGGAGTAGGGCGGCCCTACGCCTGCGCGCACTGCGCCTCCACGTTCGGCTACTCGGCCGCGCTGTACAACCACAACAAGCTGGTGCACGCCAAGGTACTGTATACAGGGTGGCAGGAGTAGGGCGGCCCTACGCCTGCGCGCACTGCGCCTCCACGTTCGGCTACTCGGCCGCGCTGTACAACCACAACAAGCTGGTGCACGCCAAGGTACTGTATACAGGGTGGCAGGAGTAGGGCGGCCCTACGCCTGCGCGCACTGCGCCTCCACGTTCGGCTACTCGGCCGCGCTGTACAACCACAACAAGCTGGTGCACGCCAAGGTACTGTATACAGGGTGGCAGGAGTAGGGCGGCCCTACGCCTGCGCGCACTGCGCCTCCACGTTCGGCTACTCGGCCGCGCTGTACAACCACAACAAGCTGGTGCACGCCAAGGTACTGTATACAGGGTGGCAGGAGTAGGGCGGCCCTACGCCTGCGCGCACTGCGCCTCCACGTTCGGCTACTCGGCCGCGCTGTACAACCACAACAAGCTGGTGCACGCCAAGGTACTGTATACAGGGTGGCAGGAGTAGGGCGGCCCTACGCCTGCGCGCACTGCGCCTCCACGTTCGGCTACTCGGCCGCGCTGTACAACCACAACAAGCTGGTGCACGCCAAGGTACTGTATACAGGGTGGCAGGAGTAGGGCGGCCCTACGCCTGCGCGCACTGCGCCTCCACGTTCGGCTACTCGGCCGCGCTGTACAACCACAACAAGCTGGTGCACGCCAAGGTACTGTATACAGGGTGGCAGGAGTAGGGCGGCCCTACGCCTGCGCGCACTGCGCCTCCACGTTCGGCTACTCGGCCGCGCTGTACAACCACAACAAGCTGGTGCACGCCAAGGTACTGTATACAGGGTGGCAGGAGTAGGGCGGCCCTACGCCTGCGCGCAATGCGCCTCCACGTTCGGCTACTCGGCCGCGCTGTACAACCACAACAAGCTGGTGCACGCCAAGGTACTGTATACAGGGTGGCAGGAGTAGGGCGGCCCTACGCCTGCGCGCACTGCGCCTCCACGTTCGGCTACTCGGCCGCGCTGTACAACCACAACAAGCTGGTGCACGCCAAGGTACTGTATACAGGGTGGCAGGAGTAGGGCGGCCCTACGCCTGCGCGCACTGCGCCTCCACGTTCGGCTACTCGGCCGCGCTGTACAACCACAACAAGCTGGTGCACGCCAAGGTACTGTATACAGGGTGGCAGGAGTAGGGCGGCCCTACGCCTGCGCGCACTGCGCCTCCACGTTCGGCTACTCGGCCGCGCTGTACAACCACAACAAGCTGGTGCACGCCAAGGTACTGTATACAGGGTGGCAGGAGTAGGGCGGCCCTACGCCTGCGCGCACTGCGCCTCCACGTTCGGCTACTCGGCCGCGCTGTACAACCACAACAAGCTGGTGCACGCCAAGGTACTGTATACAGGGTGGCAGGAGTAGGGCGGCCCTACGCCTGCGCGCACTGCGCCTCCACGTTCGGCTACTCGGCCGCGCTGTACAACCACAATGAGGTGTATGTACTTAGTAAGTAAGATCTATGTTATAAGATATATTGTATTAGCATAAGATGGGCAGTAATAAATGGTAACCGATCGGCTCCAGTCGTTTCAATAATAACACTAGTTCCCTACATGGCGACCCTGCCATTCGGGGCGCGTGACGCGTTAGTACTATAGTGTTACGGCTCCAAACAGACAAAAAAAAAATGTGAAGAAAAATTACGGTGCAATAATATTTCAATATGTAAAATCCGAGTTGACCAGTTGACACAATAATAAATTATGTGTCGATCAAACGTAGAAAAGGAGACGGTTTTTTTAAACCAGAATGCTGCAGGATCAAACAATGGACATGTCGAAGAGATGAAGATGCACATGTCGAATATTAGCATTGTGCTGCTAGTAATTTGTATACTACTGGGTCTCGGCGCTATTTATTTTGTGTACAAACAGTACAAGAAGTGCCACCATTCATGGATCACAGACCAAATAGTACAACATAACTTCCGGCGATCAATCAACCGTACCAGAGGTAGCCGAGGAGACGAACGAGAGGTCCATGTCCCGATGAAATAGGAGGCAACAGCACAAGAATGCAGAAGAACAAGTGTGAAGAGCAGTGGTAACTTTGTGAGTGATTTGTGCGATTTCAACATACAAAAGTGCATAATGTGTGATAGTGATATTATACTCGTAGAGTGGATTCTTCACAGAATTATGGATTTTAAAGTTTAAAGACTATAAAGTTTATTATAAAAAGTACTACCTAGGAAAAAGGTGAAACTATAACTCACCTTCTGAATTTTGTTTACTAATGTAGTTAAGTCGTGTACTACGTGTATCATGTTACGCCTGTATCCCCTACTACCGTAACTCACCGTGAGAATGTGGTATGTATATTAAATATTAATTCATTGATTGCGAGGGAATGGAAGATGAATTAATTAAATGTTTAGATGAACTTACATTAATAAGAAAATATCTAGTTAAGAAAGGAAAATCGCGTTTCAAGGGTAATGTTATAAAAAATAAATTATCAGAGACAGACATAATATTTGATAAAAGTACAACATTAATTAAAATATTGAGTACTAAGGAAGGAATTAAATCGGAAGCTTTAGCACGATTAACTCTTATAAGAGATGAAATAAAAACGTGTTACTTAAAAATTCAACAGTTATGTACGGAAGATAGTAGTAGTGAAAGTGATTTTTGTGACACGAGCTCAAATACAGAAGTAATCATGGAATTCGATTTAAAAACTGCGTGTAATTTGATTCCTGTAATGAACAATAAGGAAAATAACATCAAGAGTATCATTGACTCTGTTGAAATGTATTCAGATATGCTGTCAGAAGCAGGGAAGAAATTACTAATAACATTTGTTTTAAAAAGTAGACTGTCAGAAAATGCTAAGCTACGAATGTCCCATAGTTACACATCTACAAACGATCTTGTTAAAGACTTACGTTCCACACTGTTACCTAAAAAGTCATTTACTGCCATACAATCGCGATTACAAAATACAACACAAGGTTGGCGCACTATCGACCAATACGGTACTGAAATTGAAAAACTTTTCACCAACCTGACAATATCGCAAGCCGATGGTAATTCTCAGAATTATGTAGTTTTAAAGCCAATTAACGAAAAACTAGCGATAAAACGATTCGCAGATGGGTTAAGCGATTCCCGGCTCAGTACAATTATTGCAGCACGTAACTATGACACGCTGAAGGATGCAATCCAGGCGGCGAAGGACGAGGAGTTGACTACGGCATCAACTTCGGGAGCAGAAAATGTCATGCATTTTTCACGTCGTGGTAGAGGTGAGTCGCATGCTTATGATAATTATTCTCGTCGAGGGAATTCTTATAGTCGTCGAGCACGGGGACAACGTGGATATTATCACCAGAACTCAAACAATCAGCGAGGATATTATCACCATAACTCAAATAATGTCCGGAGAAATTTTGATCAATCACGTGGAAGATCATTTTATCGCTCTCGTGGTGAACCTCGAAGCTCATTCAACTCAAATCGAGGACGAGGCAACCAAGTGCCTCACGAGAACCGATCGAGATACGAAACTCATGGTAGTGGAAATCATCGTCGCGTGTTTTATACGGAACAATCTAATAATAATAATAATAGTAACAATAACAACGAATCCGTAAATTCTAAATCAGAAGAAATGCAGTTTTTTCGATCATAAACAAAATATTTTGATGTTAGCAGGCAAAGCAAAATTTTTAACATTATACTTTGGCAATAGAAAATACTTTTGGTTGGTAGATACAGGAGCATCCATTTCCATAATAAAGAGAGCCGCGTTACCGAATAACATGACTATAATTAGAGATGATACTATTATAAATGGTATTGGTGGTCAAACAAAAACAAACGGTTTTATTAATCTTAGCCTGACTCATCGTAATGGGCAACAACATGTTGACTTTCATGTCAAGCTGCATGTTTTCGATAACATTTCCTTAAAAGCAGATGGAATTTTAGGTTTAGATTTTCTATGTCATTACACATCCAATATCAACTTGGAGACTAATATCATTACCTTGTCTAAATATGGAGTGGAATATTCTTTAGTGTTAAGTGACACGATAGATTATTCAAACGAAGTGTTACACATTCCAGCCAGAAGTGAATCATTTCATTATTTACTTTTAAATAACAACACTGATGAAGATTGTGTTATACATAGCAAGCAATTAACGGAAAACGTGTTTCTTGCGGGCTGTTTAGGAAAAATTAAAAATAACAGATTACCTGTAAAAATTTTAAATACCAATGAGCATGACGTTACATTGCCAATGTTTCAGCCAGAGATTTATTCGATGCAAGATTATGATTTATGCGACTTTAAATTACAAAATAACAATTTACAGAGGGCAAAAGTGTTATTAGACATTTTAAAATTAAATAATCATAACATAGAAGAACGACAATCAATACAAGGAATATGTGCTAAGTATTCCGACGTGTTCTTTTTACCAGGCGACAAATTAACAACTACAAACGTTTATGAACAGTCAATAACTTTAAAACCAAATACTAGTCCTGTTTATGTTAAACAGTATCGACTGCCTCATTCCTTGAAAAATGAAGTCAATAAACAAATACAAAACATGATTAACAACGACATAATAGAGGAAGCAAGGAGTGAGTGGTCAAGCCCAATTTTATTGGTCCCAAAGAAAAGTGGAAATGACAAAAAATGGCGTTTAGTCGTCGATTATCGTAGACTTAATGACTGTATTGTAGATGACAAGTTTCCTTTACCAAATATTACCGAAATTTTGGACTCTCTGTCTGGATCAGTCTATTTCTCACATTTAGACTTAAATCAGGGTTATTACCAAGTAGCTTTAGATGAAAACAGTAGAGAGTATACTGCGTTTACTACAAACACTGGACAATACCAAATGAAAAGGTTACCGATGGGACTCAAGACAAGTCCAAGTGCTTTCAGCAGAGTAATGTCAGTAGCCATGTCCGGATTAACATTTGACAGATGTTTTATTTATTTAGACGATCTAGTAGTTTTTGGAAGAAACTTAGATATCCATAACAAGAACTTAGTTAACGTTTTAGAAAGACTGAGAAAACATAATTTGAAATTAAATCCAGAAAAATGTAATTTTTTGCAAAAGAAAATTCTTTATTTAGGCCATCTAGTAACACAAAATGGAGTTTTACCCGATCCAGCAAAAATAGAGATATTACAAAAATATCCCACACCAACTAATACAGATGAAGTAAAAAGATTTGTGGCGTTTTGTAACTATTACAGAAAATTTATTAAAAATTTTGCAGAAATTACCTATCCATTAAATAAATTAACCAGAAAATATGAACGATTTAACTGGGATAAAGAATGTCAAAATGCATTCGTCACGTTAAAACATGCTTTAACAACTCCACCAGTATTAGAATTTCCCGATTTCACTGAAGAAAATGAATTTGTTTTACAAACTGACGCATCAGGTACAGCTGTTGGAGCAGTTTTGTGCAATCAAAATATGAAACCAGTAGCTTATGCTAGTAGACCACTCAATAAAGCTGAACTAAACTATCCAACTATACAAAAAGAGCTATTAGCAATTGTGTGGGCAGTGAAGTATTTCAGGCCTTACATTTACGGAAAAACATTCACAATTATGACCGACCACAGACCATTAATATATTTATTCTCAATGAAAGATCCATCAAGTAGGCTAACTAAGTTCAGATTAGCGCTCGAAGAATACGATTATAAGATATTGTATATAAAAGGGAAGGATAACAGTGTTGCAGACGCGTTGTCTAGAATAACAATAACATCAGATAACTTAAAACAAATGAATGAAGAAATTATGTTAGTGATGACTAGAGCGCAAAAACGGCGTTTAGAATTAGACAAACAAGTACATGACACACCTCTTCTCAGTGGACCCGACGACTCGTGGCCTGATCAACCACCAGTAGTCGAGGTACTAAGAGTACCAAGTGACTCCGTAGAAATGACTTTTATAAAAAATGATGAACTAACTAAATTAAGAAGACAAAACAACGTAGACGTAGAGAACGAATGTTTCATTTACAGTCGACATAGAAAAACGTTATTTATTAATCTTAACTTTAGGGCACAATTTACGCGAGACGAATTTGTGACTAAGTTAGGAGAATATTGTAAGAATATAAATATAAATGAACTATGCATAGTCAAGAACAAAGAATACGAAAGCTTTATCAAAGATTTATTAAAAGAAATCAATGAATATAAGGAATGGACAGGTCCACGGATATATGTATTTAGAGGAGTTAAGAGAATTGATGATGAGGAAGAAAAGAACTATATTTTACATGATTTTCATCTACTACCTACCGCAGGTCATGCAGGTATACGTAGGATGACGAACAACATAAAGAGGAAATTTTACTGGCCAGGCATCGACAAAGATATAAAAGAATTTGTGAGTAAATGCACAAAGTGTCAGAAAATGAAGCATTGTAGGTATGTCAAGGCGCCCATGGAGATAACAACAACAGCTTCACATTCTTTTGAAAAAATATTTCTCGACATTGCAGGTCCATTAGAAAGGGATATACACGGTAATTGTTACATTTTGACCCTCCAGTGTGAGCTTACTAAGTTTGTAGAGGCATATCCTCTGAAAAACAAAGAAACAGTAAGTGTTGCGAAAGCATTAGTTGATAATTTTATACTAAGATTTGGAGTGCCAAATGCCATAGCGACTGACCGTGGCACAGAATTCGTGTCATCAGTAATGGATCAGGTATGTAAACTTCTGGGAATAAACAAATTGATATCTACTGCATATCACCATCAAACTATTGGTGCCCTTGAGAATACACATAAACACCTTGGTGTTTTTTTGCGGATACAATGTGATGGAAAAAAAGACACATGGAGTCAGTGGTTACCTTTTTGGTGTTATAGTTTCAATAATACTGTTCATACAGAAACAAAGTACACACCTTTCGAACTTGTATTTGGTAGAGCTAGTGTAATACCATGTAGAGTCAGTCAATATATTGAACCATTATATAACCCGGAAAGTTATCCTTTAGATCTAAAGCATAAATTACAAGTTGCACACCAAGATGCTCGCAACAACTTACTCAAAAGTAAACAATACCGTAAGTTATCTTACGATAAAAATGTTAATAATGTAACGTATAATAATGGACAACTAATACTAGTTAAAAATGAAACAGCCACTAAATTAGAAACTCTGTGGCAAGGACCATTTGTTATTTTAGAAGATTTAGGTGTTAATGTGAAGATTTTAAAGAGTAATAAACCTTATGTAATCCATAAAAATAGAACTAAGCCATTTAGAACCTAAGCATAATCTAAGTAATCATTTAAACTAAAAAAAAAAAAAATGTTCATTTATTATTATTGTTTTTTTTTTTTTATCTCTCCCCCCCGAGGTGAGGTGTATGTACTTAGTAAGTAAGATCTATGTTATAAGATATATTGTATTAGCATAAGATGGGCAGTAATAAATGGTAACCGATCGGCTCCAGTCGTTTCAATAATAACACTAGTTCCCTACAACAACAAGCTGGTGCACGCCAAGGTACTGTATACAGGGTGGCAGGAGTAGGGCGGCCCTACGCCTGCGCGCACTGCGCCTCCACGTTCGGCTACTCGGCCGCGCTGTACAACCACAACAAGCTGGTGCACGCCAAGGTACTGTATACAGGGTGGCAGGAGTAGGGCGGCCCTACGCCTGCGCGCACTGCGCCTCCACGTTCGGCTACTCGGCCGCGCTGTACAACCACAACAAGCTGGTGCACGCCAAGGTACTGTATACAGGGTGGCAGGAGTAGGGCGGCCCTACGCCTGCGCGCACTGCGCCTCCACGTTCGGCTACTCGGCCGCGCTGTACAACCACAACAAGCTGGTGCACGCCAAGGTACTGTATACAGGGTGGCAGGAGTAGGGCGGCCCTACGCCTGCGCGCACTGCGCCTCCACGTTCGGCTACTCGGCCGCGCTGTACAACCACAACAAGCTGGTGCACGCCAAGGTACTGTATACAGGGTGGCAGGAGTAGGGCGGCCCTACGCCTGCGCGCACTGCGCCTCCACGTTCGGCTACTCGGCCGCGCTGTACAACCACAACAAGCTGGTGCACGCCAAGGTACTGTATACAGGGTGGCAGGAGTAGGGCGGCCCTACGCCTGCGCGCACTGCGCCTCCACGTTCGGCTACTCGGCCGCGCTGTACAACCACAACAAGCTGGTGCACGCCAAGGTACTGTATACAGGGTGGCAGGAGTAGGGCGGCCCTACGCCTGCGCGCACTGCGCCTCCACGTTCGGCTACTCGGCCGCGCTGTACAACCACAACAAGCTGGTGCACGCCAAGGTACTGTATACAGGGTGGCAGGAGTAGGGCGGCCCTACGCCTGCGCGCACTGCGCCTCCACGTTCGGCTACTCGGCCGCGCTGTACAACCACAACAAGCTGGTGCACGCCAAGGTACTGTATACAGGGTGGCAGGAGTAGGGCGGCCCTACGCCTGCGCGCACTGCGCCTCCACGTTCGGCTACTCGGCCGCGCTGTACAACCACAACAAGCTGGTGCACGCCAAGGTACTGTATACACCATACTTACATACATACGCCAGCCTTTTAAGCCACGACAGCTATAGTTTTCTTAAGAAAAAAAATATAAAATAAATTTCTTTGTAGTGTCCAGCCAGCAGACCTGTTTGCCCGCAGCGCGACCCCTCGTCTGGCGAAGCATCACACACTCCATAGACGATCTATGTTCTTCATTATTGTAGTTTTTAGCCATAAGTACAGTGCTACACGGATCTTTTGGCGCTCGAATGACGTTGCCAGCGCCCTCTGTCGGTACACATTTGTGAAATGTATTAAGACGATAGCGCCAGGCTATCCCGCTATATTGCTAAAAACGTGTTCGGGTTACTTTGACGCTTGCACCTTAGGGTGTGCTATTTACGATTGTTGCGAAACGCCAAAAGATCCTTGCACACCTAGACAGTACCAGCTTGTTAATATGACATAATGATGAAGCTCTAGCAGGAGACTGTCGCACATGTGTGAGAGAGAGCCGCCGCGACAGACACATGAACGTTCTTCTAAAACTGTTTGTATCACATGAACGGTGTAGGTGTACAGCTATTAGATTATTACCCGTTTTCACTAACACTAAGCAGCACTAATTGAATGCCTCATTTCAAGCGCTGCTCGACTCGGCTAACATTACAAAAGTACAATATTATTTTAAATATTCTTGTAGGACGTGTTACTCTGTGAAGGAAACACTAGCATAATTATGTATAATGTGTGCGGGGTGTAAGGGACCACCAGACAGGGTATTACACTTTTGTAGGAAACACCTGTTTTTTGTTAATAACTGACGAAATATCTCTATGTGGAGGGGCTCAGGAATGATGTACTGAATACGTGGTAACCGTATTCGGGTCGGGGTCCCTTCCACCCCGTATATTTAGTATTAAACACGTATATGTTTCGGGCTCGACTAGTTTCGGAGTCGAACAGAGCCATATTTTGAGTGAGAACGTAGACGGACTAAAGCTGCTGTCGAACCGGTATAAAGGACAACCCGTAGCGGACTTTTCTTAAACTTGACCCCCACTGGGAACGTCTCCTGTGTCGTGACGCATTTAAAGTAAAGTTAGTAAACATTTCTATTAAAAAACAAAACTTGTTGAAGTTGGAACACCCGCAGTCTCTTACAGGAGAACAAGTGCTTTTCGGCTTCGTTAAGGGTCCATTTACACCCATTATAGAAAGATATTATCTTAGAACCTTCAATACATTATTTGTCCAAGTCCGGTGTCCGCAACATGTCTTCACCGGTTCGTCAGCATGTTACCTCGAAACATTTTCCAGTAGATCTCAAATGACAGCAAAATATATAAACGGGCATTATTTCTCATTATCACAATGTTCTACTCACGAACACTACTTTAGTACAATAAGTAGATTTCTCAATGTGTTGGTGTTTATATCGATTATGTATAATAAATAGTTGAATCTCGAAATAATCTCACAAAACTTTATAAACTATAGTGTACTCTTTCTAACTCACAAGAATTCTCGCAAGGAAGAAAGAGATGTACCTTCAAAGTTAAGCTTCTCTTGCCCAGGTCATTCCGAGGATGAGTGACCATCCATTATATACCGGAGTTTCCGCCGGAAGCACGTTAAGCTGTTGGTCCCGGCTGTCATTTGTAGATCTTTGACAGTCGTTACAGGCCACTGACTACAGTGGCCCAAAAGTCTGACAACCAGTCTTACCTAGCGGTATCGTATTATCCAGTACTATCTGGGTTGTGGAGGTCAGATAGGCAGTCGCTCCATGTAATATACTGGAATGCACCTGCATCCGATTAGGCAGGATAACTGTGAGAGAAGGCAGGCAGATGACGATGATACATTTCAATTTTAGTTCTTAGGCTATGGCAGGTTCATGAGTATGAGAGAGAACACAACATACTCTGTCTCTATCTCGCGCTATATTTTGCTCGCAACCATTGTTAGTTGTCAAGCTTACCTATTAAGTACCAATATACTAGTAATATACATATATGTAAGTAGAAAGTAGACATAAGGAACCATACATTGTATGGAATGTATGTATGAGAGCAGTGGTGCTCCAGACTGTGGTGTCACGCAGGTACTTTGTAGCGGACAGTACAAAAAGTACTACAGCGCCATCTATGACACAAAGGAAGAACTAACATCTAAATTCTGAATCGCGCTAATAAACTTGTCCGCAACTTGAAGATTAAATAAAGGGTGTAACAAGACCCTTAACACTTGTTCTCCCCGTCATTGTTATATTTTTTTGTTCTTGGCCGTACCTGGGAAAACCTTCTAGTTATTTTAATATCTCCGATAAGCTTATAGTTATCGGAGATTTGGGGGTCAAAGTCCCGACTTTTTCACAAGTTTTAAATAAAAATTTTTAATTTGATTTTTACTTAACACCTCCATGACCCCCGTACTATTCAATCCATCCATAAGCACAATATTTAAGTGCGTTACAGTGAGTCCTACCGTAAAACGTGATTTTTCACTCCAAAAAAAAAGTCGACCGTCTGTTGATGTCGGGTTTTCCTATACGGGGTGTAACGGACCCTTCACATAGCCGTCAACCAAGCATTCTGTACATCAAACTATGTAACTTTACGCAAAAATTATTGCTGGGATACGACTTTTTTTTGCGTGAAAAGTCACGTTTTGCGGTAGGACTCAATGTTACGCACTCAAAACTTGGATCTGATGGATGCTTTGAATAATAAACGGTTCATGGAGGTAGTTAAAGTAAATTTAAAACCTTAAAAAGTAGTAATTAAAAAAAGAACTTGTGAAAAAGTTGGAACTTTGACCCCCCAATATCTCCGTAACTAGAAGGTTCCCAGGTATGGTCTAGAACAAAAAAAATGATCGCAATGACGGGGAGAACAAGTGCCTTTCGGCTTCGTTAAGGGTTTTGTTACACCCTTTATACAATACGCACTTGAATCCGAAAAATCAGAGGTGCGTGTCTTGGGTTCGGAGTCAAGACCTGACTTGCCTATATTAACTGCTGTCGCTACTACTTGTGGGCAGGAGCCAGCCAGACGCAACCGCCTGGTCGGAGGATCCTCCGTGTTCTATAGGGGAGGTGTGAGTTCATTCCCCTATAACTTTGTGTATTTCATTTCATCACTACTGCTCTCAAACATTCAGCCATGTGCGCGACATGTTCCCGCACGGCGCCTGCGTCAGCCTCTCGCGCAGAGGAACACGCTGGTTGTGTGTAGAGCACACGCTGCGCCTCAACTATGTAAAGTGTGTTACTATCATTGAGGGAATTTAGAATAGAATTAATAGTTAATAATAAAGATGTGAGCCCCCAGCACGAGCGCACGAGCGCACGGTGGCAACGTAACGACGATTTTAAAATTAAAAATACTCGTATTACATATAATATTATCTTAATTTTAAGGATTTATTCACATCTATGGTTGATACTGATTGTGCTTCTTGCAAACAATTAACTAAAATGCTATAATACAGTTGTATTGTCGATTCAAAAATCGTCGTATTCACGTAACGTCATCACCGCGCGCTCCGGCCTCGGAGAGCACTCGTCTAGATACAACCGCACCGAGTATTGTAATGTATGCTCGAGCGCGTAAATGTTTTACTATCCGAAGGTGTAATGTCAACAACAACATTTATCGACTTGTCTAATGAATGTAAAAGTATCCTTAACGTAACTGAAACGTACTTGTTCCCTCGGTCAGACGGACGGAGATATTGGAGGTGAAAGTTCCAACTTTATCAAATTTTTTTTTTTTAAATTCTACTTTTTTAAAGTTAATGTTAATGCTCGAAGCAGGTGGCGTTGTATGGTTTCTGCCTACCCCTATGGGGACAAGGTGTGAGTTTTTGTATGTATTGTTGACACAAGAGTTAAAGCACTTACGTGGTCGACTGTACCTATACTATATTAAGAACATAAGCAGTAGATGTAGTTGTAAGCGTATGATTGTAACGGATGGTGAGGGTGACAACTGTGAGGGTAGAAACTAGGTATGTCGTAAACGACATTGACCGTGCTGATGGATTTTCAACTTTGAGCGCTGAGCTGAAGGTTGCCAATCCGACAGCGGGATCTTTGTGAGTTACGGCACGTATTGTTAGGAGGTTCCTCTATCTGTAGCGTGTTAAGTTTACTTGTCGTATTACAATCAAATATGGGATCGATTTAGAGAAAATGAATCCATACTTTATATTATTATAAATGGGAAAGTAACTCTGCATTAAATTTGGCACAGGGATAGAGCATGCATTAAGAAATGGGATACTTTTTATCCTAACGATGTCCTTGTTATACGTCGGACGGCCCCGTCCAATAGTATCCGAAGTCCACGCGAGCCAAGCAGCTGGCAACAACTGCAGCAGGCTGTAGTCATCATTATGGTTTTTGGATGTATTTAATTGTAATTCTATACTATATTTGTGTGGAAATTGTTTCTTAAAGATATCTGGATTTCCGTATTCGTTTACCAAATAGGGAAGGTCTGTCAGAGCTTACTATAGATGGCGCCACCATAGCTAGGTCCTAATCTGTCAAATGAGCTCAAGCTATTTTGAGATAGATTCTGACATTAATAAATGTTCAACCAATGAGTATAGCCAGGATAAGTAAAGAGAATCAGCTACAGTTAGCTGAGAGCACAGAACTGATGGATTGTAACATTTTAAATGTATTTTATGATTGGTGTAACGTGTATCAATAAGTGTTTTTACCGCAGATGTCTGATGTCACAATAACATTATGAATGATAAATGTATTTTCGGAATAAATGTCAAAATTTTTGGAAAAGTACCTACACTTCCGGATTTGTTTTATTTGTATGAAGGTATTCCTTATTGGTGATAACACATCACGCCTGCAATCCCCGACTGGTTGGGCAGAGGCGTACCTAATATTAGGTATACCCACATTTCGCCACTTATTGTTTATGTCCCACCCATGTAATCGCCATCCATGGACTTGAACCCAGAACATAATGCTTAGCGCTCGCGTCCACTAGACCAACGGGGCACTTTAAACATCTCCGTTATAAGATGGGAAATATAGCCGTATAAATATATGGTCAGATAGGCCGTCGCTCCATGTAACATACTGGCATCCGGTTCGACTGGAAGCCGACGCCAACATAGTTGTGAAAAGGCAAGCACATGATAGCTAGGCCGTCCATAATATGCGACAGACCAACTTGGATGTAGCTCTCGCCGGCCGCTGGCTCTGGACGATCTTTTGTACATTTGTTGCGCTAGTTTCTTCTCCGCCGATATTGGGTCAGGGTATTAGTCAGGTCATCAGGTGTGACATTTTGTAACAATAATGAAACTCCGCGTCAATTATGTACATTTTTATTAACTCAGTAACATTCACAACATAACATTTGACAACACGACTAATAAATAACGTTTCAGTAAGTTCATCCACACGCGTACGTTAGCACTAGGTACACATGACGGTAGCGACAATCGTTTCAAGATGAAAGTAATCTTTATGTTTATCAGAATAAAGTTTCTTTTAGGTTCACTGACAAGTTTGTCAAACTTACACTGATCTTTATTTTTACAACAATAAGGTTACTGGTGGATTGCAGCTGTGTTAAAATAAGTGCGAAACGACTGCACTGGTTTGTATGACACCCGCTGGGGAAGGCCGTTCAAAGCTCATTATAGATGGCGCCACCATAGCTAGGCCCCAATCTGACCAATGAGGTCAAGCTATTTTGAAGAGATATAGCTTTTCAACCAATGACGACGCTTGGAACTAACTACACTAGCGCCATCTCCATTATGTGTGTATAGTATCGATACAGCTGATTAAGTTAAAGCGCTATTCAAAGTCGTTACTTAAAGTGAATACTGTAAGTGTCATTTCTGAGTGTAGCAGTCAGTTGTCTTGATAGCACAAATACAACATTTATTTTATTTTCCTAAATGTAACTATTTGTGCACAAAACGATTGTTTCTAACGCAAACGCTATTTTGTATCAAACAAGAACATCTTTGAATCTTGTGTTGAAACAAAATGCGATACAAATAGCCTCTTTATTTAATAAATACCATTTATACAAAATTCCCAAAATACTGTAAATGCTTAAATTAAAGTTAAATATAAATTAATATAAATAATAATCGTAAACACATGAAACACTGACTCGGTGTTACCATGCCTTCTAACTAAAACTAAATAAAATCGCTTTTTACATGATGGCAATCTTTCCAAGATGGCGGATGGATTGTTGACGTTACTCTAAACACGAAATGTACTCGAACACCGACTAGGGATTTTTTACACACATTATATTATTTGGATTGATCTTGAATGTTAGACAGATCTTTTATTCTTGAATCTGCGAAAGTCTTCGTAGGGATGCTGGTAGCAGCTAGATAGGAATGGCAAAGGATCGAGAGGGAGAGCAATACTGGCCTAATGTGTAATGTTTTGTATTACAATCTGTTTATAGACTAAACTTATTCTGTTGGTTGGTTTTCAATGCTTAGTTCAGTTGAGCAAAATGGCTTCCGCAGTCTCCCACCGCAACAAGCTGTCAATAGAGAATTGTATCGAGCTCCAGGCTATAATCGTTCTAGTGCGTTTGTTTATTTTTCAAATTTACAATCTTTATAAAATCTATGTAAAACGTGAACAATTCACGGTTCAACTTGTATTCGCCTTTCAATTTGGATGAATCAACCAAATTATCATTTGTCCAAACAAATGTTACCGTCTTTCAACCAAAATTAATTTATATTTTGTTGAACGGTGTATTACTGTTCAATCGAGGAGGTACAGACATGAAAAAGTGTTACTACAAATGCGAGTAGAGCTGTCTTTACCGTATTTGAGATTATTATTCCCACATTCGTGTAGTGTGTACAAATGGCGCGGTATCGCCTACGCGTCGGCCTCGCTGATGCTGGTGGCCACGGAGATCTCGGTGACGGGCTCGCTGTCGCCGAAGTAGACGGCGACGTCGTTGTCGTCCGCTTGCGGCGGCGCCACTACCACCTCGGACTTCGACGAACCTTCCGCTTTCAGCTCGCACGCGTGCGTGTGCGCGTGTGTGTGCGCGTGCGCGTGTGCGTGCTGTTCTGTAGCTTGCGTGTGCTGGTCGGCAGCCTTGCTGTGGTCCACGGGCTCGTACCCTGCGGGCAGAACCAAGCCGTCGGTGAACGACTCGAGGTTGACGTTCGAGTTGAACTTGTTGTGGTATTTGTCGTTGGGGAGCTGCTGTTGGGAGAGCTGTTCCTGCGACTGCTGAGAGAACGAGTGCTGTTGTTGTGCGAGTTGTTGATGTTGTTGTTGCGTGAACTGGTGCTGCGATAGTTGTTGCTGTTGCTGCTGCGGGAGCTGTTGCTCCTGTTGCTGTGTGATTTGTTGTTGCTGAATCTGTTGCTGTTGTTGCGAGAATTGTTGTTGTTGCTGGCTCTGTTGCACTTGTTGCTGTTGTTGTTGCTGGCTCTGTTGCACTTGTTGCTGTTGTTGTTGCTGGCTCTGTTGCACTTGTTGCTGGCTCTGTTGCACTTGTTGCTGTTGTTGTTGCTGGGTGAACTGTGTTTGTTGCTGTTGTTGTTGCTGGGTGAACTGTGTTTGTTGCTGTTGCTGGAAAGATTGTTGCTTTGGCTTGCTCGGATCGTCAATAGCTTGCAAGATGCTCTGCAGTAAGCCTTCTGAAAGCAGCTGATCGTGCGGCACTGAAGACTTGCCTCCATTGGAGGACTGGATTTGTACAGAGTACCCACCCAACTGACTAGTACCCGGCCCGTCCGAGTGAGCGTTCTGACTGGACGCAATCTTCTGCTGCAGTTGCCTCGTCTCCTCGTGCAGGTCTCGAATGCGCTCGGAGGTGTTCGCGATCTGCTCGCTGACGTACTGCAGGCGCTGGTCCCTGAGTGCATGCTTCTCCTTCAGGGACTTTGACTTGACGTCGCTCTCTCGCTTGTTAGTGTGCGTGTTGACGAGACTGTTGAGACTGGACATGTAGCGCGCGGCCAGCTGCGGGGGGATCCCCTGGCCCTCGCGCGCGGCACGCAAGATAGCTTCGTGGTAGGGACAGTGCTTCAGGATCGCAGCCGCATCCAAACTCGATAGATTCGCAAGGAGTGTACCCTCTAAAGTAGATGTGACGGTGTTGGTATCAGAGCCCGAGGTCACGTGGTCACCTTGGCCCACGGTCAATAGTGGAGCCGAGTAGGAGTCATACGGTGAGCCGTAGACGGACACCGGTGGGCCGGAATGGGGCAGACTGTACAGATTGCTCGGCTCTATGGAGAGGGACACACTGTTCGCGTGACCGATGGGCGGCGGGAGGTAGGCAGGGCCGGAGGACGGAGGGTGGTCTACTGCGTGAGAGTCCTTGTGTTGTGTTGTGTGGGCGATGTGGGAGAAAAGTCCCGAAGGTACCGGCTGACGGAATTTAATAGGATGGCGCGGAGTACTGCCTCCTGAGTGACCTCCGCCTGAGTGTTGTCCGTAAGCTAGAGGTAGACCAGGCGGAGCTCCGTACTGCGCGCCCGGAGGGACTCCGTACTGTCCTGACGGCGCTACCAGACCCTTCGCTCCCTGCTGCCTCAACGACGCTGGATATGGACCGTTGGATAAAGATTCTATCGGCGGCGCTCCATAGGTGTCAAAAGGCTTTCCATTCTGTATCGGTAGCGACTGTACTAAGGGTATATCAGGTGCATGGTTGTTTTCCGTGTAATGCGCTTCGAAGACGGTCTTAGACTGATCGATGTGGTTGGAGTCTCCACCGACGATAGCGTTCAAGTCGATGTTGGCGAGAGCATCATGGTGGACGTTAGCATAGCCCGAACTTATCTGTGCTCCTGATGAAGAATGCTGGTTGCCCGATGAGAACTGGTTACTTCCTGAAGAAAACTGGTTACTTCCTGAAGAAAATTGGTTACTTCCTGAAGAGAACTGGTTACTTCCAAATGAGAATTGGTTGTTTCCAGACAGGAATGTATTGCTTCCCGATGAGAACTGGTGATGTTGCTCGACATTAGGCAAAGGCTGTTCCAAGTTGATGTGTATCTCCTGCGTTTGTTGGGGGGGTCCGTATTGTTCGCTGATGTGTCCTACGGGGTACGAGACCCCCGGAATGGGCTTCCAGCCGTCGTACAGCACGTGCGGGGGCGTGGGGGGCGCCGGGATGCCGGGGTGGGGGGGCGCAGGGTTGGGGTCCGGCTGCGGGGGGCCGTAGTGACCCCCACCTCCTACATTCCCGATGTTCTGCAACACTAGCTGGTCGTTAGGTCCGATCGGTCCGAGGGCGTGGCCCGGTGGACCGTAAGTGTCGCTCGGTATGGGGAAGTTCGGCTTTAAGTCGACTGGGAGAGACGCTAAAGGTGTTCCGTAGATCGGAGCTGGTAGATTGAGACCAAAGTCTAGGTTGTTATTGTCTAACGGCGGCACAGGCACTTGCGGAAGCTCCGGTAGAGGTAATGATTGAATATCTCTAATCGGAGGCCCGTAGTTTATCTTCGGAGGTCCGTACACGGGTTTCGGAGGCCCGTAGACAGGTTTAGGAGGACTGTAAATTGGCTTGTTATACGAAATCTTCGGAGGTTTAAACGGCACTCCATAGGTCGGCTTTGGTAGACTTTGCTTTGGCGGTCCATAGGTCTTCTTCGGAGGCCCGTAAATTGGTTTCGGCGGGTTATACTTCGGAGGTCCGTAAATCGGTTTTGGTGGGCCGTAGCTTTGTTTAGGTGGTCCATAGACATGTTTGGGCCTGTACTGGGGCGGGGGGGGCGGGCCGTGGTAGAACTGGCTGGGGAAGGAGACGGGCGCGGGGGGGCCGTACGCGCCAGGGGGGGGCGGGTACTGCGGGAACACTAGCTGGGAGGGGACTCCGTATACTGGCGCTGGTACCGGGTGCGGCAGATCTTGAACTGGAAACAAAGGAAGAAAATGGTTAGACATATGTTTTGGAAGCTTGCACCTTAATATCAGAAAGGTGGACGTCCTACAGAAACTCCCGTGAAAACTTGGATGAGACTCGGACAGACCAGGGAAGCATGGCATACAGGGGGAGAGTCCTATACTCAGCACTGGCTGCAAGACGGTTGCCAATGATTCTAACAAAGAATAATTTGATATGATAATGATTTTGGGTCATTTCTTACTATTCATGGGCATCTGAATATGATTGAAAGACGACTAGTCTGTACCTGTACGCGTGGGAATCGAACCCGCGGTGAAGAAAGCTATTAACTCGGCCAAATTGTGGATGGCACAGACAGATACTCCAGTAAGTATTTGTGTGTAGTGTAGCACTGGTTAGAGTGGTTCAACAAACTGGTGCAGCATAGGGTAACTCACTTGTGTTGGCCAGATCCTGGGGCGGTCCGTATGCGTCAGGCGGCAGCGGCTCACCGTACGAGTTCGACAGCGTCGCCTCGCGCTTCTGTGCCGCGCCTCCTGGAGACAACCATACGATAAACTATATTATTAATATTATATACACCAGCTCGATGGAAGAACAACACGATACATCAGCCGACGGTTTCCGAATTCATTTGTGGTACACTAGGTCACTCCTAAATGAATACGTCAATATTGTTACGCTGTTGGAAGCTCCACGCTGTGACAGTGGCGAGACTTTACAACTTTAGGTTTCAACATTGAACGCGTATTCAAAGTTTGATGAGTACCGTTGATGAGTTCTATTGTGTGGAGGCAATACTGGCTGTAGGGTCAAGTCATGTCTGTCACAAAAATGTATTGTCACCAGAACCACAGGTGTGTGAAATATTTCAGTTCAATAGGTGGAGGGGGGGGGAGCAGGTATGAAATTCAGTTGATAGATTTGACCAATACATTACTAACAAGGCAAGTTAAGTCAAAGCTTGTAAGAATACAACAGTGCAATAATTATAAGGCATTTTCATTTGCGTATCATCTAGTGTTCGTGGAAATAGGCAAAACTCACATTGTGTCAGTGTGTCCTTGGATAAATCGACCTAATTGTATATGAATAATTGACCTTTCAACCAAAGTGGATTAATTTGGATCAACCGTGTTCTGTAACCATTCCGTTGAGGAGACGGCATCGGATACGGTAGGTATACCTATGGTGTTACAAATATTCCTACTTGCCATCAGATGGGTAGCGGCCACCATAACAAGGGGCACATACTGCAAGTTAACTAGATTCGATGTAAATTTATGAAAATTTTAGTTAATACTTACCTAGAAATAAGATATGTAATTTTTTTCAAGGTAAGTTTTTTTTTAAATTGACCGAAATTACTTTTTGCTAACGTTGTTTAAAAAAAATACCTAGAAGTAAGAAATATTATTTGGAAATAATGTATGATATACAAAACTTGATTCTGTTATTTTTCTATTAATATTTGTACGCCGTTGACGGCAAAACATATAGAGATCTCTGAACTTTATAATAAAGTGGAAGCGCCGGCGCGGCGCCACGGTGGCCCGAACTATTTCATGAAAAAGTCATTTAAAGGAATCCCATTGAATGACTTTAAATGAGCTTAGAGGGTTGTATTGGTGGTTTTAGTGATTATAATTCTGTAACTACATACGTGTTACTTGCGCGACTCATTTATCATCAACATACAACCTGACACGGACCTGCAAATTGCAAAACACGTAAGAAAATTTGAATTTCGCGGGCTACCCTGGTGCTTCCACCTTAACACGTTTTTTCGTCGTTTTCCATGTTTAGCGAATAAACAACTTTGACTGTGCATAGATAGCATACCTGACTGTGTGGCCTCCGCTTGCAGATCATGATCACTGTCTTTGTTCACAAGGCCGGGCGGCGTCTCCTCCGCGGCGCCGGATGCGCACAGCACCAGCAGCACCAGGAACACCTGCCACCACAAGGGGACATAGTTACATATTGAGGGTGAGGGCGCAGATTGTTTTCCGTACGACTGTACCTCTCTCTCTGTCGCACTAACGACCCGATGTAACAAGGGTCAAACGAAAAATCTTTATTTTTTATTGTTTTAACACATCGGGTGTAGGGGCGGGCACCCATTCGAGTTGTCCTTCATTCTAAATGTCGGCTCCTAACTAGTCTTATGTCCGTAGGTGATGCAACGCCCCTAACTTCTGCCGAAACTACGCGCTTCGTACTTACAGAGTAGTGTTCCTGTGTTGTGCACGCGCTGTCCTGGAGGGGGAGGGGAGGGGGAGGGGGTACCTGCGTGTAACAACTAGTTAAACGCGAAGCTTTCATTCATTGCACAACTTTTACTTTCCGTAGATCACGATCCTGAGCTATGATCAGTAGATCTTATTGGCTCAAGCTGTATATCTAAACATAAGCAAGTAATTTGTAATATTTGTCAGTTTATATAATTTGCAATAGAAAGTGTTTTACGCACGCTTACTCGCAGAGTGAAGAGAAATTTGTTATTATGCATAAAATAATAATATTGCCCTCAGGCTTAGTTCAAACATCCGTGTTGTCGTACACTAAGCTAGATACTCGTATAATCCGGATCCGGCCCAAACTGAATGATGCCTTTTTGCTTGACATTTAAATGGACTGCCTCGCTGGTCTGGTGGTCGCAATCGCGACTGCTGAGCATGAGGTCCTGGGTTCGATTCCGAGGTCAGGCAAAGTTTTATTTGGTTTTTCCATCAATCTTTATTCAGCAGCAGCCACGGACCCGGATGATGGCAATAGGCTCGCCCATAATAAATTAACTTATAGGAATCGGTTAATCTAATTCCGTATCTGTCAACACCCGTATCAGTCGACAAGTCCAAGTGAATACGATTTATTCTGTAGTTTAGTAATGGCTTGAAGTTAGAACTGTCAGACGTTAGAATTCTTGCTTTGCTTTCTTTGACAGTTCTTCCTTCGTTTAAACTCTTGTCTATTGCATACCAATGTTTGCATACGTAACAAGTTGTCGTCTTGTGATAACTTTAACTTGTCTATATGCAGGTAACTTTAACTTGTCTGTATGCTGCAGACGGGGGCACGAGTTCCTTCCGCCTACACTTGCTTCTTTCCTCTTTCCCATCGACTCATAGACACAAAACCGTGGCTGCTCTATAATTCGACTCTATTGATCACTCCATTGTCTCTGGCCGTGGCGTAATCACAAACAATGACGATTGGGGAAAAAATCTGGCACTGCATTGCATCCGAGTAGAGATGGGAAGCTGTCGGTTTTGTCGAGTGTTAGGGATGCGGCGCGGCGTGAACAGATATCGATACAATTCTAAGCATTTCAAATTTTTTGGTACCTAATTAATTAGTACCTAAAAATGTGCAAATCTTTTATTTGAGCCCAGCTGAAATATAATATTAATATATAATAATGAATGTTTTCAAAATGAATATGATGATGGTGATATTCGCATCAAAATCCATTTTAGAAACATTAAGTAAAAATAGTTAAATACTTCTTATTTACAGAAGCATGGGTTTGATCAATCTTAGTATGTATCTACTTAGGTATACAAGCAGCCTATGTCTGTCCATACGGTGAGTGACCTGCTACGGTTGTAAGCCGTTAAAAACATACTCGAACAAAAAGAGAAACTTTATTATAATTTAAAAGGATCAATCAAAATGCGAGTATCACTTTTATTTATTCGAATACATTATTTATTCATTGATATTCTCATTTGAATTTTAATAGATTTGATCAGGTGTTTCTGAAAGTCTAATGGTAATGAATACTTATATGTTATCTAATCAGTAACGAGGCCTATAAAAACCAAAGCAGTATGTCAAAAAAATATCCTCATTTATTCAAATTAAATGAACAAGTCTCTGAAAGATTAAATAAAAAAAATGCCGGGAAATTATTAGTACCTCCTCAGAGATTGCAACTTTACAGCAGAAATGCCAATTGTATGACAATTAAAATTTATAATAAATTAGCACCTGCCCTGAGAACATTACCAATTAACAAATTTAAATTTAAAATGTTTGCTTGGCTCTTAGACATGTGTTTTTATTCGGTAAATGAATTTTTAAATCATACTTTCTGACATTATTCTATTAGTATTTTGCAATTATAATTTATATTTTGACATTAAAACTTATATTTTTGACATAACATTATTTTTTGGGCATAATGATAGTAATTTTCTTTTTTTTATATATAATAATTACTATTTTTGCATTAATGATAATCTAACTCAATGTTATTGCACAATTTTAATAAGTTATTAAAATTCTTGTAGTGACTATTATTTGCATGTATTCAGTTAATTTAATATTTCTACACCAGCTATGGTAGTATATGTGAAACAATGTATAATGTAAGATCTCAATGTACCATATACTTAGAAATAAATATATCTTTATCTTTATATTTATATTTATCAAATATTCAGCTACAAAAAAAAAGTAAGCGACGTTATTCTATATTTTAAACTAGATTTATAAAGATCGAGAATATTAATAATAATCTAAAATTATTAAATAACAAAACTCCCTATATTTGAGTACAAAGTGAAAATAAAAGCTGTTGCAAAATGTCAAGCTTTTACACCCAATGGTTTAGTTTAAGCTGTGCTGACTGCTGTCAATGAATTAACTTAACAAATTTGTTAAATAGATCAAGAAATCGTATGATGAGTTCCCATAACTAGAAAGAGAATAGATATCTATTTATTGTCGTTGCAGGACTGTAGGTGGGTAACAAATACAGATGCTAAGAAAACATCTCTACAACATACTGAATAAATTGATAAAAAAGAAACTATCGACACAATCCATCGATTGTTTCCCACCACTAGACGCGTATAAACCAGTTCTCCGCTTTCGTTTACGACCGGGAGCAGCGAGCGCGCTCCGACTTGATGCCTGCTTCTGAACTTCCGTGTCACGTCAATGTGTACCGACCACACTAACGATCTATTATGTTCCGCTGAGTATCTCCATCCTCTAGTCCTGGGCATTATCAGTCACAGGATCAAGCTGACGGCCATCGAAATGTGAATACGACTTCAAGTAACTACATAACACGCGGTCCTCGACCCCAAAAATATTCGTTATGACTTCGGAGCTCTGCTAGCTAATTCAATTTGACCTTGTATAATGTTACCATTGGCGGGACTCTTTGACAGGGACTCCCATAAAAGGCGAGACTATTACCATTGACTAAACAAAAGTCTCCTTAGTCTGAGAAATCGCTCGATAATAAAGGGTGTCAACAGACCCTTAACGAAGCCGAAAGGCACTAGTTCTCTACGATCCGGACCTGGGAACTTTCTAGTTACGGAGATACCTCCGTGGAGGTCAAAGTTTCAACTTTTGCAACAAGTTTTTTGTAATAGCTTTTAAGTTATAACTTTACTTTAAATATCTCCATGGCCCCGTACTATTCAATGCATCCATCAGCACAATGTTTTGAGTGCGATAAAATTAACATGATTTTTGACCCCTCAAAAAAAAGTAGTTTCCGAGCAAAACTTTTGCGTAGAGAACTTTATCGCGTGGTTAATACCTAAATTGGTGTCAGAGTTTGTATGCCGCCCATGGGCCTCTGACTTGGCTTTACATGCCGTCGAGAGTTATCTCTCAGGCTTGCGGGTTATCTCACGATGTTTTTGTTTTCCGTAGAGTTACTTAGTTTGATGTAAAAATCTAGTATTAAACGATCGCCTCTAAAGCGTTTAGTATAATTCTGACTTTCAAGAGGACTAACATAAGCGATTCGGTAGCTACGATACGATGGTTCATTATTCCATCGTCAGGGGGCGTCCTTTGTCGTGAGGCGTTTAAGGGGAAAGGGGTCGAGCCGAATCTCACCCAATCTCACAAGGGAGAGAAGGGGGTCTAGGCAAATATCACGTATTTTTTTCCCGCAAGAAACAGTGTAAAATTTTGATAAAACTGAGTTTAATAAAGTAAACAATATGTTTGTTCACTGAAATATGGATTTCGGTGTCCCTTCCACCCCGTATTATTTAATAAAATTAATATTCAATTACAATAAGCCTGACATTGTGGTGATAGATCGATTGGAGCGACGCGAAATGATTGTTGATATAAGAGTTCCGCATGACGAGAACCTCGTGAAAGCAGAGAAAGATAAACAATTCAAATATCTAGATCTGGCTCGTGAGGTTGTCGACAGGTGGGACGTGAGTACAGCAGTCATCGTGCCTATAACCGATGGCTTAATAGCCAATAGCCTCGACCAACATCTGAGGAGGCTCTCGCTTATCAGCTGGATCAAGGGCTTGATTCAGAAAGCAGTACTTCTGGACACGGCGCGTATCGTTAGGAGGTTCCTCTCTCAAGAGCCCTGACCACCGGTAGCTCGGACCCTGTTCCCGATGCCGGTGGGCTACTATTTTTTATATTATATTTTTAAATGATTATTTTATATTGTTTAATATTAGATTATTTAAAAATGTATGTAATATGTGTAAAAATAAATAAAGAAAATAACATTCAATTAAAATAATTAAGCACATTGTTTTTTTATAAATAATAAATAAAACCAAATAATTTATATTTAAAAAAAATCACGAGATTAGGGGGAGGGGGGGCGAAAGGGCCAAGAAATCTCACGACATCTCATCAAGTGACGTAATTGCTGGACGCCCCCTTATCGCTGTTGAATGTCACTTTGCCGGGGGGGAGGGGGAGGGGTGCGGGCTCTAGGCAGCCCGAACTCCTCTCGAACCTGGCATTGATAGATCGTGATGATGGCTAGTGAATGCGAGTGTTTGTCTTACCGCTCTCCGTCGGGGGATCTGAAACAAATAAAATATAAATAAGTAACTTATTTTTAAAACTCCAGTTACTTACATAACTAGTTTTATTTTTTGCGGCTTGCTTTAGTTTATTCCGCCGCCTACTCGTACCTACAGTCAGGAACATTAAGATTATTGATTGATCGTTCGTATTATAGTCATGTCATACGACTGTCACAGAATGTCAGTTGCAATTTTAATTAAGTTAACAAAGACAAATCTGACACCGGGACACACAGCAACGCTACTCTATGGCAGCTCTGACACTGGGACACACAGCAACGCTACTCTATGGCAGCTCTGACACTGGGACACACAGCAACGCTACTCTATGGCAGCTCTGACACTGGGACACACAGCAAGGCTACTCTATGGCAGCTCTGACACTGGGACACACAGCAACGCTACTCTATGGCAGCTCTGACACTGGGACACACAGCAACGCTACTCTATGGCAGCTCTGACACTGGGACACACAGCAACGCTACTCTATAGCAGCTCTGACACTGGGACACACAGCAACGCTACTCTATGGCAGCTCTGACACTGGGACACACAGCAACGCTACTCTATGGCAGCTCTGACACTGGGACACACAGCAACGCTACTCTATGGCAGCTCTGACACTGGGACATACAGCAACGCTACTCTATGGCAGCTCTGACACTGGGACATACAGCAACGCTACTCTATGGCAGCTCTGACACTGGGACACACAGCAACGCTACTCTATGGCAGCTCTGACACTGGGACACACAGCAACGCTACTCTATGGCAGCTCTGACACTGGGACATACAGCAACGCTACTCTATGGCAGCTCTGACACTGGGACACACAGCAACGCTACTCTATGGCAGCTCTGACACTGGGACACACAGCAACGCTACTCTATGGCAGCTCTGACACTGGGACACACAGCAACGCTACTCTATGGCAGCTCTGACACTGGGACACACAGCAACGCTACTCTATGGCAGCTCTGACACTGGGACACACAGCAACGCTACTCTATGGCAGATCTGAATATTAATAATGAATGTTTAGTTATGGACACCTTGGCCACAGTGTCGCAAGTAGTCGCAACGCAGTTGTAACCAGCTGTCGTGTCATGTTAATATTTGTCGAAACAGTAGAAAGCGTCGCTTTTGTAATACGTACGGGAAAACAATACGATATTATATACGGTACAGATACGAGTTACAACACTCGTCGCAGCTACGTAAATAAACAATTAGCTAATTGAGTATCTAGCTAGAGCTACACTACACACGCCAAGTTAGCGGTTTCATTATTTGTATGCCGTGGAAGTTTCTGTGAGAGGATGAATGAAAGGTGATTTTTGAGTACCTATGTTATTTAAAAATTTTGTCATTCCTTATTGTAGATTTTTGTTTCTTGCAATCTGTGTTTTGTCTGTGCAATACCTTAGATTTCTCTGTTACGTTGTACATGTTTTTTCTCAAATAAATAAATTATTAGTATGTATAGTTTGCAACGTGCGCAAAGCTTCAAGTGTTTGTCTCACGCGAGTATCGTCGCGTTGAGCCGCGCGCCGCGCGTCGCGGTCACTACTGGCATGCTCAATTGTTTTTGTCCGCTGCCGCTATCCGTGTCGCGTCGCGCGTGTCCCTTGAGTGAGCAGCCTGACTCGTGTCGAGTGCCCACGGGGCTTTGTCCTAAAGTAATAAGGTTGAAAGTTGATGAAAAAAGGCTTATAGTAGTAGCTTTTAGATATAGGTCTGACGTCATTTTATTTATTTATTTACTTAACAGTTCATGTACACACTAAATACAGAAAGCAGCTTTATTTTCGTATTATCTCTGCTAAACCTTTTAATTGATACCCATGTCATGTGGGTGTATAAAGAATAACTAGTCAGCCATCTTTAAGAGTCCGCCATATTGGATTTAGAATTACATCACTTAGCTAACCATGCACTATTATCTAAATTAAACGTGCCTGTAAAATGTCAGATCAATCGGTTGGCGATAACTGTTTTAAAGTTCAGTTGCAAGATTTGACATAAACAAACAAACAGCAAGTTCAATGAGAGCTAGTTAAAAGTGAACGACGCGCCTTCATTCACGTTTCATTTCTGTCTGTAGTGAATGACAGAGCTCGTGGATAAATAATAATCTCGGATCGATCTTCAGGTTAAGCCGCCCTGGCCGAGGTTGGTCTGTGGATGGGTGACCACCCATTACATACCGAGTTTCCTCCGTGCATCGGAAAGCACGTTAAGCCGTTGGTCCCGGGTGTCACTTGTAGATTTTTGACAGTCGTTATAAGTAGTCAGTGGCCCAAAAGGTCTGACAACCAGTCTTACCAAGGGGTATCGTATTACCTAGTACTAACTGGGTTATGAAGGTCAGCTAGGCAGTCGCTCCATGTAAAATACTGATATGCAGCTGCATCCGGTTAGACTGGAAGCCGACCCCAGGGCAGGCAGATGACGAGTGAATGACAGAACTATAGGATCCACTATTTGAGCAATACAAAATCTTCTTTGAACTCATTGACTTAAAGGTAACTTTTATTTATTTATCACAAACACTGCTAACATTACAGGAAATTCCTAATGCGTTAGCGTGGTCCTAAATTAAACTATCTTATATAACTATGTTAAATAACATAACATATACAATATTGTTTTTGTGAATTCATCACCAGTGTCATTTAGTGCGTGCAAGGCGCGCGGCAGTGAGCGCGGCGCTTTGCTGAGCAAGTTGGTTCGTGCGCGAGGCACTGCAAGTAACCGTGGCGTCCGGCGCCGCAGTACGTAATTGTCAGGCACATTTAGACATATCTCCTTCAAAACACCGGCATTATAGGTCTTACCAACTTTGTGTTAAATATAAAAGGCGGATAATGGCCCAGATCTGCCGAGTGTAGCACCAGCAGAAGCAATGACTCCGCAACCACAGCTGGACCACAACGGCAGTTGTGCTCACTTACACTTAATTCAATATAAACATGTCGTGATTGTGTCAAGTGTTATCCACAGAGAAAAAAGTAAAAATATACATAAAGTCCATAAAGATGATTGCATCATTGGTGTAGTGGTCACTGGCGAGGTGTTGAGGTGAGTTCTTTGTTTATTTCATTAGGAAATTCTCAGTTACACTTCTGAGCCTGAATCCGTACCCGGTTGATGGCAATAGGCTCGCCCCCTATTACATGGGACTTAAACATAACTGGTGAATTGTGGTGCGATGTTAGGAGGATGTAATATGTGGGGGTGTCTGCCGCCCATTCAGGATATAAAGGCGTGTTTGACTAAAAAGGAAGTACGTAATATAACATTGATTTACGTCGTGTTCCGCCTACATGTCAGTACAGAGATGATCAGATCAACTTTCACTCACACAGGTGCGGGTTCGATGCCCGCCGCCATGAGAAGGTAAACATGAAAGTTGTATTCATCGTGCTGGTTGAAAGGTTGGCCGCGCCTTTACAGGTCTGAGTTAAAATAAAACACGAGTTAGTTGCATTGATGTAACATCACGCTTGTAGACACTGAAGGAGAAGGGGTCGTCAGAGGTGTATAGTTAGGTCACATTTCGCCAGGTATGTTTAAGTCCCGTCTTTGATTGCACTCATCGCATACAGACAGACGTGCACATCAATGCACTATAAAATAAATAAATGAACGCTTTCAATAAACTCTGGGCCAGCTTAAGTGTATAGTTTGATATATAAATCAACGCAGTAAGCGTTTAACTCTAAATAATGGACTAACTGGATTATAAATAGTTATTATTATCTGAAAAATGGACAGCAGCCCGTATAGTCGGAGTGGGGTGACGCCACGCAGCCCTCCATCCACACCAACCCCGAGACCACCTCAACAACCAAAACAGTACCAAGAAGAAGCTCAGAACTGGCTGCGGACCACAGAGCAGTCCGAGCTGGGAGAACAGCACGGTGCACAGCGGTGAACGCGTCACAAGCTGAACTGGATCGCAACTGACAACCCCACGCTCAGCAAGCCTAAACGATCAAGTAGAATCTGATCTGAGTTGGCTGATGCGCTGCGTGTCGCGGGTTCGATCCCCGTATGGAGCAAATATTACAGGTAAAGCTACAGCAAGATATAGATAGGGTGGTCACCTGGAGCAAACATAACAGTTTGCAATTTAACGTTTCGAAGTGCATGACTATGACTTTCAGCCGGGCACGCTCTCCAGTTACGTACCAATATCAAATAAACGGGGTACCAATAGCGAAAGTATCGGAAGTCAGAGATCTAGGGGTCAACTTCTCCTCTAAACTAGAATTTCGAGAATTTATAAATAATATTTGTAAGAAAGCCTACAGAAATTTAGGATTCGTGCTTCGGGTAGCTAGGGACTTTACTAATATCGACGCAATTATGGCGTTGTATAATTCTTTAGTGAGGAGCCAATTAGAGTTCAATGCAGTCATCTGGTCTCCACATGAAACTAAATATAGTATCATGTTGGAGAGAGTGCAGAATAAATTTATTAGATATTTGTATAAAAAAAATTACGGAGTTTACCCATTTTACCCAAATAAGTATCCTACCTTATTCACCTTAGGTATGGTAGGATATAATGAATTAAAAGTGAGAAGGAATTTAGCGCTAGTCTCATATATCTTCAAGGTTATGCGAAAAAAAATTCATAATTCGGTCGTTTTGCTGCAACTGTATATGTGTGTTCCGGACAGATACGTGTGGCGGAGGCGACGACCGCAAATGCTAGCAGTGCCGCGCGGCCGCACTAAGCTGATGAATGAGGCGCCGATAACGCGCGCACTTCGTATCCTCAACCGTATAGCGGAAGATATAGATATTTTTTGTTGTACTCTGGGTGGGTTCACAGTGCGGGCTCTATTTGAAATAAGTTATGGTCCTACTGTGACATAGTTATGTTGTCTGTAGTAGCAATAAGTATATTTGATTATAATAGCTGTATACATTATCGCATTAGGTGTTAAACCTGTAAAGATGATTGTATGGTGGTAAATAAATAAATAAATAAATAAATAGGTGTTGTTCCGTGTCCGGCTGTTCGTAAGTTTAAATATTTGTAAGCGCACCCACGATGAGGAGGAGACATTCTTAGGGTGGGGAAGGGTTACCCTCACAGGTGTAGTAGTCGCAAGCGGTGCTGCTTAGCATAAGGTCCTGGGTCCGATTCCCAAGTCTGGCCGTGTTATTGGGTTTTTCCATCAGGGAAATTCTTAGTAATAGAACGGAGTTTGGAGTAGTGCCTGCTGCATCTCTACCTAACCCTGTGGGTACGTACAGGCGTCCGTCTCACTCACACGTGTGTCAGTCACTTTCTGAAGCTCCATCCATAACATCACGCCTGTTAGGCAGAGGTACCTAATAGTATACCCACTTTTCAAGAGTTATGTATAACTCCCATGTAATAGAGCCTATTTCCATCAACCGGGCACAAATCCAGGCTATTGACAAATTCCTGATGGAGAAACTCACTAGACCAACGAGGCAGTCTGAATGTCCCCAAGCTGTGTCGTATTAACTCGTTTATTGAGGGTTGGGTGATCTGCCTCCTGTGGTAAGTGTTGTGCAACCATACCATACCAGTTAACTTTAACTGCATGACCTTAAGATTGTAACCTTTAAAAGATCAACTGGACAACTGGCATTTTTTAAGGTTTTACACAATTTATATTTTTCAAAAATATTGCATAAGTTCGTTATGATATATGCTCTCTAATTTCTTGTGAGTTGCACCAGATATTTAAATAAATACTTAGTCTTGGCCACAATTGTGCCAATAGCCGAATACGCCAGGTACTTATGTACCGCCCTACTTTAAATCATTTGTAGATGATATTATAACGCAGTCAGCGCGCGGGTCAAGGTGACGTCACAGTTGGTGTGCACGTGTGCACATGCTCCTGATCAATCGCCGACTTGGAACTCATTAGCACGCACAAGTTCCGAGTGCAGCCGGGAAATAGAATGTAGCAACGTGAACTGGTGTCAACATTGTCTAGTATACTCATAAAAACATTTCTGCAAAAAAATACAGACTTCCACTTTTTTGCCACCGACTTCCTAAAGTAAAGTTATAAACTTATTAATGTTTTTTTTTTGCAGCAAGTTTTATTTTTATTTTACCCTATTTATAGTATACCACACAAATTCTCGTCATGAATTAATTTTAACATAGTAACTAGAAGTTACTAAGGGTTCATGTCATCAACACAGCCCCAGAAGAAGAAACGTAATAAAGCAAAACAAACAAATTACTGAACAGAGAACAATAATATAATATTTGTAGCAATAGACCTCTATATATAGTACTAGCACTTCGCCCGCGACTTCGTCCGCAAAAATTGTGATAGCTCGGCTAATTAGCATGATATAAATATAATTTATAGCCTATGTTGCTTCTGATAATTTCTTTAGCTTTCTATTGGTGAAAAAATGGGTAAAATCGGCCCAGTAGCTTCGGAGTTTATTCGGTACAAACAAACAAAAAAATCAATCGATCGATTCGACACCCATGATATCACTTTATTTCACAGATGCAACTCACGCGTAGGCACAATACTCTCGCGCCTCACCTGTACACTCGTCACCGGCTGCTCTCCGAGGGGTCATCTGCTTTCACTTGCTTTCGAGCACATGACGCCGTGAACACCCGAACTTACGTTACGTAAGCACACTTAGCGACGGCGCGCTAACTTGTGGCAGACGAAAATATTCTCAATGCCGTAGAGGCTTTGTAAACAGGCTGACATAATATTGTTTAAACCATACATTACAACTGTATTTCTGAAACGATAAGCCAATGCGCAAGTAGTTCAAATGCGCACAAGGAACGAAAATGGTTACCTTAAACAATAGTACCTACCGGGGTGACCGAGCTCTGCGCGGGGGAAAATAGAGAAAACGAATGTTCCCAGATATGAGACCGAGCTAGCGCGAGTGTTCGCCCCGAGCACCACTAATGGGTGTAACAGTACCCGAAACGTACTTGATCTCCTCGTCACTGCGAGCATTTTGTTCTAGACCACACCTGGGTCAATGTTCCAACTTTTTCACAAGTTTTTAATGTTATAACTTTACTACAAACACCTCCACGGGCCCCGTACTATTCAATGTATACATCAGCACGATGTTTTGAGTGCGTTACATCAATGTCCTACAGTAAAACGTGATATCTCACCCCAAAAAAGTCGTGTCTCAGCAATAATTTCTGCGTAGAGTTACTTTAATGTACAGAATGCTTGGTGGACGGCTTCGTTAAGGGTGGTTCGTTTACACCTTGCATATTGCAACTTTCATCGAAATCCTTAGAGCTGTTTTCGAGAACGTGATTACAAATATAGCAAAGGATATGAGTAACTGAGTACGTACGAACATGATAAATGTAAGTTTGCATCGCTTTTTCATTTTTATACAATCTTTTTCAAATGAACTCATTATTTTCCCTCTGAGCGGGCGCATGTCACTTTTCGAAATGTTACTTTCATATCATAATGTTGGAAATACGTGTCGAATACAATCGATGCCTAAGAAGCAAGTAACTTTTAATTACTGGCTTGTTGGACTAGTGGGCGCCATCGCGACTGCTGTGCATGAGGTTCTGCGTTCGATTCCTGGGTTAGTCAAATTGTTATTGGGTTTTTCCCTCAGAGGAACTTGTCAGGCTCTGCACAAACTTGTTTCAATTAAAAAATAAAACCGACTTCAAAACACATAAAAGAAAAAAAAATTACTTTGTCTTCCGAAGTCGGTGACTTTTGTTTGTTTGATTAATTTTTCTGCCACCGACTTCCAAAATTATGTTTGTACAGGAGGTTTCCGAGTAAATGAAAATGTCACGATGAATACAATTTTTAGATTTTTGTTGATTTTTCAAAAACCGCTCGACCGATTTCGATAAAATTTAAATGGGACCTCCTCCTGCCTTTGAAACAAAAATCGTTTCAGGCGTCTTCGAGTAAACGGTGAAAATACATTAAAAAAAAAGATTCCGACGAATTGAGCACCTCCTCCTTTTTTGAATTCGGTTAAAAAGGATAGCGAATGAACTCGATATACTTACCGATGATTCACTCCGAATTACTATTTTATTACTTTTATATTTATATTGACTATAACTAATATGAAAATCAAAAAATGATGTAAGAAATATTCTATCAATAACACTCATCAATGAAGATAACAATGCTTCGATTCCCACGCATATAAATATTCATTACTGTGTCTCTCTATTTTTAGTAAAATCTTTAAAACGGCATAATTCACGCCAGCCGTCCGCTCCTCACAGACACATCCTCGCGCGTGATGATGTAACACTTAGAAAGTATGATTGCCGTGAACAATTACAATTTTGCAACTAATCATATAATGTTTAGCGGTATAACAACATATTAATGTAATGTTATTGTTATGTACCTATATGTAACTCGCTGCAGTTAGGGTGGAACACTTATCATTTCGTTGTGGTCCGTCTGTTGGATATCGCAGTCTTTTTTCAGAACTTATTCAACGTTGTCTTCTTTCTTTACAATGTCCTCTTAAAATCTGGACATAGACAAGGTCGGACACAGTCCAGACAATTTGGATATTTCTGTGTTCTTAAATGTAGCCGACGGTTAGTCTAACCGTGAAGAGCAGACAGCCAGTCGTCTCCTGGCGCACTTGTAGTAGACGTACGGACGTTATGTGTGACTAACGCGGAGAGCTCGCTTACAGTTCGCCACGTTACGTAACTAAGCTAACAATTCCTTGCGTATGATATCGACTGCGCGGCCGCTGGACAACTTTTACTCGCGATTTCGTTCGCATGTTTGTGTGTTGCGTAAGATTTGCTCTCTCGGGCGGATGTTGGCCCGTTGGAGGCTACCGCCGCGCCCATGTCCGAATATCCGACATTAAGCTTCAAGCTTGTGAGCCTCGAAAGGGTACCCTGAGGTATTATATTACGTAATACTGTTATTATATTCAGACTCAGTTTCTTTCTTTTCATTCTTTTTTAAATTTATCGTGGGTGCGCTTACAAACATTTACCAGCCAGACCCGGAACCACACCCGTAAGCCCTACAATATTAGTTCCGGCTCGGAAAGGACGTGAAGAGGGAAGCGCCAGGGTCGCTCACGAAATTCAATATTTTTTTTTTAGCATGGAATTAAATGAACTTAGAGGGTTGTGTGTTCTGTATGGTGTCCGGACGTAAAGAATAGCACCATCCCATATCTTCCCGTGGGTGTCGTAAGAGGCGACTAAGGGACTTACCAGAGAATGGGCAGCAGCGTTCTCTGATTCTACAACAACCATACTGCGATCGCCAACCCGCCTGCCAAGCGTGGCGATTATGGCAAAACCCCCCTTCTTGGAGGAGGCCTATGTCCAGCAGTGGACTTTTCGGCTGAAATGATGATGATGATGAGAGGGTTGTGTTGATGACTTTAATAGTTCTATAACTACTTAAGAGTTACGGTCCTGAATCATATTTTGTTTGACATACAACCTGAAATTGATCTGCAAATTGCAAAAACCTAAGAAAATTTGAATTTCGCCGTCGTTTGTAGATATTTGACAATCGTTACAGTGGCCCGAAAGTCTGACAACCAGTCTTACCAAGAGGTATCGTATTACCCAGTACTAACTGGGTTGTGGAGGTCACATAGGCAGTCGCTTCGTGTAAAATACTGGTATGCTGCATCCGGTTAGACTGGAAGCCGGCAGATGAGACTCTCAGAATATTCTTTTAAAGTACCTAAGTATTGTTATCAAAGTTCATTCATGTTTTAAAATATTCACCTTGACTATGATAGTTCAGAACAGGCACAGTCACGGGCACTAGTATGTCTGTATACACGAAGCAACTTTTAAAAGTAATGTCTTCTACTGTATTGAGTACCTACCGCTTAACATCGTTCATAGTAGGATTTTGAAATCCTTTAAGAATAGGTAGTAGTGGTGACAGCAGTGGTGGTGGGGATAGGTCTCATCTCAAAGTAGAAACCGTTATGTCACGCAAAATTGCTTTGAATTGCTAAGTGTTTACTTATCAGTGCTCGCAACTGTACTGCACTGAAGACAACATTTGCGTCGCTTGTTTAATTTAGTCTTGTTATAATATTTTCTTTTTTACCGTATGTTTGTGAATATGTGAACATGTAGGCTTTGTAGATTCCTAGATGCTCGTTAATTTTGTTAACTTGTTATCTTGTTTTACGTTTTTGTGTAGTAAGCAACGACTTATTGTCATATTGTAAAACAATATAATTTGAAAAGAGTAACCATAGTTTTTTGCCAGTTCTTCTCCATAGGACACGACCAAAGCGCACCGTGCATCTTTTCTCAAAGTTTTATAAGTGCCCATGTAGGTGTATGTGAAATAAAAAATATTTTCATTTGGATTTTTTGAATTTTGACGACTGAAGGATAGTAGGATGGTTTCTTTAATTAGTGTGTGAGTACACATATAAATTGTTAAATTACGATGGGAAACTAACCTAATATCGTGTCCTGCCTGTCCTGTTGCGCATCACAGGAGCTGGTGTGCGCTACTGAAAGTGCCAAACTCGTCGCCAAATTTTGGGCTGACTCAATTTAAATTGTCATCGAGACGCTAAGAAGATTACTTGGTACTTGTAACAACCGACGGATAGTCAGGGAAGTAAACAGATCAACCGATTGACACAATACGTCACTAGGCCGCGTTATAGCCATTTGATATAACTATCCATCAAGAAGGACAGTCGTGATTTGTAGTTCACAGACAATTCACCTGAAGAGCCGAGGAGCGGATCTGTGTACATCATATGTACTCTGTGTACTCAGAGAAAGGCTACAAACAAATACACGATGACGGCGCCAGAATGTGAATGCAAGTCGAAGTAATAGTTCGGCCGGACTGGTGTCACTGGCGAGCGGGGAGCGGGGAGCGGGGAGCGGGGAGCGGGGAGCGGGGAGCGGGGAGCGGGGAGCGGGGAGCGGGGAGCGGGGAGCGGGAAGCGGCAAGCGGGGAGCGGGAGGTACGGACCCGCCTAATTGGCAAACCTGATGTAATGCTATCATACACGTAATAATCGGCAACCGCCGGTCATCTTACTTGCAACTGTTACTCTGTCCTTGATATCATTATTTTAGTCTACCTCGTAGCACCAGTGTGCAGTGGTCGTGGTCGCGGTTGCTGACCGTGAGGCTCTGGGTTCGATGCTCGCTGTGCCAAGGCCCCAAAGTGTCACTGGGTATTCTTATTTTTCAGTAGAAGTTCTCAGGCGCGACTTGTAACCGGTTCATAGAAATAAGCTCTCGTCCGTCATGGGACATCAACATACAAACATCACGCCCGTAATCCCGGTCAGGCAGAGGTGTACCTAATAGTACACCCACATTTCGCGAGTTATGTTTAATAGGGGGCGAGCCTATTGCCATCAAGCGGGCACAAATCCGTACTCCGTACTGTGCTCCTGCGAAATTTCAAATGAAAAAACCTAATAACACTTTGCCCAACCCGGCTATCGAACCCAGGACCCCGTGCTCAGCAGTCGCACTTGCGACCACTTGACATTAGGTGAACTATAGGAACACACGTCTGCTAGCCCCTGCGTGGGATACAGGCGGTATATTATGTGTTACTGTGGCCAAAGCAAAACACAAAATCAATACCTGCCAGCGCGGACTACAGCGTAGCATCATAGCCTGCTCAACTTAAAGAAATTGGATAAAACAACACACACGAGAATAAGAACGATAACAAAAGCAATTAATGCCTTGAGCTATGCACAATAACGAAAGTGGAAATGGGCAGGTCACGTAGCGAGGCCTACAGACCAGAGATGGACCGTCAAGTAACCCAATGGAGAGGAGCACACGGCAAAAGAGGCAGAGGAGACCGCCGACACGGTGGAACATGAGATCAAAAGAACAGCTGGCCCGAACTGAAGACAGACTGCACGGGACTGAGACAAGCCTTTGGCCTTCACCCTATCTGGGGTTGTTGCATAAATGCGCTTTACTCGTATAGATATTATATAGAAATTAAAAAAAACTAACAATTAATCTAAGTTAACTAACTACTTAATATACCTACTAGAAATAAGAAAACCCGGTAAAATGCAAGGAATCAAAGGCTTTTTTATTTATATTATGTGTATATGGCTGTACTACATAGCGCCATTCCAGACATTGGCCTAAATAGCCAGACTCACATAACAAGTAGACTCACATACAAAGTATTCTATTGTAAGAGACCGCGCGCTCGACGGAGAAATGCCGGCCTCGGGGAAAATCTACCACAACAATGGCAACCAAAAGTTGACAGAAATAAATATTATTTTATTCATAGGAATAACTTTTAAAGAGCAACGACTTGTAAAAGATTTTTTTTGTTATCATAGTAGTGAGTACACCTTACCCGCGACTTCGCTCGCGTTATGGCCGGAAATATTCCCACGGTAACGTTTTGAATATTATAGTCTATGACACTCGGGGATAATGTAGCTTCTCATTGGTGGAAGTATTTTCGGAATGGCATCCGTAGTTGCGAACATTATCCCCTGCACGGGCTGCACTCATCCTGACAAACTTTAGCGCTTTATTATATTACTGGCGGACTCGCCACTTCGTCTACGACAAATAAGAGAGGGAGAGTCATCATTAGACGGCATAACAAAAAAGCGCGCGCGTTTTTTGATCATTATTTTACTGCGGACTTATTTTAAAACTGTGTTACCACCTAAGATACTCATTGAAATCAAATTATGTAAGGGCAATTTTGTTTAAAATTAAATACTTGTGATGAATAACGTATTTATTTGGAAAAAAATTAATACCATGTTTATTAAAATACCTTCGCAAATAATGCATTATTTTAGAACAAATTTGATTATCATAAAAAAGGTTATAGTGAGTCAACCTTAAAAGATATATATACTATTAAGGGCTTTTTTAAAGAACTTTTTAAGAGAAACAGTACCGTCATACATGATTGTTGCGTAACTTTAACCGTTTACGCAGCGCACGCAACGGAAGCTCTCAAAAGGAATAATTTTCCCCGATTTTGCAACATTTTTTATTGATACTCCTCTCCTATTGGTCGTAGCGTGATGTTATAGCCTATAACATTCTTAGATAAATGGGCTGTCCAACACTAATAGAATTATTCAATTCGAACCAGAAGTTCCTGAGATTGGCGCGTTCAATTTAACAAACAAACTCTTTAGCTTTATAATATTATTATTAGTATAGACTATAGTGTAGACTGTAGATATCTAACGCCAAGCACAATTTCTATCGCTTGAGTAGTTTGGGTGTCGATGGCATTGCACTCGATACTTTGAACTTGGCCAGACGTGCTGCGCTATGAACTTGTGAGTCGTCGAATTCACGCCTCAGTCGACGTCTCTAGTTTTTATTTAATTATCGGCGCTGCATGTTTTCTTCTTCCATACTTCGTCATAGTCGTATCATTTCTTCGTTCTCCGCCTGCTCTTATAGCCGTTCGCATTCATACTGATATCATGAAAACCCAACTAGCACAACCACAGCCACTCGAAATGTACAAACAATGCATCGATGTCAGCTTGGCCCGTTGCCTATAACCGGAGTGACATGTCGCACATTCGGTACTACAGATAGGTACACTCCTAAATATAATTTACCGCCAGCATCTTATTTTTTAACACATTTCTTTTCTAAGTGTTCACCAACAGTGCTCCTTCGTCAACAACATATTTCTTTTATAATTTTGTCAAATAACATTAATTCACAAAGATTCTGCTCACGTCTCCTCTTTTTCATCAAACATTCGTTTTTGCAACAACGCACGACATCAGTCTGCCTACTTGCCCATGGCGACGCCGACGACAGGACAGCCGGCGCATCTGCGACGTACGTAGTCTGTGCTGGGACAAGATTTACTTTCTCGAGAAAGTCCCACAAGTGGCGGCGCGCGGCGGCGAGGTCGCGACTGGTCGTGCGACGCACGTTCAGTTGCTATACGTGTATGAGGAGCGGTGTGTGAGCTATGACCCGCTGGTTTCTAACAACAATGTTATAACACCTTGTAATTAGCAAACTGTTCAATTTTATTACTAGGGGCATAAGGGTGAACAGTGGTAGACCCTCAGTGAACCTATACTTCTTACAAGGTGAACGACCGAGCCCAAGTCTAGACTAAGCACTGCTACCTTCGAACTGTGCTGTGCACTTTGCCCAATAAGGTACTCGAACCCAGGAAGGACCTCATACTCGGGAGCAGTGCTTGCGTACACTGGACAACGATCTTTTTCATCCGATATCGGTCCAAAATGTCGGGAAGAGAAACGTATGAATACTTAGCCCGACCTGGAAACCATACCAAACACAGCACCTCCCGCAGCAGCCGTGATAGCGATCACTACACTGACAGGGCCATGATACTTGGAACTAAGGACTCTGTACCACCGCGACACGACACGCAACGCCAATGTGATTATCTACAATTAACACAAAGTAAGTAACATAAAATTATGCACACTTATCAATAAAAATAAATAATAACCGCGACAAACGCGCTCCAATCACACGTGTCGCCGCGCCGCCAGCCGCTTAACCTCACGCACGCGGTCAAGGACGCGTTAAGTAACGTTGTCTATCAGTCAGTTTGTATTCATTGCCCGTCCGTGCGTACGTAGTGGACGTGATGGCACGTCAGTAGCCTCCTTGTGACTCACATTGTCTGAGGAACTTCTACTGCCGTACTACTATTATTTTTTTGGAATTCCTTTTATCGAAGTTTTTAAAGTGGCCAATATACTTAAGCATTACGTATGTAAAATATTTAACCAAAAAAACCATTTCAAGTACTGCCCCCAGGCCCTCAGATTTTCAAAAAAATACACAAGGCTTTAGTTTTCATAGGGTCAATAAAACGCGAACTAAGTAATTGGTTTACCGTAAATTTTTAATTTAAAATCAGTAGTGAACAGACACAAAAACCAATTTAATACAGCAAAAGCCACATTTGATTGCGACTCGCCTTTAAAATACTAAAAAAAAAAAAATCGCGCCAAATATCGAAGGACGAAGGAGCACTGCTGGTGAACATTTAGAAAAGAAATGTGTTAAACAATAAGATGCTGGCGGTAAATTACATTTAGGAGTTACCTATCTGTAGTACCTATGTACCATGTGTGACATGTGACGCCGGTTATAGGGGACGGGACAAGCTGATATCGATGCGTTGTTTGTACGCGAAGCACCTGACCCCCGCATTAGTGCAGACAATCAAACACCTACTATTAAACGATCAAATTCTTTTACGGAGATAATTATTGACAGAAGCTGTGAAACTATAAATGCCATGCCGTCGACATCTTCTATTGTATCCACGCCAAGTATATCGGTGCAGCCAGGAACGTCGTATGTGGCAGGTGCTAGGACATTGGATCGTTTCGGAGTTTCTGATAGGTCTGGTGCTGCCATAGTCTCCGCCACGCTCCATGATATTGGATAAGTGACAAATAAAAACACGAATAATATTGTTGATCGGTCGAAAATTCGCAGAGTCCGATCGAAAACAGGAAAATCATCATCATCATTAATAGAGAAAAATTTGATTGACTGTCGAGATATTGGTATTTCGTTTGATGGCAGAAAGGATAAGACATTAGTCCAGGACAAGAACGACAGAAGGAGAATCATAGTTAAAGAACATATAACCATTTCGAATGAGCCGGGGAACAAATACTTGGGTAATGCTAGAACAATAGCCATTAAGTTATTTGCGTTTTTTGTGGAAAACTCAATTAGTTTGACAAAAATAGTACCTAGCTATTAATTAATAATAATTAAAGTAATAAGTAATACGTTTATTTTCTCACAAACGTTACAGTGGACAGGAATTTTTAAATACAGATACAGGGAAAACATTTGTGAGACACTGGTACCCGAAATAGGCGTACAATACCTGTGTTACGAGGCACCGTCACTGGTCATTGGTTGTGACGGAACCGCCGTTAACACTGGAACTAAAGCTGGAATTATAAAACTGCTTGAAAGTAAGCTGCAACATCCACTACAATGTATTATAATTGTATGCAAACGAATTAACTTTAAGACGTCGTTTTGAACATTAAGACGGTTCTACCACGGCGGGCCCAAAAAGTTTCAGTGGTTCATTAGGAAAGACACTAAATAATTGTGATTGCCTACCAGTCAAAACGTCGTAAGTTTGGCCAAACGTAAGCCTGGCAAAATATGCCACTCAAGGTGGCTTACTACGGCAAACAGTATTCTGCGGCTCTACGGCTCGACCGAAAACCCATCTGATAATTTGAAAATATTGTCGGAGTTAGTGGTAAAAGTCTACGCTCTTGTGTGGTTCCTTTTTAAAACTCAGCCGCAATGCATTGTGGAGCCAAACATTAACTTTACTCCTATGCGTGTATTTAAATTACCACAATCCATTTTGGTGCACAAGATTTTCTCGCGTTTGCCGGCATCGCATGAAAATGGTTTTGGAAGAAAAACTACTTCGAAAAATAGGAAATTCAATAAAAAGTTGGAGCGTCGGCGTCGAAACATAAGACGGAGTCACGATAGTGAGCGCGGGCGCAGCCTCAGTTAAAATCGGCGGCAAAGTGTCGACCGTGACAGGAGCCCTTTGCTAAGGTAAGCTTTTGATTTAGGTGCAACTAAGTCTAAAACGTGGCAGGCTGCAATAAATAAATAAATAAAAATAGCCTTTATTTACTCTGACTATATATTGTGTATACGAAGGTATACACAATATATAGTAATTTTGAAAATAAAATATAAACTACACTTATTTGTTTTCTACATCTAAACTTAAATTATAACTTAACTACCCTTAGATTATACATATTTCATTCATTTATTTATCTTATCAGCTACCAGGTCAGGCTGTCTTGCGACATAGGCCTCCTCTAGTTCCCTCCAAACTGCTGGCTACAATGGTCGAGTATAATATACCGTGTTAGTACGAGATACTTAAACATGAAGATCGACTTAGATATCAGATATCAACCTTAATATAAAACAGATTTCCGTTACCGGCACGTGATGCCGATTTTATCAAAACCAGCACGTGCTCACAGTACGAGATACTGTTTAGTGCAATTAAAATGACAAACCTTAAAGGTTTTTTTTTTATATTTCAGAAGAAATCATCGAACAGAGTGAAATGAATCCTCAAACATCGGGCCCTGAAGAACATTCTGACACTCATATTGTCCAAATTCCAGAGGTTGCATCACCGTCATCATCAGCGTCACCGAAGGAACAGAATACCGAACTTGTGCAGGCCCTGGGACAAGAATATGACGACACAAATAAATATGAAGGTGGAATTAGTTATTATCACACGGTCTGTCTAAGACTGAAAAAGATGACATTACAAAGTGTCACAGTTTGCCAGAAAACTGCCAACTCCTAGATGCCCCAATCTTGAATGAAGAAATAAAGGCAGTGATCTCTAATACGGGTATAACTAGGGACAAGTGTATTGCTTACCAGCAAAGACAGATGGGCACAGCACAAGACTTACAATAATAGGCAAAGTCATGTCTAATATTATAATAAACAACGCTTACGCGCTATTAACGACTACCATGAAAGGCACTACAGTTTCGCGAAGGTGCGCAATGGTAAAGGAGTTTCGAAAATGTATCCCCTAGCTACGACTGTTTGTATGGAAATTTGTCATTTTTGCCGATGGCAACATTGGGCTCACAATTTGTTTATCAATAACTGGCAACAACACTGCTTCATAACTACAACCTTTGGCCATGGCCGACCTCAGGCTCAAGTCATATGAGAGAGCATGCGTTTAGAAAGTGTCCGCTCGGTGTTGTGACATAACGCGCGCCACTCCCATCCAAACATGTGACCGGTCCAGCGCCGCTTAACTTAACTACTTTCGACACCATCGAAAGCTGACCACTGTCACTGTTAGTTAACATCATCATTCGAGCGAAAGCCGGCCCTGTAGCTTCGCCGCAAGGACCGGTCCTGTGCTCTTCGTAGCTCATATTCTTCAGATTTCCGCAACAATGAGCAGGTCATCTGTCTCCAGTGTGGGAGGCGCATCTATTTTACGATACTTCTTCTTAGCGCGTCGATAGCAATCTAAATTGTGACAGCCCAGAACTGAGCTACTAGTTTGGCGCTTTCGGTAGCGTCCAACTTTACGATACGTTAGTCGCTACTCTAGAACTTTTCGCCGACATCGAAAACCTATCCTGCGAGCAATTGTGCTCAAAATCTTAAACTAAGAGATTTCACAAGTCGTTCGGTGACGATAGCACACTAGAAATGGAATTTAAAACAATTTTACAATGGAATTTAGCACTTCTAATTGGTAAGGCTGTTCAACTTTATGTGTTGTGGACTTTAAGTCAGCACTCGGCCTGGCTCACGCGCGGCCTTGTTAAAAGAATGATTTGGTTGCATCTTACACGCATAGGACACAAAGATTTTTGTATGATATGCGTGTTAAGAAAAAGTAGTATAAAGCAGTACATAATGTAAGTAAATGAGATTTGAATTTTATATTCTTGTTTCATTACCCCTCACTGTGGGCAAGACACCTTTAGCTATCTCTGATCAGTCTCGTGAGGCTGCAGGACTGGCAGTGAGTGTACCCTTCCCGAATCTGGAAATGCTGTCTACAATCCGTCTGTTACCTTAGGTCATACGTCCTGAACTTATGTATTTATATATTTATTTATCACCTACTAGGCATATGATAGGTTAGGGATGTAGGGCTCATAGGGCTTAGGGTCGCAATGACTGTTAAAGGGGGCGACACTGTTGTCATCACCCAGGCAAAAATCTAGACTCGTTGGCTGCTACTGACAAACTCCCGATGGAATAACACTTAACCAATAACACTTTGCCCCGACCTGGGAATCGAACCCAGGCCCTCACGCTTTGAAGTCGCGCGACCACTAGGCTAACGAGCCAGATCACTTACAACATAATCGTCAATATAGGTATGAATGGTTTGTTCCTGTGGGTTCGCCCGTGTTGTTCGGTACCCCGCGCAATCGTACTGTCGTGATAAGAAGTATCCTGTGTCCCAAGTAGCCAAGTCAACGTCAAATTCAAAACATTCATGTGTCACGTCGACATTCGTACAACCGTCCAGGCGTGAAGAGGTAAATGTGTGTAATATACAAGCTTTACTTTCGTGTAGCTATAACAATGTTGCAGTGTTACACTTTTCTCTTATTAGCAATCATTTGTGATGACTAAACCATTGCCGGCGATCAGTCCGGTCACCGGCGCAGTAGCGCACTAGCGCACTACCGACAAACTCTGAATACCTGCGATGTTCCCACAGCGAGACATAACTACCGGAAGAAACGATTACCGGCGGCTCGGAGGAAGCCATTGAGATATACTTTTAATGTACGGCGAAGGTTAGAACATTCGCAGATTCACACACAATGTGCGGAGCTCACTACACTGCGTCCTCCGCAGTGGTCGTCGTGGACAATGTAATGAATGTACTCTTTGTTGTTATGAGATTTTCGGTTTTTGTTCGTTGCACAACACTCATTTATTTTGTACACTGCTTGAGAAACTTAACGTACCGATCCATAGAGGCTACGGCAGGGTGAAGGCATCAGCAACGCTACCCTACAGAATCTATCTGTATCCATAATATCCATCAGATCTATTCTAATTCATCCATTGAATTTTCACATTGTAATTCATGTGTCTCATAACGAGTTGCAAATTGTAATTGTGTGATGAGAATCTGCCTCCAGGAAAATGGACTCTTGGGCGTGTGGTCGACACACATCCAGGAAATGATGGCCTTATCAGAGCGATTTCATTAAAAGCCAAAAAATGGAGTCAAGAAACGCCTATTGTAAAATTCCGTTTTGCCCGGTAACCAAATTATGAAATGTAACGAGAGATAATCCGGCTCGAAGGACCATGTAAAAAGTAGTGCTTGGCTGGCGCTGTGGTGACCTAACACTCCTTTCTCGTATTGATAGGATATGGTTTATGGTAGAAGTTAAATTCTCGAATTGTAAGGAAAATAGCCACATCTTAAATCACTATAACACTTAGTTACAAGACAATGGTAATGGTTTTGAGGACGGTGTCTCTAATGAGATCTGAACACGAACTTGCCCACATTTTGGTGAACGAGCGAATGTGCATACTTGCGTTCGATGCCATTATCCATTTTCACTTAGTGTTCGATTTAAACTCGTACTTAAATAAATTATAAAAATTTGAACTGAAAAGGGAAAAACGTTACCTACTGGCGCAGAAAGATCTACCAAAACTACGAACATACATATGCATGTAGTTATTTCATTATTAGATTAATAAGTATCTTACAACATTACTCAGTCTTTATATAGGTATTGTGATACTTGTTTTTCCCTTTTCACTTCATTATTTTTAAGCAGTCGGGTTTTTCGTTTATAAAATAATAATTTTATTTCAGACTTTTTAGTTTGCGTTTACGTAAACACCCACGATACAGGATAAATTCGTAGTGTGGGACAGAAAAAAAACTAAATTGAAATTATTTTTTTACGAAATATTGAATTTATTTCGCTTTATGAAAACACGGTCAGCCAGTGATTGGAGTCTGAATTAAAACGTAAACAAGCATTCGAAAGTAAGAGTGTTCTGTTGTACAAAGACGAGAGATTTTTAGTTTGAGAGAAAATACTTGTTCACAGCGCGCACTGCGGAGAGTGTTGTAAGCTCATTAGCATATAGCGAGATGCATGATGAAGCATTTAGGAACCGTCTCATCGGGCTTTAGAAGGAGACAGAGCATGGAGGACTGATAGAGACGACGCTCTATAGAGATGATATTTTCTAAATACTGTGTCATATAAACAGTCGGGTACAGTACCACCGAGCCCTCATTGATACATTGCGACAAATGCTACACCGCGTTGGGCCCGCATCGCGAGCTACGGCGCACTCCTCCTGTGTGCTGTGTCCCAGCTGTGGGAGCGTTACTGTGCGTCCACAGTGCGAGCCTAGCGACTAGGGATAAGCGGGCGCGTCCGCCGGGCGCGTGCGCGGTGTGCGGTGGCCACAGTGAAGAGCGAGCTGTTGTAGTGCTCTACGTATTTCACTTGTTGCAGACCATGGACGAGGGTTTATTATTTTTACTAGACAGTCCGATTCTGAGATGGGAGGTGTTAAACATAAGAGAACCAGTGCACGAAATAAATAAGCACAGAGAGATAACTGGTGAATGTATTACTTGGTACGGAGAATTGAGATAGTGCCCTCGAGGATTGTTTGAGTACACTTGTTATTGTGCGAGTACATCGGTAGGGATGTTTACTTTGCCATATAGCTGGTTTAGATTGAATCGCACATGTGAACACTTCAGTATTTATCGCCATTTTAACAAAAAAAAAATCGAAGACGCGCTTACGCCGAGCGGCAAGATCGAATTGGTTTGATACGAATTGGGCTGCTTGCTGTCTAGGCCCGTAGCGTGCCCGCGTGGCACGCGCGGATAGGAACTGCGCGCGCTAGGCGAAAAAAAAAACAAAAAAGCAGTTTCAGTAAGAAATTACATATAATTATAAAATAATTATACGAAAATTAATATCATAGTAATATCAAAGAAAATAATTAGGTAGGTACCTTGATATAATTACGAACCGAGGTTAACAGGTAACCAAGAGACCGAGTTACTTTCGCATCTATAACATTAGTAGGTATGTTAAGGATTGCCGCATCATTGCGCAAACCTACGTATGCTGATATAATGAATCATAAGCGGTATTCGGAACTGAACGGTGTTCAGTTTGGAAAGTAACTGAGTCAGGTGGATCAGTGCGCGGCGCAATGAACTTGAGCGGGGAGCGCTCACCAACAACGAGATTAACGCAGAGGGGACAGTCCGACCTCGCTGCGGTGGCCACAGTCTGTACCTACCGGTAACGGGTGTAAACAGACCCTTAACGAAATGTTCTCCTTGAACCTTCTAGTTACGGACATGTTAGAGTTCATGACCATCTGCCGGCCTGTTCCCAACTAGGTTGGGGCCGGCTTCCAGTCTAACCGGTACAGCTGAATACCAGTATTTTACATGGAGCGACGATCTGACCTCCACAATCCAGTAATTAGTACTGGGTAATACGATACCCCTTGGTAAGACTGGTTGTCAGACTTTCGGGCCACGTACAGACGCGATATTTAAAAAATATGTTGTTATAATCCAAGGTGCCGTAGCCGAGCACATCGCACAACGCGTGTATCGCATGCTGTTTGGCTCATTACCATACGCCCCACACTCCCACGGTCACGAGACTCGAGCGACATAACAATGCCTTGCTAATCGAGTTCATCTTAATTCTTAACGCCTTCTGCTCCACGTGGGAATAATAATACAGAGAAATGTACCTGCGCGCTACAATCGGTGCGAGCACCTGGGACGGTGTGGGGAGCTGACAATGACAACGTGTATTGGTACAGTACCACAGGGCCCTCATTGATATATTGCGACAACATTTTATTTTCCTCATTGCGCCGAAATGTTGCAAACAAGCCTTACCTATTAGGGAATTCAATTCTGTAAACGCGGTTTCCCGCAATTGCGGGATCCGCACCTATTTTGCAGGATCTGAAATGCGGGATTACTCATAAGGGATCCCGCGTGTTTGCGAGATTGAAAAATAATATATATGAGCTCAGACGACGTTCTGATTATTTTGAAGACCCAGCACAGCCTCATTGATAAGCGTTTTAACAACTATTACAGCTAAAAAAATAATTTTAATTGTATGTTGTGTGAATCCTGTTTCGGAACGGAACGTAATCATTGTCAGGTCAAATACTCTATGGCTAGGGATTCCCCTACGGCAAGGGGATTTACCTTCGCACGTGGTTAATAATTGTCAAAGAAAGGGGGGTTGTGTGGATATATGGGCGGCTGTTTATTACTGTTTCACGCAAAACTGAACGGATTTGAATGAAATTTGGCACATAGATAGTTTATAACCTGTTTTACCACATTAAGGCATTCAGCTACTCGCTGATGAGATTCCACTTTGTGGGGGCTTCCAAACTGGCACGGCAGGAGTCAGGAATAGTTACTGCTCAACGGACTATGACCCTCAAGCGTCAAGCAATGAAATGGTAAGTGCGCATGTATGAGACATGCATGGCCCACTCGCGACCATCCGCAGTGAATGCGTGAAGTAGAGCGCGTCTAATTGATATTTTCGTTAATAATAACGCCGTGGGCACGCGAGACAAAAGTGTTGTTATTATTTTAATATGTTCACAATATTTTAAATTAGATTCACTTTTATGGTTGCGTGTGGCACGGAAGGCTCAGTGGACGGACGATTGGTTTCTGTCGCACGGGTCGTGGCTTCGATTGCTATGAGAGTGAATGTGTGCACTAAGAGGAGGGGCTGACTGCTGAGATGACGACCACATTGAGGACAAGGGCGGGTGGCGGTGTTGAGTTTGGAAATCGGCAATAGTAGAGCCTCGCAGGTGCATTACTGGCCTTCCCCTTGGACTTAAACATAACTGGCGAAATGTGGGTGTACTATTAGGTACACCTCTGCCTAACCCTTCGGGGATTACAGGTGTGATGTTATGTTTATATCTGAAACATCTCCCTTGATACAGGCACTCAGTTTGGTGGCAGAAGTATGTATGGGCGCCCATACATTGGGGCACTTCCCCGGACGAGCTTACGTTACTACGACTTCTGCCACCCATACATAATTCCTAATTTTAACCGACTTCTAGAAAAAGAGCGTGTATGTATTCTACCAGCTTCAATTTTTTTTTTCATGTATTTTCACCAATTTCTCCGTGATTACTGGTAACGTTGCTTTGGTACTTTAAGAGTTATCCAGTTAGCCTCTATAATAATTATGCATTGTTTCTTCTTGCTCCATGTGGATGATTTGCTAATATTTTCTATTTTACAAGGATTTGTGTGAGATACCACTACTAAAAAGGGTACAAATAAAAACTTTTTGCAAAAATAAACAATGAAACAAACAAAACTAAAGTTATTTTCATTTTTAACCGTCTTCCAAAAGGAGGAGGTTATCAATTCGTCTGATTTTATTTTGTGTAAATGTTCAGCGATTTCTTCGCCACTTGTGAACCGATTTTGATGATCCTTCTTTTGTTTGGACGAATATTATTCTGCGATGGTCCCGTTTAAATTTGGTGAAGATCTGATGATGATCTTCAGAGATATACAATGGAACTCTTCAATAATAGACAGCAAATCTGCCGTGATTGCTGCAATCGTTTAGATGTTTATTAATTTGTTTACACAATATCGTAACATAACTCCTGTATGCTCTGAGGGTGTACGCAGATGTGTACAGTACAACCAGATTTGTTTGTTTTTGTTGACAATGTAAAATAAATGCATATCAAAATTAAATATTAATTGTATTGGTTTTATTTTTTGCAAAAAAGTTTTTTTTTTTACGTTTTTTTTTGGTAGTCGGTTATTTTTTTTTAGTAAAAATTTGGTTACGTCACATTGTAACAACATCCACCTTGCATCCGGTATCTCATAGTTATGGTGAACCGAAGAATTGGTGTGCAAGGTGCACGATGACACATCTACTGAGAGAAAACGTAACGTTGAATGCTGTTCGTGATGTATCGCAGTTTACTACATGGAACGTTTTTTATTAGTGATCGATGCATGGAACCCATTGATTCACGTGCGGAGCGTACGGTCACGGCTAAGGGCTAGTGGGGGAAAAGAAAAGCTACGCTATCCGCCGGTAAATGTGCTACAAATCGGATTGGGAAAAGTTCGTGTTTAACCGACTTCTAAACAAGGCGGAGGTTATGTACTCGACCAGCATCTTTTTTTTTGATATATGTACACCGACTACTCCGCGATTACAGGGCCGATTTACGTGGTTCTTTTTTTTTCGTTTGATAGAGGAAGCCCGCGCGGTGCTCCCTTGTAAATGTTATTAACTTTGCTTGACAAGTTTATGAGTTAGCTCCATTAATAAGTATTTTTTCTTCTTGGCCAATGTTGACTTGTTCTTCTTCATGATGGTCCCAAATAACTTGTAGTTGTTCCATGGCGAGCGTGTACGTGCTGTACTACAAGTAACTACTACACTCAGCGGGGTTGTCATCTTCCTCACGTACTCCAAGCTGGAAGCTGTAGAGAGGTAAAGTTTGTATGTGTGCTTGTGGCGGTGCATCTTCGGATAATTGGATTGAATTTGATGATGCTAGGTGATCCTCTTCTGAAAATCCTTTCAATAATTGCAAGCTACATTTAGAACGTCCCCGTGGGGTTACATGCAACCATAACGCGAACCAAGCCGCGGGCTGTAGCTTGTATAGTACAAAATAACACATTCATTGAATGTTCTCATGTCAGCAGCTGGGGCTGCTGAGAAATTCCTATCCTGGGGATCAAATCCGGTAGCTCGCGCTCAGCAGTCAAGCTTGCGCCCACTAGACCAGTGGCTTATTACATTTGACACGTTTTCCCGGATGAGACGAACGAAATGGCGGTAGACCTCGACGATTATAATAGTCATCGTTCTAGGAGAAAGACTGAATCTAGCGCCGCACAGCCGCACAGCCGCGCAGCCGCGCAGGCGGAAGCAGGAACTCGTATTCAACAGCTTGCTAACTGCTTTATGAGTAGATAATTACCATCTTTGTAATTATCTGTAGAGACTCTTCTTCCTGTGGGGAGCCATTCAACTCGAGGCGGACATCTTGCCACTGGACAGCTATATGTGGGTTTACTTTGTAGCGGACACTACAAAAAGTACAATCAGCAACATAGCACCCAAATCACTAGAGCGCCATCAATGCCACAACTGCAGCACAAACACCAACACTTAAATCGCGCTATTAAAGTTTACACCGTGGTGTTCATTACCCTTGTAATATTTATAATAATGCCGTGCCCTAACAGGGTCCGCGATGTAACACCTTGTATCTACAACTGACGGACTGATCAAACGGCCCTGCTTCTCCTGGCCACTTTGGAAGGCTTTCTTTGCTCCTGACCGACTGATTCACTGAAACTTAAAACTTGTATGGACTAATAATTGTGTCTGCAAATCAAAGACGACGCTTTGTTGCTACGATCAGCGGCCCGAAGACAATGGCCGATTTAAATGGTATGCCATAATTGTATGATAAAAAGTTAAGCTGTTTATTTGATAGGTACGGAAAATGGAATCTTTAACTTTCATTATGACCTTTCTGGCCATATTATCCCATTATTATATATTATTGAATCATGATCGGCGCAGAATTTCGTCTTTTTCCATTGCCTGTTTTTGCGAGGGCCCAGGCAGTGATGTTATGTAGATTATTTATGTTATAAAATATATCGGATTGACAATTGAAAGCTTATGTCAGTGGTGTTGAGACACCGCGCGCCGGCGGCCCAGTGCGCAGTGGTGACGGCGCTTGACGAACGAGCGTCTGCTCCTTGGTTTGAACTTCGATCCCAGGCATGGCATGCACTTTACTTTAGGCAATTTATTTAATCACCAGTGCTTTTAAACAGTGAAGGAGCGCATCGTAAAGAAACCGATAAGGCATCCGATGATAATGTGACTATATTAACCGTTAGTTTCCGCAAACACACAACCTAGAATTACTAAAGAGCGACTCTCCGAGACGAATCTGTGTAGTACGGCGGCGCTAATGTATGCAAATACACGAGAGAAAGTGTCAAACACCACGTGACACAGGCACTCATGAGAACCACAGACACTATAGACCAGGTGCAAGTGTGAGTGTGCTACTAGAGATGACATAGACGCGGCTTAACAACAGTTTACAAGTAGCCTTTACAAGTAGTAGCTTTTACCAGTAGTTCCCTTACAAGTCATGCTCCTCAGCGTAGGTCTTCACAAGTAGACTAGCTCACATGAACTAGAGAAACCTAGTACTCGTCACTTGGCACAACCAGCGAGAGAGGTGTTTCGGAATATTGTAATTATCGAATTCCGTAATGAAACAATACCCACTTAGTAACTAATTATTGTTTTAAACATTAAGAATTTAATTAATATAATATCAATGAGCACTGATAGCCTAGTGGTGTGACCGTCGGACTGAAGTCAAGGGCTTGTCTGCGAGCATTATGCTGATGCTCATGGACTAAAATATAACGTTCTTAAAACCATGGTATTCAGGTCTGGGGCTGGTTCGGGGAACATACCCAGTCAGTTTTGAATGGTGCGACCATAAAGGTCGTAAAAAAGTTTAAATACTCCCTAATACCAGGACGACTGCGACATAGAGAGAGAGCGTAAGGCCCTCTCAGTGAGGAGTAACAAGCTCGCACGCAAAGCGAAGTGCCCACAGACGTAAAGAACTCTATTCAGAGCTTATTGTCTGTCACTGTACACCTGCCAACTATGGTGCAACTTCACTAAAAAGATGTCCAGCTCATTAAGGGTTCAGTACAATGACGCTTACCTAACCCTTATGAAAGTGCTAAGGTACTGCAGTGCTTCGAGCGTGTCTGCAGAAGCGAGTTTGTGTTGTTCTTACGTCATTATGAGGTCGGGAGGTCGCGTCCTTTAGGCAAGGTTGGAGACGCTCCAGTAATATCATTTTGAGGACACTGGATTGGACTGCTCACATAAGCGGGAACAAAAAAAATACGAAAGAATTAATGTTGTTTTTGAAGACTATGGGTACCTGTACCTACAGACCTCCATGTTTTAAATTTTTGAATGATTTTATTTCTATTTTCTTTTATTTTGAATTTATAATGATATTTCAATGACTTTTTTAATGAATTCTTTAATGTTTTTACTATTTTATTTGTCTCAACTTATTATTTTTGTTGTAAGTATTTTGCCTAAAAAAAACACAGTTATATTTACAGGTCACAAGTTTGAACCCAAGGCCCGCACCTTTGATTATTCGGATTCAAGTGCGTATTGTAAAATTATCACTTGCCTCGGTGAAGGAGAACATCGTATGCCTGAAAGATATTTCTCGACGGCATCTAAAGCCCACTCACAGGCTTATGGGCGGCATAAAAACACTGACAACAGGGTAGACAGACACAAACCACACGATTAATAATATGCCTAATATTGATTGATTGATTGATAGAATATTAGATTTCTAATGTTGGTATAACTTTAAAAGACTACTATAGGTAGGTACTTGCTAACTTCATTAATTTGTCATTTAAGTCAATTTTTAATTCATAAAACTCTTTTGAAACGTTGTACTTAAATGTTAAGTTGTTAACTAATCAAGTAAAAGAACGATAGCGCGGGAAAAACACCGCGCCTACATTTCCATTTTCGAACAATCTCCAAGACTGGGCCACTCATTACCAACCACCACCACTGATCTCCATTTTTTTACCGGCAACTCTAAATTTAAATTAATTTGTCAAGAATGACATCAACTCATATCAAAATAAATTATGGCAGATTAAAACGTTATCTATACTTAATTTATTCGGATGAAGAAATATAGAGGTAATTATAAAGTTAAAGCATTTTAGTTTAAATGTCGCTTTCAAATATATAATTAAATGACTAATAGTGGCCAGCGCAGAGCTTTATAAATATTTATGAAAAGTAGAGAGCCTGCGAATTGCAATGAAAAATAAATAATTTCTTTCGACGCTCGCCACAAGATTCTCAAAATTTTGCACATTGCGGTTGTATTTTTAACGATTGATCGAAGTTTTCAGCTATTTAGTTTTTTTAAACCAATGCTCTTCTATAAACATAGTTATAATAATTGTCCACTTACCATTTTCTTCAGATATTATCCAAATATTTCACTTGAAAACAGTCTTTAGTTTCACTCCCGACGCTTACAATAATAAAACTAATTAAGAAAAAAAAAACACAACTGTCAACTGTCACTGCATTTCGCGGCAAAATTGATTATATCTTTTTTTTAAATCATAGTTTTACGTCACATAGGTATTAAAACGTTCAGCCTATGGCTTTTATTTTAAATAAAAATATTCTTTGGACGCGTGTGATGATGATGAGAGGAGGTCTTTGACTGAGTTCACGACACCAACAGACTTCGCCTAAAGAAAGTGGGGTGCCATTTCCTATACACTACATGCTTGCTTCAAAGGCCGAACAAGCGAAATAGAATTGTAAGAGAAAGGAACAAAGTTTAAATTGAAATGGCGGGTGAATGAAAAGAGGGGCTTAAAAGCTTGTTTAAAAAACTCTAATATTAGTTTAGAAAATACTTTAAATAGACGCATAATTTTAAAATTAATAGTCAAATTGACTTTGGAGATATTTTAACTGGGGTTTACGTAACGCGGTCGGAATAACATGCGTTTGTGGACGATGTTACCACATTCTCGCGGTTTGGGTGCGAGGCACCAAATGTACTTGCGGGATGCGGGATTGCGGGATTAGGGTACGCGTACAGGAAGTGCACTGGTGTTTCCCCAATGCTTTGTGTTTAGTAGAACGCCGTGTGATGGAGCCCTGCCTCGTTGGTCTAGTGGTCGCAAGCGATATTCTACTGCTAAGCATGAGGTCCTGGGTTCAATTACCAGGTCGGGTAAATTATTATTGGGTTTTGACAGCAGGAATGCCTAAATAGCAGCACGGAGCGTAGGTTAAGGCTTGGGTTGATGGCAATAGACTCGACCCCAACTACATAGGTATTATACGAGTCTTATCGATTTTCAACAGGACTGGCTTCAGAAAGAGGGTAGACAGATTTGTCTGCTGCTAACAATTTTTTTTCCATCCACCCGCGTTCTCCAGTCAACCCGCGATCATGGCGCTTGCAACAGCGTCGAAATATCGGGAGCTCAAAATAATGAACAATCACGGAAGATATCCCCTAATTAATAGTACAAGTTTAGTTGTAAACCGTGAAAGCTTAAAACAGTACTCTTTATTATGTATTGACACCATACAAATGAACTAGCTGCCTCGTTGCACGACTGGTCGCAACCGCGACTGCTAAACATGAGGTCCAGGGTTCGACTCCCGGATCGGGCAATGTGTTATTGCGTTTTCCATCAGGAATTTCTCAGTACTAGCCTTGGATGGAATCTGGATTTGTGCCCGGTTGATGGCAATAGTACTTGGGACTTAAAAACATTACTTGCGAATTGTGGGTGCTGTTAGGTACACCTCTACCTAACTCTTCAGATCCTTGCAGGTATTACAATGGGGATTGTCTAGTTTACAATCAAAAATTGTGCAAATTACAAAACCATTTCAGGGAATAAGGTCTATAATCATTTATTGCTCGTTAAAATAAAAAATACTCTATATTGATTTATATTTTTGAAAAAAACGTGGTTAACGTTTATTTGACCTTCAATGACGTCATCTCAGGAAACAATATTGAGAAAGCTTTCTGATATCGATATGGCAATCGCGGTTCCCGCTTGTCTGAACGACCCTTAGCTTCATGTGGACTAAGAAGCAAACTGTCATTTGAGTGTCACTCACGCGTTCAATGGGAAATGGAATCTTTTCCAGTGATGACGTCATCAGCCGTAAAACTTTAAAATTAAACTAGGCAAGGAATTTCAAAAATATTCAAAAAGTTTCTTGAAATACTAGAAGTTAACTAAAAAAAGATGATAAATATGGTGACACATTGCCAATTGTGTCTTATAGCTGTAAGCGACAGATTGACATGTAGATGATCTTTGAGTCGTACGGTAGTCGTAACACGATAGTTACCCTGTGTGGCCTTGTGACTGGGTCGTGCAGATCTTAACAAAATATGTACTGGTATTCGGCTGCATCTGGTTAGACTGCAACAGCATATGAGAATTATATAAAAACTACATTTATTCACAAATAGGTCAATGAGTACTACTAAATTATGCGCAACTTGCCTCGCACACTTTGTCTTCATTATTTATCTACTAGCTGTTGTCCGCGATCTCTTTCGCGTGGAAATTTGGATGTGTAAGAGTGAGAAAAAAAATATCCTATGTGCCTGAAATAGCCAATTTTAGTCTATCTAATAAGATAGAATAAAATCTGTCTCTGTGCGTGATTGAGTAACAAAGATCCATCCATCCAAACTTTCGCATTTATACGGGGTGTAGGGGACGCCGACGCGAAAACGGTTACCACGTTTTCAGTACATCATTCTGAGCCCCCCATACATAGAAAACTTTCATAATTAAAAAAAAAATCTGCTGTTTCGTACGTATGTGATGTACTGAATACGTGGATACCGTTTTCGCGTCGGTGTCCCTTCCAGCCCGTATTAGTAAGTAAGATTATCACATCACATAGAAATTAGCAGAATGTTTATATGCAACTACTTATTAGTAGTTACATTCAGTTCCTTTCAGTTATCACAAACAAGCGAGAAACAAACAATCCACCAACACATGTAATCATCTTTATATCGTACTATGATCCAATGCAGTGAGGCTGTGCCACTTTGGAGAAAAAAAGTAAAAGTGTCATCTCTCTGGAGACGACGCTAACTCAGCTATACTCGAGTAAAGGGACATACAGGACGAACCCGTCCCTGGTCAGTGGTCACGTCACCTACTCTCATCGCGATACAAACCATTACAAACAGGTTCCGCTCACGACTCGCGGAGACTTTCCATCGCATGCTTACGTAAGGTCGCCGAATTGTTACCGCGCCCCAGACAGGTTGCCGCGCCGGTCCAGCGCAGCCTCGAGCCAGTTGGGACCAGAAACTAAATGCGACACATGACATCATGACATCATGAGCTGTGAATGCCTAGGTTTGGCCCAATGCGAGGGTCCGTGATACGCAGTCTCTGAGTTGTGGAGTTCAGATAGACAGTCACTCTCACACTCGATATAGGAGATACGTAGGTATCATGTAGGTTAGGCTGCGCCGCTTGAGGTTCTTTGCAGCCGCAGCGGCAGCGCCAGCATCCAACCGATTGAGAGATTGAGAAATTTAATTTCACACTCTCATTTGGCTCCGGTAACAATACAATTTTATGATAGACATGACTTGATCCTGCAGCCAGGATCGACTCCTCGCAGGAGAACTCCTCAACAGTTAACAACACAGACACGAAGCTTCGTATACGCGCTCAATAATGATAGATAAACCTAATTTTCTTCATTTCATTTTAATAAGAGTTTGTTTTATAAAAAAAAAAAAAATCCTGTTCACTCCTATCTGGGCTAAAGGAGGCTGTCAGTGAGTGTCACGCAACAGACCCACAAATAACATTGTGTAAGAATGAGAACCAGCTCGGTATGGGATCCTGCGCTCGGAGAGAGTGTTTGGTATTGTTGAGCACCGATGTCTCAACGAGGATATTCCTTTGACCTATGAGTTTGTCATTTACAAATACTCTGCGGTCCGCGGCGACATTTTTATTGTCTTTGCAATATTTTCTCCGTTCGGTACGCCAAAGGGGACATAGAATTCTTCTTCAGTAAGTAGAAATATTGTACAGCCATGGAGCCCTAGTGGAAGCTAGCTGAGTACAGAACGAAGCCATGCGTTCAGGATACCCAACATAGTGGTCTAGCAGTGGGTACTGAGTCGTATGCTGCTTGTAGATCAGTCTGTCGGTCTCACTGCGCGGTATTTTCGCAATTTCCCTTTATCAAGAGACTTACAACTAGCATTGTGTCAGAGCCAGGCCAGGTGCCACGTCCTGCGGCAGGAGAAAGTGTAAGGTATTATTAGGTTTGTCATCACCGGTGACACAACAACGACGTTACTTTGTCCTGCACATTTTTACGATAGCATCGCGGCGAAATTTTTATTGTCTCTGCACAATATTTTCTTCATTACGTCAATGGGGACAGATGACATGGAATTCCTCGTTGTAAGTAGGTATTGTACACATGATGTAACCGGAAGTGTCATTCTCATGAGATTGACAGATTTCACTCTGACACGTAATATTGACAAGGTACAAGTAGTAGTACTTTAACAGGGCGTAGGTACATGTCGCAATGTGATGGGTCAGTTGGGTGACATGACACGACGGAAAATCGCTTATTATAGGTGATACGTAACATTGCCAATGTAAAATAAAAATAAAAAACTTTCTGCCAAAAAAAACCGACTTCCAAAAAAACACTAAAAAAGTCTAAAATAACTTTACTTTCGGAAGTCGGGGACTTAGTGACGTGACGAAAAAAAACAAAATTACTGAACCAACTTTGAGGAAATTTCTATGAGACTAATCGGGAAGTATATCTTTTCACTTAAAAAAATATTTTTTCAAATCGGTTTAGAAATGACGGTGTTATGAGGTAACAAACATTAAGTACACCTCTGCCTAACCCTTCGGAGACTACAGGCGTGATGTTATGGGTAGTTTTTAGTACGACCTCATTCCATCTAACACTGGCCGTTGTCAAAGAAAATTATCAAGATGGCGTCATTCGACTCATTCGCGCCAAAAATATTGACAGCTAAGAGAAAGCGAACACACATCCGTATTGAGCCTCCAACACACAAGCCAAGGTTGCTAAAATATTGAAGAAGAACAGAGGAGTATTATACTATGTTAAAATATTTTACCACCGATTTTTTTTTACTTGCGTACACAAAATAAATGAATTTGTATTTGAATTTGAGTTTTTAATTTGGGGTGTCAATTTTTTTTGTGTTTAAAATTTTGACTTTATATATATTCCCACAGTAACATACTTAGTATCCTCGCCTAAAATACAATGTACACATGCTATATTTGTACCAAGAATTTCGCTAGTCCAAGACCGGACATCCTGTACAGTAGGATACTAAGTAGACTAGCATTTCGTCGGCGCCTTTGGATGTCGGCAACACCAACACCTATCGAGTCCAAAACTATCCCGTATTTCAAGCCGAAACGAACCATATAAGTGTCATTGAAATCGGTTGGGTAGTTTCGGAGATTAGCTCGTACGAACATAGTGACAAGTAATACTCATATGCATGGCAACCCTAACAGAAGCACACGACGTACAAGTCAATGGCGGATATTTACAAATAAGCCCGGAATGCGACACACTTTGAGACGAAAAACGACCTTCTGTGAATAATTTCGCGATTATAACGACAAAGGAAGGGTTAATTGGTTGTTTTTCTACTTTGTCGTAGGTTGGCAGCTCGGCGGCCATTATGGGATGTTATAAAGGCAAGTCTGTTGCCGCGACCACTTTTACTGTTTGTTGTTTATTTTCTTTTAAGTTTTGTTTGGAGATCCATTCATAAGGTTCATTGTAAAATGTATTCCTAATGTCGACTCGCATCATCTGCTGGCTTTCCCCAACTTTGTTGGGATCGGCTTCAATTCTTAGGCAGGCAGGTATGTCACACGAGTGACTGGCCTCCACGACCCAAGTAAGTAAGAATGATTTTTGTGTTTTTACCCCTTGGTGAAACCGGTTGTCTAATATCGATTTAGCCATTGTATTAAGACGATCAGTACCTCAACTAGGCCCTTATTGTGGAACGCTACGCTGCCGCCGTTGTCAACGAATCGTTTCCACATTCGACTAATTCATGATTAATTAACTAGTGGCCTGGAGGTGGGCAGACGACATAGTTGCCTTCGCGGGACAAACTGTGATGATTCTGGCACAGGACCGCGGAGCTTGACACCGGCAAGGAGAGGCATACACCCAGCACTGGGCTCACCCAAGGCTGCGGATGATGATGAATTAATTACGTTTGCTTCAGAACAGATGCCGACCATTTTTCAAATGCTGTATGTTACTATTATACTAAAGCGTGTACCGTGACTTTGCTTAAGACAAAGAAATAGAACAGAAAAAATACATCACACTGTTTCTAACCATTGCAACTCGGGAAAGCTAGAATCAACAGTTGGTGACCAGAAAACTGCCGTGGCAATGAAGCTCGACGAAGTCCTGGAGAAACAATCAGCTGTCGCGGATTGGATCCCGCAACGAAATTAATCAGAAAATAATATCGGAGGTGTCAGACAAACATAATTTCAAAAAGAGCAACTTTGAATATTGATCTGTCTCCACCATCACCTTTACAACCCGACCGGTATCCGACAACGTTTCTAATCAATAAATCATAACGAGCGACGAGCCCGCCTTCGTGGGGATCCTCGAAAAGTGGAGCTTCGTTACATAAGTATCGATAATACTGAGTGATGAGATCACTTTCACTTGAGCCTACCTCTCCGTGCGAGATGTGAGCAGCGACACCCCGATGTGGTATCGGGTGACAGCTTAGCTAAGGATGCCAGTGGTGATGCTCTAAATCAAATAGCTGCACGTGCAAGACATTAGGTGAATAGATCATCATTCTTCAGCCCTTATCAAAATTTTGTTTCATACTTCTCTATTACTCGTCATCAGACACCTTCTTTCTTGCCATATCATCCTTCACACAGTCCATTCATCAGTCAAACTAGGTGAACAAATAAATAGCGTATTTAATTAAGAAAATTAACAGTAGTTTATAATAGAATAGGTTTACAACGAATATAGACAGATAAAAAATGCCAATGTTTAAAAACAAAGCAAATAGCATCGACTAATAACAAAAAGTATCGATTAGCAAGTTTTTAGCATCGATAGCGGTCATCAAGCCAGGCTATGATAGCACTTGTTCTAAGGTGAAGGTGAATGAAGCGAGCGTTTGAAGTCATAGCGGTAACGTGAACTGATTATGGATTCTGGGAAGCCTATGTCTAGAAGTCGTATTCATTTTATTACACGACTGCCCAAAAATGGAGTGTAATGTATTCAAACCGATTTCGATGTATGTGGTATCGTTAGAATCTTTGCGTTATCCCGGGTTATATAAGGTCTAACTATTCATACACGAAATATTTTTCGAGACTCATCTAACGGCTATAACGAAGCCATTTTAAGGGATTTTTTTTTATCTGAGTATATTTTTTTATAAAAAATAAATAATTTAAAATTACTTAACCCACAAAAAAAATACATATAAATACTGGCTCCTTATTTTTAAACATCCATTACGCTAGATTACTACGTCGTATTTATCTACTGTCATTGTTAGAATATGAGAGTAAAGGTTTTATGCAAAAAGTCTTAAATAAATTTAGAATTATAATAATTTCGTAAAAAAAAAAACACTCAGATATTTTTTTTTTCGTTTCTATGGCGACTTTACGACTTCTAGAAGTTACTCTTAAAATATTTCGTGTATGAAAAGATAGACCTTATACATATATAGGATATCATATGGTTCAGGAATAAAAACAAACTTATATATTTTTTTTAATGATTACCACTTAAAAAAAAATATATTACAGGGTTAGGTTATGTCAAAATGGCGGAAAGGCGTGTCACCTACATGGGACGCGACGGCAGATGTCGTGCGGTGTTCCTCAGGGCTCGGTTCTGGGCCCGCCCCTGGGGAACATCAGATACGACTGGGTTTGCGGTGCGAGCTCCTACGGGGATGAACCTGATCTGTTATGCGGACAGCATGTCTGGCTACGGCTGAGGTCTTACAGGTACTTATTTGAGACGATGGTTTGTTTGAGATTGAATTTAGAAATTCATTAATTATTTTCGTTTTTATCCCCATTGTGTCCAGAAAATTAACAGTAAAGTCGCCAAGTAGAATATAATGGTCGCAATTTCCCAATGAACTCATAGAATATGTTATGGCATCCAGAAAAAGGACCAGGTCAAGCCATGGTGGACGGTAAGCTGTTCCTATCGCAATTTTTTTGCCGTTCAGTGACAGCGTTAACCACATTTGCTCGACCGATTCGAACCTGGGATCGACCGCGCTGGTCCAAATTCGTGCGCTGAGTCCCCGCCGCACATAAAACCCAACGCCCCCACCACGGCCCGCGCTAACACTCGCTGGTCCCAGCGGCTTAGGCTCTGCGTTGATATATCAGTGAGTCAGTCAGGACTTTGAATGTTATATTGGGGGTTGATTTTGGAAAAACAGTTTTACACGTTTCTCATAATTTTAACTGAAGAGTATGTACACAAATTTTCAAGGCAATCGACCTCTCAACTTCAATTTCACTCTCTTAGGGGTGGAATTTCGAAAAACCCTTTCTTAGTCTATACGTACTCTTCACAAAGAATACACCTTCCAAATTTCAAGTCTCTAGGACCAGCGGTTTGGGCTGTGCGTTGCTACATCAGTCAGTCAGGACTTTGAATTGTATGTGTATAGATAGATGTTATTTTCCTGTGTTGTCTACTGTGTACGTAAATAGTTAAATAAATAAAAAATACATAAATACAAAACATGTGCTAATAAAACACAAGCCTCGTTCTAGTTCTGCCTGCTGTGTGCCTGCCTGTGTGTGTGTGTGTGTGTGTGTTGTTTTGTGTGAATAGATCCAGATCATAACAATCAGGGAACAGAGAAGCCAGCAGTGAACATAACGGTGCCGCTCCGCCGTATCTCTGCTTCGTATTGTATTACCCACTACTAACTGGGTTGTGGAGGTCAGATAGGCAGTCGCTCCATGTAACGTACTGGTATTCAGCTGCATCCGGTTAGACTGGAAGCCGACCCCGAAATAGTTGGGAACAGGCAGGCAGGTGATTATGAATATTGAAGTAGAAGGTATACATTTCTTAACGCCTACACACATGTAACATTGAGGACACTCAATCGATGAACCTGCGCCAGGTCGTAATGGTTAATTTTTTTAATAGATTTGAATCGAATCAAGGAGCGGTAGGTTTGGACGTCGTCGTTGCGTGTGAGGCCGTCCCGGATGTCCATGTATCACGGATCTGATATAGTCTGATCTCGCCCAGTCCGTCCGGCTGGACCGCTGTAGTAAGTACGATATAATTACTTATAGTTCCCGCTCTCTATGAGAGGGAGTGGGCTGTGACGCGCGGCTGGACGCGCGCCCAGTGCGGGTTGGTAGATGTCACATGTCTGTCTAGTGGACATGCCAGTTTCCTCGCGATGTTATCCTCAAACGGTTAGGTTAGTCCCGAGCTCTTGGCGGATGTCCGTCAGTTCAGAACGTTTATGAACCTCGACGCTTTGAACTTTCTCGCGCATTCCTCAGCGGTTAATATACAAGGCTATTGGTGCGGCGTACCGTCAACCTGTAACACAAGTGTAAGCAAACTTCGCATTCTGTTGAACGTTCGTAATAAGCTAGCCCAATGCGCCGCCGCGGCGACGGGACGTGCGGTCTGTACCAGTAACTACCACTGTTGAGTTTTGTTTACCAGGATACCCGCACAGAGTCAAACTTGGGCGCGATCGATGGGAAAACGTGATTACTGACCTGAGCATACCATGACCTGCATACATATCTGCCTACCCCTGTGGCGGACTCTGGCATGATGTTACGTTGCGGATGCTGGCGTACGTCTACACATAACACAGTCTATAACATGCCTACTATAATATATGAACACGCTCGAGCCGTGAACTTTCTCTGAAGGCCGAAGGGCGCGGCCACTTTCACTCCGTGGGGTGACCATGAGCACGCGGGCAGCGGGCCTGTTCTGACCTAATACACTCTCATTGCTACAGAAACAAATAACTCTGTTCAGATGAAAAGTCAATGAATTACAAACTACATTATTATGTTGATTGTGTATGTAGTGTAGGTTTAGTAATAGATAAAAATAATATTACCAGTTTAAAAGCCATTATTTATTAATAAACAGTTCCACCTCATTCCATTGATTGCGATAGGACTTCAAATTTATCAAAATTGATTCAGTTTTAATTCTAACGAAACAGACAGGCGGACACAATTTCTCATTAGTTTAGTACGGACACCTATGATAAAGAGAAACAGTTAGTCTAAAGAATGTCATGATTTCCAAATATGATTTATATTTGTTGTGATTTTTAAAAAATAAATACAAAATTGATAATATTTGAAATGACCAAAGAGTTTATAAAAACTCTCTTGCCTCTAATCTTTGACTTGTGTCAAAAAAGTAGTTAAAAAAACTAAAAAACCCGATTGAAAAAACTGAAAAAGATAAAACAAGCACATTTTAAATGAAACAAAAATTGGAAGCAGCCGGGGCCCGTTTGAATATAAAATTATGAAATGGAATGGACCCCGCCTGCTTCCAACTTTTGTATTTTTTTTTATTTCAATGTAGCCAAAGAGCTACCCAGACGAATCCAACGACGTATAATTTATCCAAATCCGTTCATCCGTGTAGGAGTTACGAGGGAACATAGAAACAGACATACCTACATACTTACAGGTCAAAAACATAACCCTCCTTTTGGGCTTCGCCTCAGTCGGGTAAATAAGAAAAGAAGATTGATTTGACAGTTCCCGGCGAACAGGCATTGTTTTACTTACACCCGTATCTAAAGGGTGTAACAAGACCTTTAACGAAGCCGAAAGGCACTTGTTCTCCCCGTCATTAAAGTCTTTTTTTTTTGTTCTAGAGCATACCTGGGGGCATTCCTTCTAGTTACGGAGATATTGGGGGTCAAAGTTCCATCTTCTTCACAAGTTTATTTTTTTTTAATACATTTTTTATTTTAATTTTTTACTGTAAACACCTCCACGACCCCCGCACTATATTCAATCCAATGTTTTGAGTGCGTTACATTGAGTCCTATCGTAAAACGGAATTTTTCACCTTATAATAAAAGTCCCAGCAATATTTTTTGTGAAGTTACTTAGTTTGATATACCATAATGCTTGGGTGACGGCTTCGTGAAGGGTACGTCTACACCCTGTATAGTCAAGTCAAGTTATTACTTGAGTTTAAGTAATTAAGAAGTAAGAACCGTCAAAGAAAGCAAAGCTAAGAGTTCTAACGTTTGTCAGTTCTAATTTTAAGCAATTACTAAACTACAGAATAAAAATCGTATTTAAATAATAACTTTTAGCCAAGTAATCACTTTGACTTGTTTATAGACACGTGGACCAAAAGGTTTTCTTAGGGAGGTAAACTTTGTTAATTCAAATTCAAATTCATTTATTTGTTAGAACGTGGTACAATAAATGGTCTTAAGTTTAATCAGTGGCCTCATCACAATTATATTACATATTGCTTACTGATATAAATACCAAGTTTGTTATTATGTATGTATGTGCTAAAGTTTATAACTACAGTTGTTGGTACTGAAAAAGGTGTATTCATTGCAGTACCATAAAAACAAAAGTGTTGTACAAAACAACAAGTGAAAGGGAAACATAATAATGGTGTAACAACAATAATATGGTTAGCGGTTACCGGCGCACCCTACTGTTAGCTCGACGCCACAAACAGTCAGTGAGCAGCGCGAGGGCACAGCGCGACCGCACACAATGCATTACATTGATAACTGTCATCACCGTGCATCAATTGCGCTACGGTTCGTTCACAGTACGTTTATCTCTGATTGGACATCACTGTCAACATTTCAGTGATATTTATAGCCATTACAATAAAAGCCAGCGCACACCAAGTACGGCAGGACAGAGATTGACCCCAAGGCTTCAAAAGGATTTCCCTTCGCGGCATTGCATATTGGAATCTGTTTCTTGTTACCACTGGCTACATAACGCTGGGAAAATATAAAATGCTTCGTCCTAAAAATAAATCTTTTTCCTTTCTCTTAAACTCAAAATGATGTGGTCGCCCTACTCCACACGGTGTTACCCAATACCGGTTATTTCCTAAATATTGGTTACCACGGTTTCATAACTTATTTATACCGGGGGATTCAGTCATGGAGAAAATACTATTTAAGAATAATTACTGCCAAGTCACTCAAAGAATTGGAACAAACTTTTAAGTACACCACTGAGGAACATACTCGTACATAGCAAGTTGTCTCCGTGCCTCTGTCCCGGCTGGCATTTGTAGATCTTTGACAGACGTTACAGGTAGCCAGTGGCCCGAAAGTCTAATCAAATCAAATCAAAGCATTTATTTCAAGTAGGCCTGTTACAGGCACTGAATTGTCGAAAAAAGGCAACAATGAAAATGTCTGGCATGTCTTACCAAGGGGTACTGACTGGGTTGTGGAGGTCAGACAACTCCATGTAAAGTATTGGTGTCAAGCTGCATTCGGTTAGACTGGATGCCGGCCCCGACATGGTTGGGAAAAGGCTAGACGATGATGACAATATTGATACCTTCGGGGGAAACCGACCTCAATACACATTAACTACATAATTATATTAACTTAATATAGGATCAGTCACATTTGGCTGGTATAGGATTATATTTAGTTGCACTTGTAAGGGAAACTACAATTATTGGCATCGCTGGAGGTAGGTACTATTCTTTTACAGCTGGTTAATCTTAGTTGACCGCAATGTAGGGGTCTAATATTAGTTTGGGTGCTTATGTCAGCACAAAGCGTCTCTTTCTGTTTCACGTGCCTTCTCGCGGGCCCCCTGTATCTCATACAACTTGTTGGCTGCATTCCTCAGAGGTCGCGCGACTCGTAAAACGTATTGATTTATTAAAAATATCATTATTGTTACGTTGCAACACGGTCATGTTTTTCAACGAGATAGCAGTCCAGTTGCGTGCGAGTGGAGAGCCCTGTGTAACTCTGTGGCTACAGGTCACGACGACACTCGTATTCAACGAGATAGCAGTCCAGTTGCGTGCGAGTGGAGAGGCCTGTGTAACTCTGTGGCTACAGGTGACGACGACACTCGTATTCAACGAGATAGCAGTCCAGTTGCGTGCGAGTGGAGAGCCCTGTGTAACTCTGTGGCTACAGGTGACGACGACACTCGTATTCAACGAGATAGCAGTCCAGTTGCGTGCGAGTGGAGAGGCCTGTGTAACTCTGTGGCTACAGGTGACGACGACACTCGTATTCAACGAGATAGCAGTCCAGTTGCGTGCGAGTGGAGAGCCCTGTGTAACTCTGTGGCTACAGGTGACGACGACACTCGTATTCAACGAGATAGCAGTCCAGTTGCGTGCGAGTGGAGAGCCCTGTGTAACTCTGTGGCTACAGGTGACGACGACACTCGTATTCAACGAGATAGCAGTCCAGTTGCGTGCGAGTGGAGAGCCCTGTGTAACTCTGCGGCTACAGGTGACGACGACACTCGTATTCAACGAGATAGCAGTCCAGTTGCGTGCGAGTGGAGAGCCCTGTGTAACTCTGTGGCTACAGGTGACGACGACACTCGTATTCAACGAGATAGCAGTCCAGTTGCGTGCGAGTGGAGAGGCCTGTGTAACTCTGTGGCTACAGGTGACGACGACACTCGTATTCAACGAGATAGCAGTCCAGTTGCGTGCGAGTGGAGAGGCCTGTGTAACTCTGTGGCTACAGGTGACGACGACACTCGTATTCAACGAGATAGCAGTCCAGTTGCGTGCGAGTGGAGAGGCCTGTGTAACTCTGTGGCTACAGGTGACGACGACACTCGTATTCAACGAGATAGCAGTCCAGTTGCGTGCGAGTGGAGAGGCCTGTGTAACTCTGTGGCTACAGGTGACGACGACACTCGTATTCAACGAGATAGCAGTCCAGTTGCGTGCGAGTGGAGAGCCCTGTGTAACTCTGTGGCTACAGGTGACGACGACACTCGTATTCAACGAGATAGCAGTCCAGTTGCGTGCGAGTGGAGAGCCCTGTGTAACTCTGTGGCTACAGGTGACGACGACACTCGTATTCAACGAGATAGCAGTCCAGTTGCGTGCGAGTGGAGAGCCCTGTGTAACTCTGCGGCTACAGGTGACGACGACACTCGTATTCAACGAGATAGCAGTCCAGTTGCGTGCGAGTGGAGAGCCCTGTGTAACTCTGTGGCTACAGGTGACGACGACACTCGTATTCAACGAGATAGCAGTCCAGTTGCGTGCGAGTGGAGAGGCCTGTGTAACTCTGTGGCTACAGGTGACGACGACACTCGTATTCAACGAGATAGCAGTCCAGTTGCGTGCGAGTGGAGAGGCCTGTGTAACTCTGTGGCTACAGGTGACGACGACACTCGTATTCAACGAGATAGCAGTCCAGTTGCGTGCGAGTGGAGAGGCCTGTGTAACTCTGTGGCTACAGGTGACGACGACACTCGTATTCACCGAGATAGCAGTCCAGTTGCGTGCGAGTGGAGAGGCCTGTGTAACTCTGTGGCTACAGGTGACGACGACACTCGTATTCAACGAGATAGCAGTCCAGTTGCGTGCGAGTGGAGAGGCCTGTGTAACTCTGTGGCTACAGGTGACGACGACACTCGTATTCACCGAGATAGCAGTCCAGTTGCGTGCGAGTGGAGAGGCCTGTGTAACTCTGTGGCTACAGGTGACGACGACACTCGTATTCAACGAGATAGCAGTCCAGTTGCGTGCGAGTGGAGAGGCCTGTGTAACTCTGTGGCTACAGGTGACGACGACACTCGTATTCAACGAGATAGCAGTCCAGTTGCGTGCGAGTGGAGAGGCCTGTGTAACTCTGCGGCTACAGGTGACGACGACACTCGTATTCAACGAGATAGCAGTCCAGTTGCGTGCGAGTGGAGAGCCCTGTGTAACTCTGTGGCTACAGGTGACGACGACACTCGTATTCAACGAGATAGCAGTCCAGTTGCGTGCGAGTGGAGAGCCCTGTGTAACTCTGTGGCTACAGGTGACGACGACACTCGTATTCAACGAGATAGCAGTCCAGTTGCGTGCGAGTGGAGAGGCCTGTGTAACTCTGTGGCTACAGGTCACGACGACACTCGTATTCAACGAGATAGCAGTCCAGTTGCGTGCGAGTGGAGAGGCCTGTGTAACTCTGCGGCTACAGGTGACGACGACACTCGTATTCAACGAGATAGCAGTCCAGTTGCGTGCGAGTGGAGAGGCCTGTGTAACTCTGTGGCTACAGGTGACGATGACACTCGTATTCAACGAGATAGCAGTCCAGTTGCGTGCGAGTGGAGAGGCCTGTGTAACTCTGCGGCTACAGGTGACGACGACACTCGTATTCAACGAGATAGCAGTCCAGTTGCGTGCGAGTGGAGAGGCCTGTGTAACTCTGTGGCTACAGGTCACGACGACACTCGTATTCAACGAGATAGCAGTCCAGTTGCGTGCGAGTGGAGAGGCCTGTGTAACTCTGCGGCTACAGGTGACGACGACACTCGTATTCAACGAGATAGCAGTCCAGTTGCGTGCGAGTGGAGAGGCCTGTGTAACTCTGTGGCTACAGGTGACGATGACACTCGTAAGCTGACTTTAAACATACTACTCAAATGATCAACTTCACAGTATACTGGCAGAATAGTCGACATTGGATCAGTTGCCAAAAAAAAACCGCCAATTTTTGAGTCAAGCGTGATGATCAAAAACAATATTGTTTTTGACAGAAAACAATATGAAAAATGTAGGAAACAGCTGTTTTTTTTAATAACCAACGCAATTTTTTTATTTGGGGAGGCGTTCAGTATGATGTTGTTGTGTGTTGTGTTCCTTCCACCTTTTATACAGACCTAACATAATAGTAAAATATGTACATACACGTTCGATGACGCGCTGGCGATGGTTCGTATCCAAGTCCAAACAATGACCTTTTTGAAGTATTCTTTAGATTATTCGTAGCGAATTCAATGCTGTGACAGTGTAACATTTTACAACTTGAGGGGTTAGCACTTAGTGATAACTGACGCTGTGTGTACCTTTGCCTAGCAATAACTAGTTCACATATTTCTCAGTATTCGAAACAGACTGAAGAACTCTGCCAGAGCCGCTCCTTTCACAAGTCGCCTAATAAAACCTACAAATGCGAACCCTATGGGCCGTGTCTGTCACCTGTGAACCTGTTGCATGCGCCAGTGGCCACCCCCTCCGCCGGCACAGGGGCGCAGGGGGTGAACCACCCTCCACCCTCTGAGGTAGCGGCACGTGACGCGAGCGAGCGACGAGCGGGCCACGTGCGGTAGAGACCACAAACTACTTGTGTGCCTGGATTTACATTGATCACACGCTCAGTGATAGAAATGTCAAAATAAATGCCTTGAATGCCTTTTATGTAGATTCACGTAAAACTGTCATTACTGTCAGCACGAACTTTAACGTTTTTCGTAACGTAAATACGTCGATGTAAATATAAAAAATTATAATATTTCATAATTTTAAGAATTTATTCATACCTATGGATGCTACTGATTGTGATCGTTGCAAACAATTTCACAAAATTTCAGTAGGACAACAAAATTGGGAATGACGGACAACATTGCAAGCTGGCCTCCAATTATACAGGGTGTAGGGGACAGCCCTCCACAAACTGACGGGGTGTTTGGGGGCATGGAGAACAGGGTGTAAAGTTCTTCATCCCCCATAGAAAAGGGAGGATCCTCCGAGCAGACGGGTGTTATGGCTGGTGGGCTACTGCCGGGCAGACGGGTGTTATGGCTGGTGGGCTACTGCCGGGCAGTTGTTGTCGGGTTCTTCTATACAGGTTGTAAACGGACCCTTGACGAAGCCGTCAACCAAGCATTCTGTACATCAAACTAAGTAACTTTACGCAAAAATTATTGCTGGGAAACGACTTACGTGTTACGGTAGGACTCAATGTAACGCACTCAAAACATAGTGCTGATGGATGGATTGAGTGGTACGGGGGTCGTAGAGATGTTTAAAGTAAAATAAAATACATTAAAAACATGTATTTAATAAAAAAAAACTTGTGAAAAAGCTGGAACTTTGACCTCCAATATCTCCGTAACTAAAAGGTTCCTAGGTATGGTCTATAACAATAAAATATATCGCAATGGCGGGGAGAACAAGTGCCTTTCGGCTTCGTTAAGGGTCTTTTTACACCCTTTATAGTTTTAAGTCTCGGATAACTTTACTGGCGCGATGTAGGATTTAGATGTATTTCGATGTTTTAGTTCATCATCGGTGTCACAGATGGCGCTGTAGTACTTTCTGTTTTCTTGCTTAGCACTCTTTGTAGTGCCGCTAAAGGTGCATTCAGCTCCTTATTTTGAATCATATTCCACCGGAATTTTTCTCAGGAAAATTTTTATTTTTATTTTTTGTTCAGTTACTATTCCTTTATTTCAATTTAAAATTACATTCCCTCTATGCAGCACTCCATTTATGTAAATAGTACTGCTAAAATCAAAAATACAAATACGGATGTTGAAATACTCCAACGAACGACGCGTGAAATCACCTATTCACTTCCTGCCATCGAACTCGTCGCGCTTGCCGTTTGCTACGTGCGTTTTGCCACGGTAAGGATACATTGCGTATGAGGAAATAAAACAAATCTCTAATGGAATCCCATAACATTACTAAATAATTTATTGTACCGGTCAACTTAGTATGATATATGTACGGGATTCACCCCATCAGCTTGTGGAGGGCTGTCCCTAACACCCTGTATGTAACTCCGTAGGGCGCTAGGCCAGCTCAAGCTGTTTTTTTACTAGTGCGCAGTGTGGCCACGCGACTGACATGCAGGCGACAGATCCAGTAATCGTCTTTACACTTTGTATAATCAATGCATTTAACTGTTAGCACCTTATGGTTCATGTTTATTTGCACCTTATTATTGTTCCGACACTTACGTATTGCCAATATTTTGAAAGAAAATGACAGTTTGAAAAGGAATTTTTTTGGAACTTGCTAAACATTTTCGCTACTTGACTGTGCAGTACTGTGATTTTAGTTTCACAGAGGAAAACAAGCTTTATATTTAAGTGCATACGGTATATCGTATCAAGTGTTGTAACCCGCTCCCGCCCCGCTCGTATCGTACTCTCTCCCTTGATCTCTATCCATGCGTCTCACAAGATATTACGTAAATAAACGGCGCTCAGTGACACAGGGTGCTCCGTGCTGTACGCGCCACACGCCGGGGTGAACTTACTGTAAACACAGCCCAGACTACAGAGTGAACATACTCTATACACAAATGACGCCAGGACGCATCGTATAGTCGATCAGAACTGTGAGTACTATTCAGATTGTTTTGATAGCCAAATACGTGTCACACGATAGTGTGGTTAGGGAGCAACCCTGTACCGAAATACGGTTGTTATGTTATGTTGTTATGTAGAAGTTAACTATAATTAAACACTTGTACATATTCTGCAATTACGTTACAGTAATACATTCTTGTGGTACATTGCTAGGAATCTCATGCGAATTCGGTCAAATTTGTAAGTGTATTGTTGATATACATCTATCAAGAGCTTCTCAGTAGGAGCCACGGAGTCTGGAGGACCCGTGTGATGGCAATAAGCTCGCCCTCAATTACATAGGACTCAAACATAACTGGTGAGACATGTGAGTGTACTATTAGGGACACCGTGTACCTCTGCCTAGCCCTTCATTACATTGTAAAATATATAGTTGTTATTTATTGTGTGCCTTTGACTATTTATTTCAGTCCAGGGGTTATTAGTTTGTATTGATTTCGTTAAAACTTTAATTACATAATGATTGTGTGCCTCGCAACTGGAGCCCTAGCACAAGCGCGCGGTGTAAACGTAACGTCAATACGTTGGTCTCGTGGTCGCAGTCGCTGCTGCTAAGCATGTCTTGGGTGCGATGCCCGGGCCGGGCAATACGTCAGTGGGTTTTTCCCTCATTTCTGAGGGAAAAATTCCTCACTATCAGTCTGGAACTTTAAAATAGAAAAGAACAGAAAGAACAACATACATCTCGCCCCTACTACATCGCATTTAAACAAAACTGTTGGAGTATTATTTCAGCCTAACTAAACTGCTCTGTAAGAGCCTAAGGGGATTACAGGCGTGATGTTATGTTGATGTTGATTTTCTGTAAAAATAAAACTAAAAAAATAGAGGTCCAACAGCACTACCCCAACAGACTCCCGCACAGATAAAATATGGTGGTGGTATCAGGTATGGTGGTTCGTTAAGGTTATTATTTTAGGAGCTAAGTACCTGTTGGTTCAAAGATAACTTCATTAATTCGCGTGATTCCTTCGCTAGGGTTCTCCTACACGACAGTACACGCAACATGAAACACACTCGGTTTACCAATAACCGCGTTAGGCAGGTAGGTCGAGGCACTCAAAGGGCAGAGGCAGATCTGATTGACCTAGTTTACACATTAACGCCTGACCGAAATACATTAGCAACGATTACTTGGTCTACGTTGAGGCTACAGCCTTTTATGTTTTTTGTAGGCGCTTTTACATTGGTTTGTGATGTATGATTGATATTTGTAATCTGTATCTATTTACATATAATAAAATTGTAACAGGCCGATGTCTGTATATTGAAGATATTGAAAAAATATATATATATAGGTGTCTTTATTAGAGCAACAGAAGCCAAACCAACAGTTATTAGTATTTCGCTGTACTGTTAGATGCTTAACTTAAAATATTGGCTACTTTAGATATAGTTTTGGACCCGGTAGGTTCCGAACTACTGATCCGATGCCGAAAATTCTTTCACTACAAGGAAACTACATTATCCCCGAGTATATATTTAATACACTCCCGTGGGAAGATTTCCCATCACAACCTGAGTGAGGTCACGGGCAAAAGCTTGTTACTATAACTAATAGTTATGGATTTTATAGAGTAAAATAAAATTGAAGTAGCAAGAAAAGCTGATATGTAGTGCTTGGCAGCAGCTTATTGTTCCAGCGGCAATCTGAATGTTTGATTCTGTGTGAGAACTAGTGGGAACGAACCTTTCAGTAACCACACTGCTTGGTGAAGTGATTAACGGAAATATTGGGTCCATTCGGTATTACGTCATCAACTTAGCCTTATTTTTAACTAAAGGATTCGATCCCGGTCCTTTTTTCTAATCCCGGTATTTAGGATGTATCTACAGTTAATCCCGGGATCCCGGAATGTATTGGTAATCTTCTTTATCGTGTGGTTAGTGCCTAACCTGTCAGTTGTTTGGTATTAAGTTTATGCAGAGTGCAACATCGGATTTAATGAATAAAAGATGGACAATTGGAAAGCGTTTTTATTTTATTACAAAGCATGGTGTCAGGTGTAAAACTAAGAAAAAAAACACAATTTTGGCATTTCTTCTGTGTCCTGAGACTCTTACGTGTACCCAGTGTGGAGACAAGTATTAAAAACAACACAATGGACGGTATAAAACCTCCAAGAAACCTAGAGCTGACAAGTGAAAATGCCAACTGGAAAAAGTTTAGGCAATTTTTTTCAATTTATCTGGAAGCCGCGGGCCTGGAAAAGGCCACGGAACAGAAAAAATAGCCCTGCTCCTTATCTGTGCCGATGAGGAAGCTAAAGATGTGTACAACGTAAATTCCAAAAACTTGCTCACGTTAGAGTCCTTACTTGGGTATTTTGACGAGTAAACAGAACCGCGGAAAAATCTAGCTTAACATACCTACGAGTTATACCTCTTGCAGAGTTACCTCTGCTTTTTAGCCTATTTGCTAAAACATCAAAGCCATATTCTTATTTTAAAATTGTCAATTCTAGATTCAAAATTTAAAATATTTAGGACACATTGTTTGATTTCATTTTTTTTCTCAGTCATGCACTGGATGTTGATAAATGAACTTCCTAATATTTTAACGAAAATTATGCCTAAATTTGTAAAATAATTTTGATAAGCATGTTTTATCAGTTTGGTACGTATTGTTAATTTTTGATTCTTCTTTTGCAAAGTCCATTTTTTCGATTTTTCTCTTTCCGGAGGCTCAATCCTTAAAAAACTGGTTTTTGTAACCAAATTTTTCATTTGTCTCAGGTTTGAAACCAGTGGATTAAAGTCCGTTTTTTTTTTACCTTTTCCGGGTACCCTATTCCAAAATTTGAAGAAATTCACTTCTGGGAACAATTTTACAATAATTCGACGATTCAACCCGTTGGGACTCCGAGTGGAGAGTTGATCTGCTCAACAGACTAGAAGAAACTTGACGTGACACTACTCATTTTATTTTATTAACCTGTTTTTTAAAATTCAATTTCATTAGAATGAGTTAACAGATTTCTTTATATATAAATTGTCCAAGACGAAATATATTTAATAATTGCAGAGGTACTGAAGAATATCAACTAAATTTTATGTACTATAATTGGAATTACATATTAATACATAGGTTTTCTATGTAATCCTTATCATCCATTTTAATACCGTTCTAATATAAAAGATTTTTTATCTCGAGAAGCTTCTCATAATAAAACCTCTTATTTTTTAAATTTACAGTGCATTAAACTAAAAATATTTATAATTTTTTTACTCTTTTCAATATTGTTCATTACATTTTAGTTTTGTTTCAATTATTCTATTATATTTTTACAAAAATGAAGTGAATCCATTTTTTTTATTTATAACTCGACACTCTGCAATATATATAGACAAGAAGAAGACGAGCCTATTGACCACTTTGCTACCAGGTTAAGGAGTAAAGCTTGTAAGTGTGAATTTGATACGATAGAAAATGGACTCGTCACAATCAAGCTAATAATGGTGTGAGAGAAAAATCTGTCAAGGAGAGATTGTTGAGAGAAGAGGAACCGAATTTAGAAAAAGCGTTACGAATTTGTCGGGCTTCAGAAGCTGGTAAAGAACAGGTGGAAACATTAGAGAAGGAAACTAGTGAATGTATGAAAATACATAGATGCAGTAAAAAGCAGCAATACAGGGACGAGACCAAAAGAAATTAATTGTGGAAGAATTCACGAGTTAAAAAACTATCCAGCATATGGAAAAAAACTGTAAAATATGTGAAAAATTAAATCATAGTCATTTAATTTTTCACATATTTTATTGCTGCAGTTTGCAGGAATAAAAACAACGATTATAAAAAAAGCGAAGATAATGTACATGCTAGAGGAAGAAAGTAACAGCAGTGATTTTGAGTATGATTGTAGTAGCATCATGACAATAGACAGCTTCAAGTCACAATGCAAAGAAAAAATATTGATGGAACGCAGGTGGAATTCTAAATGAACACCTGAGCTGACTGCAACACGCTACCGTTGGAGTTATTTAATAAAATAAGAGGAAACAATACACTGAGTGAGTTTCAGACTATTTGGTGTTGTACAATGGAGATAAGCTAAATACTATAGGAAGCGTTGAATTGTTTTATGGGCATGCTGTGTTCTCCTATAATTGAAGGAACACACCTAAAAGAACATTTGTAATACTGTGTCCTATATTGTCTGTGTGTATTCTTTATTTTATTTATTTGGATCTCCAAGATCCAAATAAATAAATAAATAAATAAATAAATTGGATTGTGTCATCCGTAGAAATAAAGAAACAGTTAAATTTAATGTTATAGATCTGCCAGTGAAACCGGTTCTGGGGTTAGCAGACTGTAGTATCAGGCTCAACTTTGTGAAACGAATTGAAGAAATAACACAGTCCAACTCAGACGAAGAAGAATTCATAAAACAAAATAAAGATGTGTTCACAGGCCTAGGTAGTATAGCTAGATATAAAATTAAGTTAAGCGATGATGACAAAGTATTAAATAAAAATACAATAACATTGGTAGACAGCGTAAACTTCTTAGGTATTCACATTGACGAAAGGCTAAACTGGAAAAAAGAATTGACAACTATAGAAAGCTCAATTAGCTCAGCTTGCTATGCCCTAAGAAGTCTTCGAGATGTGATCGCTATTGAGAAATTAAAAGTGGTCTATTACTCGCTTGTAGAGTCAAAACTTAGGTACAGCATCACTCTATGGGGAGGTAGTTACGCGTACAATATAGATACTGCTTTCATTATACAAAAAAGAGCCATAAGAACCATGGTGAGAATTCCACAGTGGGTATCCTGTAAGGGGTACTTTACAGAACTTCAAATATTGACGGTCCCTTGTTTCTATATTTTAGTTCTTCTTACAGATCTTATGAAAAAGCTGCAGAACTTTGCTACACTAGAGGATAGAAGTAAGCGAGAAGCTGTTAGGCGTAGAGACTTACAAAATAAGATACAACCTCATCTAAAAGTAGTAACTCATGTTTAATAAACTACCGGTACATTTAAAGTCGATTTACAACTTAAATCAGTTTAAGCAGCATTTAAAATCTTTTTTAATAGAAAAGTGCTACTACACCCTTGACGAGTTTCTCTGTGACAAATACAACTAGACTTTAATTATATACTTACTATTTTTATTGTGACCTTTATATGAAATTGATTATTTATGACCTTTCTGATTATATGATATTGATTATTCTGATTTTTGACATTTGTATGGGAATCAGTATCACATTTATTTTATTTTATTATGTAACTTAATAGTAGGGGAATTGAAAATGTTTTAGTTTTTTTTGGTTACTGTTATAATAATGATTGCTACTGTAATTTTTTTAATTTTATAATTTTGTGAAACATTTCGATACAATGTAAAAATTGTTACATGAAATAAATGAAATGAAACGATGCGCAACCTGTAATAAAATCAATAAGAAGAGTACCACATTCTAGAAAAGACAAACTAAAAGAAACGTTAGATAACTATGAGAGGAGGAATATAATACAAAAAGTTGTAGGTCCGACTACATGGTGCAATTTCTTAGTGATTGTGGAAAAACCTGATAAATCACTACGACTTTGCTTAGGCCCAAAAGAACTAAATAAAAACATTCTTTGAGAAAATTTTCAAATTCCATCTCCAGAGGAAATATACAATAACCTGTCAGAGAAAGAGGTATTTACTGTTTTAGACGTGAAAGATGGATTTTTTCAGATCTTATTAAGTGATAAAGTAAAACTGTGCACATTTGGTACTCCATGTGGTAGATACCGATTTAAAAGGATGCGATTTAGGATTTCCTCCGCACCGGTGGTTATGCAGAAAATGAACAATCGCATATTCAGGGACATACAAGGAGTACAACTGTATTATGATGATTTAATAATAGTTGGAAAGGACAAAACAACGATACGCGCCGTGTCCAGAAGTACTGCTTTCTGAATCAAGCCCTTGATCCAGCTGCCAAGCGAGAGCCTCCTCAGATGTTGGTCGAGGCTATTGGCTGTTAAGTCATTGGGCGACACGACTATCGGCACAATGACTGCTGTACTCACGTCCCACATGTCGACAATTTCGCGAGCCAGATCTAAATACTTGAATTGTTTGTCTTTCTCTGCTTTCACGAGGTTCTCGTCATGCGGAACCGTTAAATCAACAATCATTGCGCGACGCTCCAATCGATCTATCACCACAATGTCAGGTTTATTGGCAACAATAGTCCTGTCAGTGACGATAGATCGATCCCAATACAACGATGATATTACCATCATCGAGAACTGGGTCGGGCGCAGTATGGCACTTCTGATTCCACAAGGTTGTACTTCAAAGCAAGTTGCTGGTGGATAATCCTGGCAACGAGGTTGTGTCTATGCAAGTACTCTCCGTTAGCCAGACGAGAACACCCAGAAATAATGTGTCGGATCGATTCTCCCGGACGGTGGCATGCCCGACATATGTCAACCGTGCCATCCTTCACAATGAATTTCCGGTAGTTATTCGTCATCATAACTTCGTCCATTATTGCACAGACAAAACGAATAGGTCACCGAAGCGCAGCCAAGATACGGACGCTAAGAAGTCTACATCGGGCCCATGGAGGGCCCGGTAAAAGCGTCCGTAAAGCCCTTGCCCTGCCATACCTTCTTGCGATCATTAGTGTCTAATACTCTAGGTTTACGCCAGTTTTCGTTAGCCAGGGAGAGCGGGGTGAGGCCCTAGTCCACTGAGACCACATCTCGGTGCATCCCCACGTCGGTTTCTAGGAAGTATTCGCTGAGACTGGGTCTTAGCATTTAAGAAGCCACGACCCCCGCACTTCCGCGGGATATACAGTCTCATCACCGACGACCGTGGGTGATGCATTCGATTTGCGGTCAGCAGTGCGCGGACCCTCCTATCCAGGGCATCAAGTTATTACTATAAAGAAACTTAGTGTCAAGTGATTAACTATTAATCTTATCTTACTACTATTATAAATGCGAAAGTTTGGATGTATAGATGGATGTTTGTTACTCAATCACGCCAGAACGGGTTAACGGATCTGGATGAAATTTGGCACATAGATAGACTATAGTCTAGAATAACACAAAGGCTAAATATTATTGCGCTAATAACTTGAGGGGATGAGCAATATAGCATTGTGTCCATATTCTTCAACTGTTTGACAACTGCACAACTGACAACTGTCATAACATGCATTAGAATAGACCATGTCACCGGTGTAAGTGGCTTGACGATTCAGCCACCTCCCTGTACACTAGGGTTCGCAAGTTCGAATCGCTGCCAGTATCCACTTTTTGTGAATATTTTGTTTTTTTTTATTCTGTAAGATTACCAAAAATAATAAACATGGTTCGCGGGTTCGATCCTCAACCGGTTTTCGTTTTGTTTTATTTTAATGCTTTATGATTTTCAAATAATTTTATTATACTACTTTTAGTTTTTATAACCATTCTAAAAACATTTAAACACTCACCGGTTCTACGATGCTCCAGAGTCACGCTCATATTTGGAAAGGGCAGGAGGGGTATCACTTTGACATCCATTTAATTAATCCAGCTACTAGCCGTCCAATACCAAACAAAAAGCTATCCTTCATGAACGCGTTCCACATGATGTTCCGGCGAAACGATTTTAATTTACTACTGCGGTGTAGGCAACTTTTGCTTCAATTTCTGGTGGACATGTATGTCAAAATAGAGAGTGAGCGCTTGAGGTACACAGCGCTTAATCAGACTAGGCTGCGAGCAGAGAGCTACATACATTTACAGGATGCCATAAGAACCGATGGTAATGTCGACCCCAACAATTTGGGTCAAATGAGTACACACCAGGTGCGGGGCCCGACATGTTTCCAGATGCTTAAAACCGTAGATAGTCAAGAGCGAGTAACGTTCAGGGAAGCATGTGAAGCACGTGGGCTATTAGAAAATGACAATCATAGGACGAAACTACGGCGGAAGCTGTTCTTTTTCGCTCATCAGCCAAAGTTAGGAACCTGTTCGCAATTTTAGTGAGCACTTGCGGACTATCAAACCCCCTCCAGCTGTGGGATAAATACAAGGACGCTTTATCAGAAGATATCGCGCATAGGCAGGATGACGCTCACAATGACCTAATCATTAAGGAAAGTTTGGTACTGATTGAGGATAAAATGATTTCCATATCTGGAAAATGTCTCGCTGATTTCGGCCAACCCACACCGCAGCGAAGAGGGGAATTGTCAAGCGATGTTGTGAACGAGCTAAACTACGATACCGTGGTTTTAGAAGCGCTGTTTTATAATTAATCAAAATAATTAAGTGATACTGATTAAGATTTCACAGACAGGCAATAGATGGCGCTGCTGATCTCGATAATAATAATAATAATAATAATATGATCATCCTGTCAGTGATGATGGATCAATCCATCATCACTGACAGGACTATTGTAGCCAATAAGCCTGATATAGTGGTGGTGGATCGATCAGAGCGGCGCACAATGATTGTTGACATAACGGTCCCGCATGATGAGAACCTCGTGAAAGCCGAGAAAGATAAGAAAATCAAGTATCTTGACTTGGCTCGCGAGGTTGTCGACATGTGGGATGTGGACTCAGCGATCATTGTGCCGATAGTCGTATCAGCCCATGGCTTAATTGCCAAGAGCCTCGACCAATACCTGAGGAGGCTCTCGTTAGGCAGCTGGATCAAGGGCTTGATTCAGAAAGCGGTACTTTTGGACACGGCTCGTATTGTTAGGAGGTTCCTCTCCCTGGAGCCCTGACCGCCGGTAGCTTGGACCCTGTTCCCGATACCGGTGGGCTACAATTTTTTATATTTTTAAATGTTTTTTTATATATTTTTTTTAAGGAATATTTAAAAATGTAAAATAATTTGTAAAAATTTAAATAAAGGAAATAATAATAATAATAAGCCCCCTAAACAACCACACGTCCTGATTGACCATCTAATCACGTGGGGGGCGGACACACGAATGAGAAATTACTGGCGTGGCTAACGTGGCTCTGGAAACCCACTAAAAATGGAGACTCGTTCAAAGAAAAAACGTATAGGACCGCTGCCCGGGGGCGATCGCCGGGGCGCACCTGGAGCTGACGCTGGGTGTCTCAGCATGCGAACCGTCAGCGGTGAGGAGTTGAACAGGCGGGCTCCCACCGACAAAGATACTACAGCCGAAATCATTGACGATGGTGACAGACTGACGGACAGGACAGACACCCCTGTAGAACCGTATAGTCCAAGCACAGTCTCATACACACCTTCTAGGCGATCATCACCATCTATACCATCGTCACCAACACTTTCATCACCCCCCATTATTAGTTTAAATACAGTCACACCCACTCCGACTTTGAGTGTTACGCGGGGGGTATCTACCTTTTTGCCCGCGTCCACCAAGGCTGGAAAAGCAAGAGTTCGCATGAAATGGAGTAAAGAAGTAAATCTATTTATCATGCGAACCTACTTTTATATCACTAAATTAGAGACCGACATGACCACCTATAGACAACAATTGCATGAGCTTTTTACACGACAATATCCCGAGATAAGCGTATCAGAACAGAGAATTTCAGATCAGAGAAGAGCTATAGTTAGAAATAAGCTTTTATCTCAAGAAATAATAGACCAAATAAAAGAAGAGACTCGAATACAACTAGAATTAGATGAAAATGCTACACAACTATCACAAAACATAACCGATATTGCCCAACAACCACAAACACAACCATATATAGAATTACAATCTAGTATTCAAACTCAACTATACAATCAGTCGCAAGCTAACACGCAAACATCACACACATCCACACAAACTGAATACATAACCATTACGCTAGAAAATGATATTGAGACCTTAGTCGTCGAAAATCATAACCTAAACACAGATACATACATCCAAGAAATACATGATAAATTCAGAACAACCCTCGCACAATACTCTGGGATGGACCCAGCAATTCGACCAAGGCTACCTAAACTCCGATATAGCCCTAAACTTTTCCGCTTAGTTAACTTATTTAATGAAAACATACTAAACCAGTTTATTTCCGACGAAACACAACTTATTGATATACACACACTTATATATTGCACTGCAGTAGTTATATCTGAAGAACTTAATTTTAAAATCACACAAAACACGGGAAACATAAGACCAAAAGAGAATATCAAGCCAGCATGGCAACAGAGGTTAGAAAGAGATATAGAAAAATTAAGAGCAGATATTGGTAGACTTACACAATACATTAACAACAACAGATCAAGTAAAGTGGTTAGGAGAGTTGAGGCTATTTTTAGAAGCCATTTGATCCATACGAGGCACGAGCATAACAACAGAAAACCAGAGGAGTTCTTAGACACTATAAAACAAAAGTTAGCGCTTAAAGTTCATAGGCTCAGAAGATACAAAAAAGCACAACAGCGCAAAAACGATAATGCCATATTTGCCACCAATGAAAAAATATTCTACAGAAACCTAAACAAACCAAACACTGACACAAATTACGACACTAACACAGACACACCTACAAAAGAACAATTAGAAACATATTGGTCTAGTATTTGGGAAGAACAAGTACGACACAATGAAGAAGCGACATGGATAACGGAGGAAGAAACAAAATGGAGAGCAATACATGAAATGGAGTTCGTAGAGATTACAGAAGCCGATATCACTCATATAACAGGCAGATTACATAATTGGAAATCTCCTGGTATAGACAAAGTACACAATTTTTGGTTCAAAAAGTTAACTTCATTATACAAACCAATAGCAAGAAATTTAACACAAATCATATTAGGGCAACAAAATATACCAGAATTTATTGCAACGGGCATAACATACATGCTGCCTAAAACTAAAAATTCACCACACCCTTCCCAATACAGACCAATCACATGCTTACCTACAATATATAAAATATTAACATCAGCAATAACAACGAAAATCAACAAACACATTGAACACCACAACATCATGGCAGAGGAGCAGAAGGGATGCAGACGGGGCCACATGGGATGCAAAGAACAGTTAATAATAGACTCCACTATTCATAAACATGCCACCACAAAGAATAGAAATCTTCATTGCACCTATATCGACTACAAAAAAGCCTTTGACAGTGTTCCTCACTCTTGGTTGATTCAGATACTAAAAATTTATAAAGTAAATTCAAAAATAATAGACTTCTTATGCAACATAATGTCACAGTGGAAAACCACACTTCACTTAAATTGTAATCGCAATAATGTTACTACGCGAGAAATATATATCAAGAAAGGTATCTATCAAGGTGACTCTCTAAGTCCCCTGTGGTTCTGTCTAGCACTAAACCCCCTGTCTAATCTGCTGCAGAGCTGCCGAGCCGGATATTGTCTCAAACACACTACATCACAAGAACAACTACAAGAACAAACAACAATTTCACATCTTATTTACATGGACGATATTAAACTATATGCACAAACTGAAAAAGATATGAAGAAACTAGTAGAAGCTACAACAGAGTTCAGCCAAGATATAAATATGCAATTTGGTCTGGATAAATGTAAAACACTTCACATCATACGAGGCAAGATACGACCCGGCAACTATTTAGTAAATAACACAGACACCATAACAGCGATGGAACCGTCTGACTTGTACAAATATTTAGGGTACACACAATTGAAGGGACTAGATCACGTTAGAATTAAAGAAACGCTTACTGCAGAGTTCAAGAGGAGACTTAACGCTGTATGTAAAACCCAATTGTCTGGCAAAAATCTCATCAAGGCCTTGAATACATTTGCTATCCCCATATTAACGTATTCATTCGGAGTGATTAAATGGACAAAAACAGACACAGAACAATTAGAACGAACTACACGCACCACTCTTACAAAACATAATAACTTACATCCTAAATCTGCCATAGAGAGACTCACCATTAAAAGACAAAACGGAGGGAGAGGCCTAATAGACATCAAACACCTATGGCGCAAACAAGTTTGTAGATTAAAAACATTCTTTCACACAAAATCCCACTCTAGTAACATACATAAAGCCATAGTCCAAAATGATTACAATTACACCCCACTTAATTTAAATGAACAATCAGATACCTCACACATTGCTACTGAAGACCCGCAGACACAAAAAATTGATGACTGGAAGAAAAAAGTTCTTCATGGCCGACATCCTCATGACCTAGAACAATCACACGTCAACAAAATTGCCTCAAATAAATGGCTTAAAATAGGTAATTTATTCCCAGAAACTGAAGGATTTATCATTGCTATACAAGACCAGATTATTAACACCAAAAACTATAGAAAATTTATTATCAAAGATCCTTCAGTAACAAATGATAAATGTCGCAAGTGTCACACGCAACCCGAAACCATCCAGCACATAACAGGAGCATGCACCACTCTCACGCAGACCGACTACACACACAGGCACAATCAGGTGGCAAATGTTATTCACCAAAGATTGGCAGTCCAATACTCACTCATACAAGACACTAACACTCCATACTACAATTACACACCACAAGTTACCCTCGAAAATGATACTCATAAACTTTACTACGACCGCGCCATTCTCACCGATAGGACAATTCACTATAATAGACCGGATATAATATTACAAGATAAAATAAATAAAGTCACTTACTTAATAGATATCGCAGTTCCCAACACACACAACATACAAAAAACAATCACCGAAAAAATTAGTAAATACGCAGAACTCAAACAGGAAGTAACAAGAATATGGCGCCAGGAAAAGATTTATGTGGTCCCGATAGTCCTCTCTACAACAGGTGTTATCCCAAATCACCTACTCCATAGCCTCAAATTACTAAGTCTTAAAGAAACGCTCTATATCACCCTACAAAAAGCTGCAATTTTAAATACATGTCGAATTGTCAGAAAGTTCATGCAAATAGATGAAAATGAAATAGGGCCTCACCACAACACACCCTAAAGATAACACACGACACGCTGCATTTACTTTGGTTTCGACCCGTAAATGTAGTTGGAAATACCAGTAAGCTGAGAAGCAAAAGCACATCCCAATAATAATAATATAGTAATAATCTGTGGCTCGGATGTCAAATTGACGTGACAAAAATTTTTTCATCAAACCGATTTAATTTAATATTTTTACCAAATTACCCCAACGAAACGAATTAATTGAAAGAAATAATGAAGAAAAGAAAAAAAAAACTTATAACAACAAAACAAATTATATGGAACACACCAAAAATGGAAAATAGGGGAAAACACACTGAAAAACAATTGTCATAAGTCACCAATGATTACAAGAAGCCGAGCCAAACAGTTACAAGAGGCACACACACCATCTCCGGGCTCGTCGCTCAGCTCCGCCTCGCAGCCGCCGCGACGCGCCACATCTGTGAGCACCGTGTCGCCGGTCGCTGCAGTTGCGTCGAGCTCGAGCGACGAGTTTTTCTCCCCGCCGTCGACTCCACCACCATCACCACGACGACGAGGAAGAGGACGGCCACCAGCGGGCTTGGGACCTCGAGGCCAACCGGCCCCGAACAGGGTCCCCGCTGCCGGTGGAAATGTGTCGCGCATGCGATGGACTCAGTCCATTAATGAACAAGTCATGCGCGCATATTATGGGGCTACAGAGGGGGGAACTAACCTCACTGCATACCGTGTTGGGATGCTGTCTCTGTTCCAGGTACTTGAACCAACCATCAACGTCTCGGCCCAACGACTGTCGGATCAGGTGCGGGTTATCCAACGCAATCACATGTTGGACGACGCCGTACTTGATAGGCTGCGCTCAGAGGTACTGAGCAACCGTATTGTCTTTACTCCGGCACAAACCGCGGTGCAAGCGTCAGTTATTGACGCAACCCCACCGCGGTTCAACCCAGCTGTTGTAGAGGAAGATGATAGGGTTGCTGTGGTAAGTAGCCAGTGCAACGACCGATTGAGGAGCGCTTTGGAAGATGCGCTTCGCGAGTATCGTTCTACTCCTACTGAACTTAGACCCCGATTACCACGGTTACCCATGCATAATAAAAATAGGGCGCTGGTGTGTGCCTTGGACTCGCAACTCAAGAATTTATTCGAGAGCAGCGAGAACCTCGTTGATACACACTCGATCCTGTACTGTGGGGCTGTTGCGGCATGTCGTTTAGCTAATGTCAAGTTTCCAAATTGTGACGTAGCTACTCGACCAAAACCAGCCGTACCAGCCTGGCAGCGTAGGATCGAGTGCCGCATCGACGGGGCCAGGGTACTCATCGGCAAACTACACTGCTTCAGGGAGGGCAATACACGACCACGTGTGATGCGTTTTGTAAGGCGGGCATTCTCGGGGACTGGAATCAGTCCTCAAGAATACATGTCCCGTGTCACAGAGCGCATCGACTTCCTGAAGCAGAAAGTTTATGCATGGGCGAACCGTATTCGGAGGTATAAGCGGCGGGTTGATCGATACTCACAGAATCGCATGTTCCAGAGCGATGAGAGGTGGGTATACAGAGCTTGGGAGCGACCTGACCAGAATATGACAGACATGTGCCGCCCGGATGATGCTGCTACGAGTTCTTTCTGGCGCAGCATCTGGTCGGTACCCGTCTGTCATACTGAGGCTGACTGGATGCGTGATGTCGAGCAGGTGTGTGAACCTATCCCAGAAATGGAGCCAATTTTGATAACACCTTTAGATGTAGCCAGAGCAGTTCGTCCGTTACCGAATTGGAAATCACCGGGACCGGACGGACTGCACAACTTCTGGCTCAAATGGCTTAGCAGTTCACACACTTGCCTGGCATCCCAATTCCAGTCATCCTTAGAGTCTGGGTCCCTACCGCAGTTTTTAACAACAGGCGTTACCCACCTGCTCCATAAGTCAGGTAGTCCCGCGGAACCCAAAAATTATAGACCGATCACGTGTTTGTCTACGGTCTATAAACTTCTTACATCCATTTTGAGAGCTAAAATTAATACACACATTGACAAAAACTCCATTATGTCTGCCTCTCAAAATGGATGTAGGAATGGGTCCCGCGCCACTAAGGAGCTACTCCTCATCGACATGGCCATTAGCCAACAGGTTCGTCGATCCCGCAAGGATCTGTCTACATGCTGGATAGATTATAAGAAGGCCTACGACTCGGTGCCACATACATGGCTCATGAGGGTGCTGGAGTTGTACAAGATAGATGCAACTCTACGCACCTTCCTTGAGTCGTGTATGGGGCAATGGAGGACGGTCCTTCGATATCCAGGATGTCGACAGATCCAGGGGAACGATGAACCTGTATGGATTAAACGGGGAATATTCCAGGGCGACAGTCTGAGCCCACTTTGGTTCTGTCTAGCCCTGAATCCTCTGAGCACATTGCTGGAGGATTCAGGTCTAGGCTACCGGTTGAGGAGAGGTGGTCAGGTCATATCTCACCTTCTTTACATGGATGATCTGAAACTCTTTGCCCCCAACAAATTGCAACTGATGGAGCTACTGAAAGTAACTGAAACTTTCAGTAGCGCCATCAGGATGGAATTTGGTGTGGACAAATGTGCAGTCATGTATGTAAAGCAAGGGGAGATTATGGAATCCGAGGGAATTCAGCTCTCGGATTCCATACACCTGAGAACCCTTTCCTCAACCGAAAGCTATAAGTATTTGGGTATGTCGGAAGCGTTAGGCATTAACGTAACTGACATGAAGCAATCGTTGAAGGAGCGCTTCTTTGGACGCCTGAACAAGGTATTACATAGCCTTCTTTCAGGCGGAAACAAGGTGCGCGCCTTCAACGGTTGGGTCATGCCGGTTTTAATGTACTCTTTCGGCGTACTCAAATGGACTCAGACCGAACTCGATGCCCTGGATAGGAGAGTTCGTACACTGCTTACCGCAAACCGGATGCATCACCCACGATCATCAGTGATGAGGCTGTACATCCCGCGGAAGTGTGGGGGTCGAGGGTTTTTAAACGCGAAGTCCCTTCACAACCGCGAGATGTGCAGTCTCAGAGAATATTTTTTAAAAGTCGAGGTGGGTATGCACCGAGATGTGGTCGCAGTGGACAAGGGACTCACCCCGCTGTCCATGGCTAAAGAGAACTGGCGCAAACCTGAAGTACTTACTACCGATGACCGCAAGGAAGTATGGCAAGGCAAGGAGCTTCACGGGCGCTTCTACCGAGCTCTTCATGGGCCCGATGTAGATTTTCTAGCGTCCGTGTCCTGGTTACGTTTCGGCGATCTCTTTGGAGAAACTGAAGGTTTTGTCTGTGCGATTATGGACGAAGTTATGTTGACGAACAACTATCGGAAATATATTATGAAGGACGGGACGGTTGACGTGTGTCGGGCATGCCACCGTCCGGGTGAGTCTATCAGACATATTATTTCTGGTTGTTCTCGTCTGGCTAACGGCGAGTACTTGCACAGGCACAACCAAGTAGCCAGGATTATTCACCAGCAACTTGCCTTGAAATATAAACTTGTGGAATCTGAGGTACCGTACTACAAGTATGTGCCCGACCCAGTTCTCGAGAAAGACCATGTTACGCTGTACTGGGATCAGTCTATCATTACTGACAGGACTATTGTCGCCAATAAGCCTGACATAGTAGTGATAGACCGATCAGCGCGCCGCGTAATGATAGTCGATGTTACCATCCCGCATGACGAGAACCTCGTGAAAGCTGAGAAAGAGAAACAAATAAAATATCTCGACTTGGCACACGAGGTTGTCGACATGTGGAATGTGAACTCGGCTATCATTGTGCCGATCGTCGTGACGGCCAATGGCCTTATAGCCAAGAGCCTCGATGACCATCTTTCGAAGCTCTCCTTAGGCGGTTGGATCAAGGGCCTGATTCAGAAGGCAGTACTCCTCGATACGGCTCGTATTGTGAGGAGGTTCTTGTCTCTGGAGCCCTAACCACCGGTAGCTTGGACCCTGCTCCCGCTACCGGCGGACCACTATTTTTTATATTTTTAAATGTTTTTTATATAGTTTTTGTTAAGAAATATTTAAAAATGTAATAAGTATGTTAGAGAATAAATAAAGGAAATAATAATAATAATAATTCATTTATTTGCCTGAAACATAAACTGAACAAACGATACTTAATATTAGTTAATACCCACTCACAGGCGTATTATAATAGTTGCAACAGTATCTCACAGATGGCAGGATTATCGTTTATGACGAATAATAATTATAAGTTGGTTATTAATTAGATTGACTCATAATCTTGGCAAATAGACACTCTTGCAGCGACATATATGATATAAAAGCTTCTCGCGAGATTTAAGTAGGTATTCGTATTTACTTAGTTTGAAAAAAAAACAATCAGATCAAGTTATTTAATTTACTTATTTATTTATACAGGTCAATCTGGCGACAAGCTTTTAGATCATATAAATTATTTAATGACGTTATAAGTTGATAGTAAAAGTTTTGAAGGAAAAGTTTAAATTCGTATTATTTTAGCGCATTTCAATAAAAGCTTGTTTTTAAAAAAGTTTTTTTCTTTTAATTTATTTATTCTCTTTTTAGTATTTCTTTTAACTCGCATTCGTGTTCTCAGCAAGTCCTTTCATTTGATACCCATATTGTAGGAAAGCATAAAAAACGTAGTCCGCCATCTTTAGAAGTCCGCCATATTGGTTTTAGAGTGACGTCACTTTATTATTCGAGTTATTCTCAGCAAGCCTTATCATTTGATACCCATATTGTAGGAGTGCATTAAAAATAACTAGTCTGCCATCTTAGGTGTTCCACATGTTGGATTTAGAATGACGTCACATAGCTAACCATGCATTGTCATCCAAACTTAACGTGTATACAAAATTTCACCTCAATCGGTTGAAGATATCTATTTCAAAATTGAATTGCAACATTCCACCCGAACTAACATAGTAAGTTAAATACAAGCTTGTAAAATATCGCAATAGCGAGATGAGCAAGGTGCTTATCGGTTTTCTAAGAGTGTATTCATACCCTTTACAGTTAACGTTCTCTCCATGTTCCAGCAGGATGTACCGTCCCGAGCGCTGGGTGGAGGACGAGTCGCCCCCCCCTGCGCCGCCGCCCCCGCCCCCGCCGCGCTCGCGCTCCTCCTCCCGCCGCAGCTCGGGCTCGCTCTCGCGCCGCAGCAGCCTCAAGAAGGAATCCCCCCAGAACAGCGCGCCCCCCTCGGCCACCAGCACTCCCAAGAAGACGGCCGCCAAGCCGAGCAACTTGGAGTTCGTCGTCACGGGGAAACAGATTGTCAAGAGGTGTGTTTTAGCCTATTATAGGTTCATAGAACGATACTAAAGCGCCTCTGAAACCACTTCACAGACCTTTGACAGCCGTTACAGGTAGTCAGTGACCCGAGAGTCTGACAACTGGTCTTACCAAGGGGTATATCGTGTTACCCAGTACTAACTGGGTTGTGGTGGTCAGATAGGCAGTCGCTCCATTACACTGGTAACTGGTTGCTTTGCACTGGTATTCAGCTGCATTCGGTTAGACTGGAAGAAGACGCCAACCTCACATTCTCTGTTCTCCGACACTCACGCTGAGGTTACGACAGAAGTATACGAGACCTTTGTCTGTGCGAGATAGGGAACTCGTTCACGGTCGCCACTGGAGCAGCTGTTGCCTGACTGCGAATAAAATAGAAAGCGTTCAATAAAAAATACAAGTTCTGTCTTTTGATTAGTAGATTTAATAATAAAAATTATAAATTCGAGATTTTTTTTACCGCGAGCGATGTTTGAGTGATTTAGATGCCTGCGCATCTATATCACTCAAACATCAATCATCAAATCGTTCCGTTTCACTTAATTTACTACAAATATTACGGATTCTGTATTTTACGACTATGCCGCTCAAATATTCAGTCATGATTGTAGGTAATCTCGGTAACGTTCAAGGGCGAAAAGGAACGGTTCGTCTAATGTCACCTGCACCAACAGTTCATGCTGCAATTGTAAGTACATAATTGAACACGTGACTTCCAGGACCGACCGCGCAAACTCGCTACCAGGCTCCTACCACCGGAGGCAGTCGGTGGACGTCGGGCCCCGGGGACGCAAGCTGTCCGAGGTCGCCCGGCGCCCACTGCCCGCGCCCCCTTCGCCCCACACGCCCCACACGCCCCGGGGACACGAGGATACGTTGGAGGAGGATATGTCGCTCGACTTGTCACAGGTGAGTTATTAGTCAGTAGTTCGTGTACAGTCATTGATTTAAGTGAGGACTGTTGCATGCTCTGCGAGTAACTTAGTCGTTTTAGCCCCAAAAAGAAACGAAGCAAACGTCGTTTACAGAGAGGTGCTAGGATAATTAATTATAAATAAAGTTTTCACTAAGTTATATGGTACTGTTTAATCTGAGTATTTTTGAATAAAAAAATAGTTGTAGGTACGCTAGCTCATTTACAGCGTTGACTATATCGAACGGAGTGGAGGATGACCGGGGTATTTGAGCTACAGTATCGTAGATCGGAAGCCACGTATAAAATAAATTTTGGTTTAACCCATTTAGTCGAGTCGTACTCAGCGCTTCCCATCCACGTTTATAATGCGCACAGCCAAAGTGTGGAACTCTTTGCCGGCTGTGGATCTGTGTTCCCTCCCACATTTAACTCGGCAGCCTTCAAAGCAAGAGTGAACAGGCATCTTCTGGGCACTCTCGTCCCGTCATAGACCTCATCTATCGCTTTCTATCAGGCGTGATTGAGGTCAAGAACAGGACCACATTGTAAAAAAAAAAAAAATTTAGGTCACTAGCAATCTAAAAAAAGGGCCGTAATTTCCTTTCTTTTACCAGAATGAAAAATCACAGACTTTCACACAACTATCCACTACTTCGCGTGTCGTGCAAAACGGCCCGCACTTCGGCTGCATGACAGGCCGTGATAAACAAGGTTGTTGTCAACTTCACCACAGTGACAGCGATGAGGAGAACAGCAGGCGGCACCAAGGCGTAAAGAAGCAGCGAGGCGGAAGGTCGTGTCGTCGAACAATGTGCCTAAGCTCGACGACGGCACTGCGTGAAGCCTAAGACCTGACTAGCACTCACTCACAGCTGGTAGGCGCGCACGCTCAGCAGTGGTAGTTCAGCAGATTGCTCTGAACTACTCTGCAGAGCGGCTCATCCCACCGTCTCTGGGAAATGGATGGTCGGGTTCTTCAGTATTCGGGCAAGCTAGTTTCCAAGCATCGATAGCCTCGGAGAAGCACGGCATATCAAAATCAATCAGTGTGGAAGCCTGATTAATTTCTTAGTGCCGTGGACCGAGGATATGAAAGCCGGTAAACTAATACTGCAAATTTTGCGGATGCCGAGTCCTCCCATGCGAATAGGAAGACTAGCTTGTCCCCAAGCTCGGTCGTACAAAGCCACATTTAAAATTGAAGATAACGTATGTCTGATAATTTGATCCATATTGTCCAAAAGGGGAGCGTGCTTCCATAAACGGGAAGCATGAAGGAAATATGTTAATTTTGGGCCAAAACAGTAGTAACCAATTATTGTGATGGCCGAATGTATTTTAATTTGGAGCAATATTTTGAATTTTTTCCTCGATAAAATCGGGAAAAGAATTTTCAAAGATCGGAGACCCAAGGAGACAGAGAGCTTTTTTCTATAACTTTGATGCTATTTATTGCGTTAAATTTTGAAAGAGTCTGTCGGTACTGTCCGCTACATATATTTCACATTTTGAAACGTTGAGGTCAGGGCCAAAAGTGAAGTTCATTTTTTAAGAAATTTAGATCTTTTAAAACAGAATCTACATCGCCTCCCAAGGTTCCATCATCAAGATACCAAACGTTAAATTTGAAATTAGGTGTGGAACAATAGGGTGGATAGCTAAACTAAAAATCACTGGCCCGAGGGGGTCACCTTGTTAACAGCCAACAGCAGATTCCAAAAGGTTGTCCCGATACAGTAATTTAGATGGTTGTCTGTAACACTGCCAAAGAAAGCTATAAATTTGGGGGTTATTCTTTTTTAGTTTCTGTTAACAGGGTATCCCTATTCACTGAATTGAAGGCGTTCTTTATGTCAACCTTCAGGATGACCTCACCTTTGCCAGAATGTAGGTAGGTCGACAAAGCGTGTACGGCAGCCTCGCAGCCCCCTTTTGAGCCGTATCCAAGCTGCAGGTGGTTATTTAAAACGGTATGGATCGACTCGTGAGACACAGAAATTTCAGCGGCTATCAAACTTGAATGAGAATCTTCAGTCACAATTTCCTTCACTTTTGCGATGTTAACTTCAGTTGAACACATTGTTGGCCTACCAGAGCGAGGTAAATCTTCCATCACATCTCGATCGTTTTTGAACGCTTTGTACCACTCATAAGCATGTGTTTTTCATAAAGTCGATTCACCGTAAGCCTTCTGTAACATTTTCAGGGACTCCGAACACGAAATTCCATTGGCGCTGCAAAATGTAAGACAAACTCTTTGTTCGATGTTTTTGTCCATTATGAAATTCGCAATACACACTAGACATGGTCTAACTGAAAACAGCACTGTATTAACAGATGCAACTCAACCTCCGCGCCAAAATGGATAACAGTTGTGCCAATCTAACAACAAAAAACAATATCAAAAATTGAATTTGTAACCAAACAAATAAACAAATCATCCATTCCCGATACTTTTTCGACTGAATGTATTTCAATTCTATTGGCCTTACGCCCCGATTTCAAATAAAATTGCCCATGGTCCTTTCGCAGTTAGTGCTCAGCCGCAGTGGCTCGATAACTCACAAAAGCGACAAGTCGTCTGAGATGTCGAGGCGAAAGCCTAAATCTTTTATCTAAAGTTTCTGTTGGAGATCCAATAAATAAATAAATAATAATAATAAATAAAATTGAAAATACTTCCTTGAGCTATACGAAGTTCAACTTGTCACTCGTTACTTCAGCAATCTTTGCATTCCGATATTTATCCGGTTTAAATCGTTACTGGTCCTACAGGTGTCAGACTTCGAGGACATGAACTCCAAGTACGGCATCCGACACAAGTTCGCGACGTCCACCCCCCTGCCCACGCCCGCGACCCCCGCCACCCCCGCGCCCGTAGGGAGGGGCACGCGGGGGGCCAAGCCTCGCTCCACGTCGCTGCAGAGCCAGCTGCACGCGGCGCGTGTGGAGACACGTCGAGCGCAGCACTCGCTCGACAAGCAGAGCCTCACCAGCAGCCGCGACAGCTCTGTGTTCTACACCAGCACGAGCACCAGCAGTCCGCACAGGTGAGCTACCACTGACTCACGAGCAGCATAGCACTCGCTCGACAAGCTGAGCCTCACCAGCAGCCGCGACAGCTCCGTGTTCTACACCAGCACGAGCACCAGCAGTCCGCACAGGTGAGCTACCACTGACTCACGAGCAGCATAGCACTCGCTCGACAAGCTGAGCCTCACCAGCAGCCGCGACAGCTCCGTGTTCTACACCAGCACGAGCACCAGCAGTCCGCACAGGTGAGCTACCACTGACTCACGAGCAGCATAGCACTCGCTCGACAAGCTGAGCCTCACCAGCAGCCGCGACAGCTCCGTGTTCTACACCAGCACGAGCACCAGCAGTCCGCACAGGTGAGCTACCACTGACTCACGAGCAGCATAGCACTCGCTCGACAAGCTGAGCCTCACCAGCAGCCGCGACAGCTCCGTGTTCTACACCAGCACGAGCACCAGCAGTCCGCACAGGTGAGCTACCACTGACTCACGAGCAGCATAGCACTCGCTCGACAAGCTGAGCCTCACCAGCAGCCGCGACAGCTCCGTGTTCTACACCAGCACGAGCACCAGCAGTCCGCACAGGTGAGCTACCACTGACTCACGAGCAGCATAGCACTCGCTCGACAAGCTGAGCCTCACCAGCAGCCGCGACAGCTCCGTGTTCTACACCAGCACGAGCACCAGCAGTCCGCACAGGTGAGCTACCACTGACTCACGAGCAGCATAGCACTCGCTCGACAAGCTGAGCCTCACCAGCAGCCGCGACAGCTCCGTGTTCTACACCAGCACGAGCACCAGCAGTCCGCACAGGTGAGCTACCACTGACTCACGAGCAGCATAGCACTCGCTCGACAAGCTGAGCCTCACCAGCAGCCGCGACAGCTCCGTGTTCTACACCAGCACGAGCACCAGCAGTCCGCACAGGTGAGCTACCACTGACTCACGAGCAGCATAGCACTCGCTCGACAAGCTGAGCCTCACCAGCAGCCGCGACAGCTCCGTGTTCTACACCAGCACGAGCACCAGCAGTCCGCACAGGTGAGCTACCACTGACTCACGAGCAGCATAGCACTCGCTCGACAAGCTGAGCCTCACCAGCAGCCGCGACAGCTCCGTGTTCTACACCAGCACGAGCACCAGCAGTCCGCACAGGTGAGCTACCACTGACTCACGAGCAGCATAGCACTCGCTCGACAAGCTGAGCCTCACCAGCAGCCGCGACAGCTCCGTGTTCTACACCAGCACGAGCACCAGCAGTCCGCACAGGTGAGCTACCACTGACTCACGAGCAGCATAGCACTCGCTCGACAAGCTGAGCCTCACCAGCAGCCGCGACAGCTCCGTGTTCTACACCAGCACGAGCACCAGCAGTCCGCACAGGTGAGCTACCACTGACTCACGAGCAGCATAGCACTCGCTCGACAAGCTGAGCCTCACCAGCAGCCGCGACAGCTCCGTGTTCTACACCAGCACGAGCACCAGCAGTCCGCACAGGTGAGCTACCACTGACTCACGAGCAGCATAGCACTCGCTCGACAAGCTGAGCCTCACCAGCAGCCGCGACAGCTCCGTGTTCTACACCAGCACGAGCACCAGCAGTCCGCACAGGTGAGCTACCACTGACTCACGAGCAGCATAGCACTCGCTCGACAAGCTGAGCCTCACCAGCAGCCGCGACAGCTCCGTGTTCTACACCAGCACGAGCACCAGCAGTCCGCACAGGTGAGCTATCACTGACTCACGAGCAGCATAGCACTCGCTCGACAAGCTGAGCCTCACCAGCAGCCGCGACAGCTCCGTGTTCTACACCAGCACGAGCACCAGCAGTCCGCACAGGTGAGCTACCACTGGCTCACGAGCAGCATAGCACTCGCTCGACAAGCTGAGCCTCACCAGCAGCCGCGACAGCTCCGTGTTCTACACCAGCACGAGCACCAGCAGTCCACACAGGTGAGCTACCACTGACTCATGACACGTTGTAGCTGTAAATCGAGCTGTGTGGCGTGCAATTGGAGAGGCTTCTGTCCTGAATATGCTGAGATGTCGAGTAATGAAGAAGTATGGATGGAAGAAGAAGATGTGATGCGCCGACCCAAAAAAAATGGGATAAGAATAATGATTATGATGTCCAGCAGTGGACTGCTGAAGGCCGATGATGATGGTGTGTTAGGTTGTAATGCGACAGGCACAATACCAATCAATATAAACATTTGTTCCCCAGAGGCGGCGCAGAGCTGGACTACTCGTCGGTGTCTCCGGAGTACTCGGGGCAGTCGTCCGCGGACCTCTCCCCGCGCACCCCGCGCACGCTGCCCACGCGTGCCTCGCAGGCGCTGTCCCCCCGCAGTCAGGACCTGCAGCTGTCCAGGTAAGCGTAGCGATAGCTGGAAATATGTCTCCATACTATTCAATTCACCCATCAGCACAATGTTTTGAGAGCGTTACATTGAATCCTACCGTAAAACGTGATTTTATACCACCGTAAAAAAAGTCGTTTCCGAGCAATATTTTTTGCGTAAAGTTACTTAGTTTGATGTACATAATGTTTGGCTTCGTTAAGGGTCTTGTTATCACGATAATTACAGCTGCTGTAAACTGTTGAGAACCTCTTGTAACTGATTTCCAAAATAACACTAAAATAGTCTAAAATAACTTTACATTCGGAAGTCGGTGACAAAAAAGTCAATGAAACAAAGTCACCGATTTTTGGTATTTTATTGGAAGTCGGTTTTTTTTCGCAGAAAGTTTTTATTCATTAGTACTATTTTGGTTCAATAGATGTCGCTGCATGTATTTTAATAGTGATGATACGTTCTTCTTGAACACTTTAAATTCATATTTCTTTTGATAGAGAGAACCGATTACAATGAAACAAAAACTAAAACCAGAATGATCTGCATAACTTAGAGAAAAAATAAAAATCAAATGAATCGGCTGTTTTGAAGGGTAAAAATTCAGGATTGTAAGTAGTTTTTGAAGCCAAATAAAAAAAAAATAGCAAAAAAATAAAAAGAAAAAAATCTGGATAGGGCCACCCTAATCACCTAGCGGTGTTAAATATAGTTTACAACCTATTCTCATACCTACCAAATATACATACAAAAATTCATCATAATCGCTCGAGCCATTTCGGAGGAGTGCGACCAACACCGAGACACGACATTTTTATGCTATCTTTTCATACACGAAATATTTTAAGGGTAACTTCTATACGTAGTAAAGCTAAAGAGGCCACAGCAACGAAAAAATGTTTTTACGAAATTATTATAATTCTAAAATTTCTTGAGAAATTTTGCATAAAACCTTTACTCCCTATTCTATGATTGAGACGCGCCCTGCACCAGCGGATGCATAAATGTGAATTTAAATAACAATACCATCTAAACCTAAGAAGATGTAGGTACGTTAAATAAATTCCCTCCTTACAACTTTACGAAAAGGAACCTAGGTGCGATCAAAACAAATCGTATTCTACAGCATCTATGTGTGCAACTCGAATTTGAAAATTTTTGTACAAGACTTGAAAAATTATGTAACTCATGTCGTGCACCTACCCGTACTACAGATGTGAACTGTCAGTGCGTAGCGCGGATTGATTTGAACAATCGCACTAGAGATAGGCAGACGTGGACATGACATACCTACCTACTTAACTGTAGCAGAAACACGCTGTTTCTGAGAATTTCCTTACCTACTGAAAACTAGTCTTTTTGTAGGTAAACTTGTTTACTGTTAGTGGATCCGTAGTTGTATGATGTTGAATCGAGGTTGTCATTCTCATTTCTTGCTGACGCTCGTTGCCTGCCTCCGTCTGCAGATGGTGGCATGTAGACCCCATAGACCTGGGGCTTTGCAGCACCTAGGATAGTCTGAAATGGTCTTCTCCTATAACGCTCCAGGAAGAGGGCTTGTGCTCTGAGAAAAATATTTCCACATTCCCTGTAGCACTTCACCATGTTCTGGTACTCCTGGTTCTTACACCTGTAGTTCGGCATTGTTACGATTGTTTCGCGACCGACCGTGTGTTTGCTAAAGCGCGTGCGGCGCGCCACGCGTACCGAGCGGGACTAAAAAGGCGTGGGGGGGAGGAGCGCTCCTTTAACATAACCGTGCCGCGGGGGCTCCTTTGATCTAACCGCGCCGCGCGCCGCCCGCTTCAATGGCAGTAGGTAAATACGACGTAGTAAACTAGCGTAATGGATGTTGCATATGTTTGGGTGCATGAAAACAAATGAAGTTAAGCTCTTGGTTTAGTTCTTATTAGTCTTCATTTCAGACTTCAAGTGCAGTCTTCAAACTGAGTCGTGATACGTTCCAGCATTTAAACTTATTTTGAACGTTTCTTGTAGTGTTTGCTTCTTTAATGTCATTATTTTGAGTCATGCTGCTGATGTTAACATGGGCGATGGGAGAATTATTTGAAAGGGATGTAGCTTTAGGCACAAATGTTTGGATTGATTAAGTTTATGTTTCTCCATTCAGACAAGAAGTTTTAAACTTTGTCAACTTACGCAGAAGGGCTCTCGAATTAAGAGAACATAGGATGCAAGGATGGGGAAACTAGCTCGTACTTTTCCCATACTTACATCCTATGTTCTCTCGGTTCTCTCGTCTCACTGCGCTTCGGATACGATAGGCTATTGTTCCAATCATTGATTGACAGCTTGGGGCAACTGTAGCCATAACTTTATAGAGAACAGTTTAAGAGCTAATTAAGAGAATGTAGAATGCAGGAGCAGGCCGAAATGTTTGCATCCCGCTTCGATGAGGTTAGGTTTTCTATTACTATGGATTTAGTTCTTTTGACATTTTTTTTATTAAATTCTAGCACCAGGGGAAGCAGTCTTGCTCATACACAATCTTGCAGGTACGCCCATGTATGTCATTCAAATCACTTTTATGGTGGGGTGTCAGGGCAATAAAAGGTGTGTTTACCCTAAGTATTATCAGTTGTTTTACAAATTTGGTGAGTGTTCCCTTCCTCGCTGTGTAGTTGCTGCGTGAGCACGTGGGCGGAGGGCAGCGAGGCGGGCGAGGCGGGCGAGGCCGGCGCGGTCGGGCCGGGCCCGGCGGAGCCGCTGGACGGCGAGTGGTGCGCCTTCTGGGCCAACTACAACCACTCGCTGCCGAGCGTGCCCGTGCAGGGCTACTACGACCGCTGCCCCACGCCCTTCCGCACCGACACCGTCGACCTCACCGACTGGGGTTCGTATGCGTACATATATCAATCAATCATGATAAAAATGTCCTTTTCAATACACTTTTCACACGAGTGAATTTTTAAAATTTTGCCGCACATGTGCGGAAATAAAAATGTCCACAGACAACTATACTTATACTGATGTTAAATAAGTTCAAGGACTATAGTCGGCGGTGTTAGATTTTTTTTAAATCTCGCAAAGATATATCCGTCTTTACGGCGCGCGGCGTAAATATTTTTGAGTATTTTAGTATTTATAAATAGTATTTCATAGATGAATATGATTATTTAAAACAAATACTAACTTTTATAAAAAAAAAAACATTTATTTTTAATTTTTTTTCGGTTTAGCAGCATCATCTTTGCTTCTTCTTCAACCTGGTGAAAGCAAAGCAAATTAAATCATCGTTTCCTAATAATTCCTGACTAAAATACTTTCCGTTCTAATATTTTATTTCTTAGAAAGTGTATTGAAAAACGTCGTTTGATACGCGTGGGGATTTGTTACTGCAGTTCTCGGCTCCATAGCAGTTAGCTGTAACTCCGCCTCTAATGCAAGACAAAGTTTCCCCGCTTATATCAAAATGTACTATTTTACTTGGTTTTAAGATATACAGGGTGATTGGTAATTGGGTGCATTCCTTGAAACGGGTGTAACTAGAACTCATTTGCTACAATGTTGACCCGTTAACTTGGGGTCCAAACTGCGTTGTTTTTGAGATAGCATGTAGATAATGTTCTCTAGTATTATTTTTCATTTCAGAATTCTCCGACGGCTCCAGAAAGCGTTCTCCGGACAACGTAGAGGTGATCAACAACATCATTCGGACGCAGGGCCTGCACCTCACGCCCCGCGAGACGCAGAACATCATCAAATGCGCGCACCTGCTGGGCAGCGTCCTGTCCCGGGCCATCGACAGGCGAGCCCACGCCAGCCCGGACCCCGAGCTCAACAGCAAGAAGAAGACCATGACGCTTGACCTGAAGGAGACGAGCATACCGCTCGAAGTGGAGAAAAAGAAATGCGAGACCGCCACCACTCAGACTGACATCTCATTGCCGAACACGAAAAGCGCGCCCAGAATATTCGAGAACATTCTGCGGCAACTGTCGCGGAGTTCTATTGACGTCGACAAGATTGAGAGCAAAGACAAGAGTGAAGCGAAGGCTGAGGCGAAGAGTGACGGAGATGGGAAGATAGAAGTGAAGAGTGAGCTCAAGAAGGAAGAGTAGCTGATGTCATCTAATGTGCGACAATCAAGGTCTACTGTAGACAGGTCCCTGTAATTTCTTTTTTCAGCAACTAATAACTTAAGAAAATATGACCCTCCAAAAATGACAATGAATGCCCCATTTTAACGGCCGGGATTAGAGGACTAATAGAAAAAAATAAAAAAAATAACATAAAAGAAATGGAAAGGAACCAAGACATAATACTCTTTCTTAAAATTTTAATGTCAAAAATAATTGAATCAGGCCAGATTTCGAGGAGAAAAAAGAAGTAAAAAAAACTAATAAACTGAAAAAAACTTAAAAGAAAAAAGTTAAATAGCAGGCGAGGCCCATTTCAATACAAAATATATTTTTTTATTCCGTTAGGTTCGTACATCATGTGGGCAGACGATGGGTTACGTGCTATGAAAACACACCGAGTGCGATACACTGTTTCTGGCAAGACTAACGAATTACTTGAGATTACAACTTAACACAATACCACGGGGCACAATGAATCGGGTACACTTTCAAGACGTCTCAACTCCGCCGCGATCAGACATTGAATTTCACCCTCGCCTCGAGCTGAACATCAGGGTTCTGTAGAAGCACGCTGGTAGGTCGTGTGAATCATTTTATGTCCATTCTAACGACCGGATACATACGACATATTTATTTGAATATAAAATATATATCGGTTTTTATTAAATGTATAAATTTTTGTACCTTTTTTATACGATTTGGCAATTCGTATTTCTTTTAAACACGTAAGTTAAAGTTACATGTTTTTGTAAAAACACCTTTGATACCCCATTTGACGGCAATAGAAGGGAAAAAATTCGAACTCCACAATATGTCACCCCAATCAGTCCAGCAGTTTCGGAGATTAGCCAGAACAACCAGACGGACAGATCGATAGACAAACTAAAATTTAAGAAAATGTTTTTTTGTTATAAGAACCCGTAAATTTGCCGTATGCACTTTCATATACATTCAGTAATAACCTGTTATTTTGAAATTACAAACAGGCACTTTAATTTTATTTATTTGTATGTGTGTATAGATTTTAAAGTAGCCAGTGACACTCGCGCCACCAAGACGAATCTAACGACGTATAATTTATCCAAATCCAATCATCCGCTTAGAAGCTACGGGGTAACAAATAAACGGACATAGATACATACAGGTCAAACACATAACCCTCCTTTTGGGCTTCGCCGCAGTCGGTCTGAGCTGCAGCTGTCCCTATCGCACTCTACGGGGGCAGGCTAGACGCAGCGCGGCGGCAATAGCTCGCAGGCCCTGCTCCCTCTTAACTGACCCTATTCTATTTAGATTCATTTTCTTTGTCAGCTACTAGATTTCGAAATGATATCCTTAAAGCTATAAAAACTTTGAGTAACATTAACTTACCTTTTCTGTATCTGTAGATTCTGTTGTTTTTTTTTCATTCATATAGTGTGTTTGGCTGCCGGTTACCGATACTTTAAGGGCATATTGTATACCCATTTAGATCCACAAATACACGTTAGTAAAGCTAAGGCTTTGTAGTGACACATTGTTACATTCTGTCAACGAAGCAAATGCACGTTAGCACCGGTTAGCTCGGGACTCGGGCGGCCGGCAGTGTTCTCCTGGCTAGAGTAGAATTAGGTCGTGCCATAACCATATCCTTTGTGTCGTTAAATATAAACACAATGTTTTACCTACTACTCTGGCATTCTTATTTATATACCAACGACCTGGTAAAGAAATACTAAAGGTTATTGTACTCGTGCATGTATCTTCCAATTTTAATTATGTAAGTTGTGGATATCGTAGTTACGCACACTAATGTAGTCTCTTACAACTCTTTGTTAACCATTTGTATTGTGTAATTGTTTGTTTTCCCTAAGAAATAAAATAAAATATACAAATATTTTTTTATGTTCGTGTTTTTTTTTCTATTCAAAGCTAGATGGCGCTACCGACGCCCAAGATCAACATTTTTGTACGACAGTAGTCACAATGTCCGCTCTACAAGTCTTTTACATTTCTTTGGTGATAAATAAGCATTTCGATTTCAAATCTGATTTATTTAATCTACAATAGTCAACTAATCTAAATAGGTTTGCCTACAACTGAAACAAATATTCGTATGGCTTACAGATAGTTGTTCCAGGTCTGGCTGTTTGTAAGTTTAAATGTTTGTAAACGCCCCACCACGATACTGGAGACATTCCTGGTTTTGGGGGAAAGTTTAAAAAAAACTAATTTTTCCAATTTCAACTCAATGTGGACAATATTGTTTTTATCAGTATCGAATCAAGTGACTGCAAAATTAACGTTGAAATCGTATTGGCATTAGATTGAAATTAAAATTAGTGTGGGGAGAGTGGAGGGGTCTGTCAGACTCGTACTGACTAATCGTAACAGCTTCGTACTGACTAAAACCACACCGGTGCTCTCCGCACACTTGCGTCGGAGGGCAGCGGCCAGCAGGATCTAATCTCATTTATCAAAGTTTTGCGTTTTCCCGCTTGCGCAGAAAAGATGGTTGAAGCGTAAACCCCACATATCTGAAGAATGTCCCCATGGTAATAAAAAATATCTTACATGACGCTACGAATGACACCTGTTTCAAATATTTTGATCCACGAACAGATTTGAAGCTAGTGTAGGTTATACAGGGTGTAAGGTACGGCCCTACACAGACTGATGGGTTGAATTCAGTATATTATCATACTACGATGACCGGTTCAAGAAATTATTTTAGGAATGTTATGGGAATCCAATAAAGATTTGTTTTTAATTTCCTCATACGTCACAGTGGCAAAACGCACGTAGCTAACGGCAAGCGCAACGACGAGTTCGATGAACTCTGTAGCTAGGCAGGAAGTGAACAGCTGATTTCACGCATCGTCCGTTAGAGTATTTCAACATCCATTGTTGTTTTTTTTATTTTAGTCGTATTATTTACATAAACGGAGTGCTGCGTACAGGGAATGTAATTTTACATTTGGTGTTTGTATTAAGGTTCACTAATGCTTGTACGGGATTTGGATAAATAAAATACGTGGTGTCTGAATGCTAGTGTAGTGGCGACTAACTTAATACTATAACAAGTACCTGATGGTTTTAGAGACGATATGAGATAGACATAATGCCAGGTATGTGGATATGTGACTTGCGTAGCTACAAAATAATACAACTGCCTATCTAACATAGTTAGGTCTGAAAATGCTGAAAAAAGCGTCAAAATTGCACGTCTGTACTACTACCACTCACGCTCACTCACGCTACTCACTCTCGTTCTCTGTGTCTGTATTTACTATCCATCTTTTTTACTTTATTTCCTTTATTTATTTATATACAAATTAAATACATATTTAAATATAAACACAACAAAAAAAAAAACAAAAAAAACAAAATAATACAACTGCCTATCTAACATAGTTTGGTCTGAAAATGCTGAAAACAGCGTCAAAATTGCACGTCTGTACTACTACCACTCACGCTCACTCACGCTACTCACTCTCGTTCTCTGTGTCTGTATTTACTATCCATCTTTTTTACTTTATTTCCTTTATTTATTTATATACAAATTAAATACATATTTAAATATAAACACAACAAAAAAAAAAAAACAAAAAAAACAAAATAATACAACTGCCTATCTAACATAGTTTGGTCTGAAAATGCTGAAAACAGCGTCAAAATTGCACGTCTGTACTACTACCACTCACGCTCACTCTCGCTACTCACTCTCGTTCTCTGTGTCTGTATTTACTATCCATCTTTTTTACTTTATTTCCTTTATTTATTTATATACAAATTAATTACATTTTTAAATATTCCTTACAAAAAAAAACAATGTTAAAAAAAAAAATCATTTAAAATATTAAAAAAATGTAGCCCACCAGTATCGGGAACAGAGTCCAAGCTACCGGCGGTCAGGGCTCCAGAGAGAGGAACCTCCTAACAATACGAGCCGTGTCCAGGAGTGTCGCTTTCTGAATCAAGCCCTTGATCCAGCTGCCTAACGAGAGCCTCCTCAGGTATTGGTCGAGGCTCTTGGCAATTAAGCCATGGGCTGATACGACTATCGGCACAATGATCGCTGAGTCCTCATCCCACATGTCGACAATCTCGTGAGCCAAGTCAAGATACTTGATTAGCTTATCTTTCTCGGCTTTCACGAGGTTCTCATCATGCGGGACCGTTATATTTTAGAGCAAGTTGCTGATGGATAATCCTGGCTACAAGGTTGTTTCTATGCAAGTACTCTCCGTTAGCCAGACGAGAACACCCGGAGATAATGTGACGGATTGATTCGCCTGGACGGTGGCATGCCCGACATCTGTCAACCGTGCCGTCCTTCACAATCAATCTCCGGTAGTTATTCGTCATCATAACTTCATCCATAATTGCACAGACAAAACCTTTGGTTTCTCCGAAGAGATCCCCGGAACGTAGCCAGGCTACGGACGCTGATTGGTCTACATCGAACCCATGCAGGGCTCGGAAAAAGCGGCCGTGAAGCTTCTTACTCTGCCATACCTCCCTGCGGTCGTTAGTGTCAAGCACTACAGGTTTGCACCAGTTCTCTTTAGCCAAGGAGGGCGGGGTGAGGGGCGAGGCCCTTAATAGTGCTGTTTAATTAGAATAACTATTTGACTACATAATTTTGGTTTTCACTACAATTCTTATTTTACACTTTCTTATATTTTAACTAATACAATATTGTATATCCCTATTTTACCCAATTTTGTTATGTCATTAACCCATTATATTTTCGCCCTTAGAAATTTCATGCGCTTTTGTTCTGTGATTTTTAATTATGTTATCTATGATATTTGTAGTGTATACTTAATATAGAAGTCAATATCATATATGCAGCTAAAGATGGTATATCTGTTTTGATAAAATGACAGGAGAAATTTGTACCTGGTTCGACACAACTTGACGATTCCACTAGAGTTGGCTTACGGTCCAGCATAATTTCAGCCACTTTCTCAAGGAAGTGACTCCAATTACCATTCTCCATTAAGCCAACCCTAGTGGTGCGCTCAATGCGTTTGCTATCTGGTTGTGTCGAAATGGTCATCTCAGTGTGCTTTGAAGTGGGCGCATCGACGACTTTAGCAATAAGCTATAGTTGCTCTCGCGAATGCGTCCCACTTCTTACGCACCGGGCAATCGTTACTGGATGCATTGTACTGGTGCTCCCCAAGTTTGGCTCTGGTGCAGTTAACGCACACCGCTGCTTCGCCAATCAGGTTGCCAGGGCAATCCACCTGAGGTGTGGACCGCCACAATAGCTACACAGATCGGCTGGCTCCGTGCACTGGCGTTTGCCGTGCCCGTATGCCAAGCAACGAGTACACTGCACCAGAGGCGTCTGGTCTTCGACGCTCTGGAGGTCAATCAGAAGCTTGCCTCCTTCGAGTGCAGATTTTTGGGGTGACACTCAGCACATTGCTATTCACGTGCGGGTCCCGTGACTTTTTTCGAAATTTAACAGTCTAGTAATTCACTCCCCGAAAACTTCGAGGAGTGAATCACTAATCACGTACCGTCCGATGACCCGCTCCGTGAGCCATCGCACGGTACACGATGAAATTACCCCACCCTGATTCACTCCCCGGGGACCCCGAGGAGTGAATCGCCAGTCACACATCGTCCGATAGACCCGCTCTGTGAGTCATCGCACGATGTACGATGTGTCCCTCCCCATATTCACCCTCCGATGACTCGGAGCGTGAATCGCGCACTGCCCGGAACGACGGACAGGGCACCCCTCGCAGAAGTCTGAGGCGACCCCGGCGTGTGTCTCTCTTAGTCTGGCCTATCACTTGGAATGGGAAAACTCCAAGATCATTGAGACACTCAAGCCCCACCACGACGACAACGTGGAGACACCCTCGGTGGGGAACCTAACCTAACCTAACCTAACCGATTGGAGTATAGTTCTCGATAGTGATTGCTGCTCGTTTTTGTTTATTGGTGCGCGGTCCGTGAGCCGTAGTCTGTGAAAGAAACAAACATTATTTTGCAACAGAAGGAGAGGTTTTTGGGCTGGAAGTCTAGATTTTTCTACGGCACGCACCCTTTATTTTTGCGTGGATCGCTAGCCCGAGCGGAGGTGCGTCTCTGGACACCAGGCACGTGCTTCTAGCTAAGAAAAAATTTGTCGTGTTATTAAATCACGATAAGTTACGGTGGGGGACCGGAGCGCCTGCACGAATATAAATAAGTATATCAGCTTAAAGCGAAGACGTTCATACCCTCGTCTCCTACGTTGCAAGCAAGGTGTGTCCGGCGTTCCTAAAAGCGACAGTGCCTGAACCGACCCGCATTCTCTGCCTACCCACCCACCTACCCACCTTTGTCTTAAAGAAAAAAAAAAAAAACCGAGGGTTTCTTCTGAGAACATCATTGGAGTATAGTTCTCGATCGGTTCGAGTCCGGCACTACATCGACTGTCTCACAGCCTGTGAGATAGTCGAGGTGTCCGTGGGGATTTCCCATTCCTGTCAAAAGAAAAAAAAGAAAAAACCTAACCTGAGCGAATCAAAAACGTCGATATCTTCGCCTCCAGACGTGCAATTTTGACGCTGTTTTCAGCATTTTCAGACCTAACTATGTTAGATAGACAGTTGTATTATTTTGTAGCTACGCAAGTCACATATCCACATACCTGGCATTATGTCTATCTCATATCGTCTCTAAAACCATCAGGTACTTGTTATAGTATTAAGTTAGTCGCCACTACACTAGCATTCAGACACCACGTATTTTATTTATCCAAATCCCGTACAAGCATTAGTGAACCTTAATACAAACACCAAATGTAAAATTACATTCCCTGTACGCAGCACTCCGTTTATGTAAATAATACGACTAAAATAAAAAAAAACAACAATGGATGTTGAAATACTCTAACGAACGATGCGTGAAATCAGCTGTTCACTTCCTGCCTAGCTACAGAGTTCATCGAACTCGTCGTTGCGCTTGCCGTTAGCTACGTCCGTTTTGCCACTGTGACGTATGAGGAAATAAAAAACAAATCTTGATTGGATTCCCATAACATTCCTAAAATAATTTCTTGAACCGGTCATCGTAGTATGATAATAATAATATACTGAATTCAACCCATCAGTCTGTTTAGGGCCGTACCTTACACCCTGTATAACCTACACTAGCTTCAAATCTGTTCGTGGATCAAAATATTTGAAACAGGTGTCATTCGTAGCGTCATGTAAGATATTTTTTTTTTTTTTTAATTTTTTTTTTTTTTTTATTACACTGTTAGGTTAGGTTAGGTTAGGTTCACCGCCTGTGCAGAGGGGATCAGGGAGGCAGTGGAGGCTCTCCATGGCCGCACGACCTCGGAGGAGACGGCGAGGCTGTGGAGGGAGAACAGCCGTCTCCGATCCGAGCTGGAGGACCTCAGGCGAGAGTTTGCCGCTCAGCGGAGTGTCGGGCAGCAGCAGGCAGCTCCCACGTCGGCGACTGCACCTGCGGCGCCATCATCTCTAAGCTTGTCGGACTACGACATAGAGAGGGTGGCGAGAATCTGCAAGGTGCAGTGTGGTGGCATGGTGAGTGCCCGCCTGGAGGCAATTGAGTCCCGACTCCCGCCAGCTGAAATCATTCGGCCCCCGCTTGCGGCGGATAGGCGCAGGATGGAAGAGCCTGCCAGGACGAAGCCCGCGCAGGTAGCTCGGAAACCTGAGGAGGGGGCCAAGAAATCCATGGCAGGGCCCAAGAAGCCCGTGGAGGGTGCGTCCAAGCCCCCTCTCCAAACGTCCGAGCTCCCGGTGGCGGCTTCTGCCACCCACGCGACGACGGGTAAAGGTGGCCATCGCAAGAAAAAAGCAGCGGGTACGACCGCGCCCCCTTCTACCCAAGAGACCACGCTCCCGGGTACCACGCCTCCCGCCCAGGAGGCGTGGACGACGGTGGTGAAGAGGGGCCGCAAAAAGAGGATGTCGCAGCCGACACCCCGCCAGGGACCGACTCGACCAGAGGCCACGAGGCCGCCCAAGGTCACTACCCCACGCTCAGAGGCTGTAGTTATTACACTGCAGCCCGAAGCCGCCAACAGGGGAGTGACCTACAAGTCGCTCCTGGCGGAAATGAGGCAGAAGCTGAACTTTTGCGAATTTGGCACCCCGGCTGGCTTCGTTTTCAGAACGGCAGCCACGGGTGCCAAGGTGCTTCAAGTGTCGGGTGCTGCAAGACAGGAGAGGGCGGACAATTTGGCCACCAAGCTCCGGGAAGTCCTCAAGCCAGAAGACGCCCGAGTGTCCAGGCCCACTGTCACGGCTGAATTGCGCGTGAATGGACTGGACGACTCGGTTACCCCGGAGGAAGTAGTGGCGGCCATTGCCCGAATCGGTGGATGTCCGCCTGAGAATGTGGTGGCTGGCGAAATTCGCAGCGGCGCGGACGGGCTGGGCACGGTCTGGGTGCGGTGCCCGGTAGCGGCTGCGAACAAGGCTGCAGATGGCGGACGGCTGCTGGTGGGTTGGGTGGCTGCCAGGGTCAAACTCCTGCCAAAGCGGGCTGTGCAGTGTTTCCGGTGTCTGGAAAAGGGCCATGTCCGGGCACAGTGCACTGCACAAATTGATCGCAGCGAACTGTGTTTCCGCTGCGGTCAACCCGGCCACAAGGCGGCCCAGTGCTCTGGAGAGCCAAACTGCAGCCTATGCGCAGCTGCAGGAAAGCCCACGGAGCACAGACTTGGCGGGAAGGCCTGCAAGGCACCCAAGACCAAGAAAAGGAGGTCTAGGGCTGTCGGAGGACCTGCGCCTCTCCCAAAGCCTGACACCCGACCCAGGGAAGGAGGAGCCGAGGAAATGGAATGCCATTAATGGCACAATTCCGTTTCCTCCAAGCTAACATCAACCACGCCGCCAGAGCTCAGGATCTATTGCTCCAGAGCATGGCGGAGTGGTTGATCCACGTGGCTGTGGTCGCCGAGCCGTATTTTGTCCCCTCCCGCGATAACTGGGTGGGGGACCTGGATGGTTTGGTGGCCATCATTGGCGCGACTCTTGTCAGTCCGTCCCGAGGACACGGTTGGGTGGCCGCCCTCGTGGACGGCATAGTCACAATTGGGGCATATTTCTCTCCCAACAAGAGTCTCGCTGACTTCGAGGAGTTCCTTGTCGAGCTAGGTGCGGTCGTGAGCCGGTTCCACCCTCGCCCGGTGCTGTTGCTCGGGGATCTCAACGCCAAGTCTGCGGCTTGGGGATCCCCGATCACCGATCCTAGGGGTGAGGTGTTGGAGGAGTGGGCGGTCGAAACCGGCCTGACCGTCCTGAATCGGGGCTCGGTGTACACGTGCGTGCGGCAGCGGGGCGGGTCCATAGTGGACGTGTCGTTCGCAAGCTCCGCTGTTGCAGGCCGTATACACGACTGGCGAGTTGCCGTAGGGGTGGAAACGCTGTCGGATCATCGATACATTCGATTTGACGTCTCCACCCAGACTGCGGGCGGTGGTCACCCGTCGGCCCCGCAAATGGACGGTCCTCGCTGGTCGTACAAAAGAATCGACAGGGAACTTCTCGAGGAGGCCGCAATCCTGCAGGCCTGGGTCCGGGAAACATCGTCAAACGAACCCGTCGACGTCGAAGCGGAGGCGCAGTGGTTCCGCGGGGCAATGACGCAAATTTGCGATGCGTCTATGCCCCGTGTCAGCCAACCCACAAGGCGCCAGCTGTACTGGTGGTCCGCCGATATCGCGCAGCTGCGCGTGGCGTGCGTGGAGGTGAGACGCCAGTACACCCGATATCGGAGGAGACGTCGTCGGGTTCCGGAAGAAGAGGCCGCGCTGTATGAGGTGTACCGCGCGGCGAAGGAGGCTCTGTGGCTGGCCGTCGGCGAGGCGAAGACCCGAGCTAGGGAAGAGATGTTGTCGACACTAGACGTAAATCCGTGGGGGCGCCCTTATCGTGCGGTCCGAGGGAAACTTCGTGCCTGGGCGCCCCCACTCACTGAGAGTCTGCAGCCTCAGCTGCTGGAGGAAGTGGTCGCAACTCTCTTTCCTGCTAGAGAGGAGCACATACCGCCGCCGATGGCTTTGCCCACAGCCACGGAGTCAGAGGATGACGAGGACGTCAGCGTCCCTGAGGTGACACAACCAGAGATGAGGGCGGCAATAACGCGGCTTCGGGCCAAAACCGTTGCCCCGGGGCCCGACGGAGTTCCCGGCGGCGCGCTTGCCCTCGCTCTGAAAGAGCTAGAGCCCCAGCTGAGAGGACTCTACTCAGCTTGTCTTGAGCGGGGCCAATTCCCTAGTCAGTGGAAAACGGGTCGTTTGGTCCTGCTCAGGAAGGCGGGGCGCCCAGCGGACTCGCCATCCGCTTACCGGCCCATAGTGCTGCTGGACGAGGTGGGTAAGCTTTTCGAACGGATCATTGCTGCCCGCCTCGCTGGCCACTTGTACAGAGAGGGGCCGGATCTGGACGATAGCCAGTTTGGCTTTCGGCATGGGCGCTCCACTGTGGACGCCATAATGCGGGTAAGAGTCCTGGCGGAGGAAGCGGTGTCCCGGGGTGGGGTGATGTTAGCGGTGTCCTTGGACATCTCCAACGCTTTTAACACCCTGCCCTGGAGCTGTATTCGGGAGGCGCTGTGCTACCACAGGGTGCCCCCGTACCTCCGTCGCATCGTTGGGGCTTATTTAGCGGAAAGGTGTGTCACCTACAGGGGACGCGACGGCGGAGGCCGGCGCAACATGTCGTGCGGTGTTCCACAGGGTTCAGTCGTTGGCCCACCCCTGTGGAACATCGGGTACGACTGGGTGCTGAGAGGCGAGCTCCAACCGGGGGTGGCCCTGGTGTGTTACGCCGACGACACGCTGGTCACGGCCCGGGGGAGCTCGTACAGGGAGGCAGCGTTGCTAGCGACAGTTGCGGTCTCGCAGGTTGTGAGCCGCATACGGCGCCTGGGCCTGGAGGTGGCCCTCAACAAGTCGGAGGCCATGGTCTTTCATGGCCCCCGGCGGGCGCCGCCACCGGGATCACATATTGTGGTCGGGGGGACCCAAATTGCTGTCGAGTCCACCATGAAGTATCTAGGATTGGTGCTCGACAGCCGTTGGGACTTCGGCCCCCACTTCCGGCGGCTGGTGCCCAAGTTGATGGGTGCGGCGGGCGCGCTCGCAACGCTGCTTCCCAATCTGGGGGGCCCGAGCACCGCCTGTAGGAGATTGTACCTAGGGGTCCTGCGATCCATGGCCCTGTACGGGGCCCCGGTGTGGGCCACTGACCTGACGGCTGGAAGCATCGCGATACTGCGAAAACCGCAGAGGGCGATGGCCGTCAGGTCTATCAGGGGGTATCGCACAATCTCCTACGAGGCGGCTTGTGCACTGGCCGGGTCGCCACCCTGGGACCTAGAGGCGAGGGTCCTCGCGACGCTGTACCGGTGGCGCGAGGAGGCGCGGACGCGGGGCGGTGAGCCGATGCAGCGAGAGATCGATCTGCGTCGGTCCCAGCTCCGCGAGGTCCTGGTGGCGGAGTGGCGGAACAGGCTTTTGCGCCCTACCGCCGGTCTCGCTACCATCGAGGCGATCCGACCGGTGCTCGAGGAATGGCTGGAGCGGAGGCACGGCTCCCTGTCGTTTCGGGCGACGCAGGTTTTCTCGGGGCATGGTTGCTTCGGGAAGTACCTGTGTCGCATAAACAGGGAGCCGGACGCCCGGTGTCATCACTGCGTCCACTGCTTGGAGGACACGGCGCGGCATACGCTGGCAGAGTGTGCCGCATGGGAGGAGCCGCGCCGTGCCCTCATAACAAAAGTCGGAACCGACCTGTCGCTGCCGGCCGTCGCTCGTTCGATGGTCGGGAGCGCGGAGTCGTGGGATGCGGTGATCTCCTTCTGTGAAACCGTCATCTCACAGAAGGAGGCTGCGGAAAGGGTGAGGGAGGCCGAGACCACTCTCCCGACCCGCAGCAGACGTACCGGGCGTCGGCGGAGGGCGGACAACGCCCTCTTCCAGCCCCCCTAAACGGGTGCAGAGGGACGGTGGACTTGGGGACGTCCGCCGTCCCTTCATATAACTGGACCCGAGGCGGTGGCGCGTAGTGTTCCACGCGCGCCCCTATTGGAAGTCGCGGGGGGTGTACACCTCACTCCCCCCGCGGAACTGAGGAGGCCCGCAGAAGCGGGCCGGCACTAGCCGGGGATCGTGGAAGGCGCACTAGTTCCCATGATCCCCGGTGCAAGTGTGCGAGGGAACACCGGTGTGGTTTTAGTCAGTACGAGTCTGACAGACCCCTCCGCTCTCCCCAGGGCGGAGGACATCCATAGAGGATTTCCACACCGAGAACAAAAAAAAAAAAAAAAAGGTTCACCGCCTGTAGGCGGTTATACGTGGGGATCGTGCGATCGATGGCCCTTTACGGGGCCCCGATTTGGGCGACAGACCTGACGGCCCGCACTATCGCGGTTCTGCGCAGACCGCAGAGAGCGATGGCCGTCAGGGTCATACGGGGATATCGCACGATCTCCTACGAGGCGGCTTGTGTACTGGCTGGATCCCCGCCGTGGGACCTGGAGGCGAAGACCCTCGCGACACTGCACCAGTGGTGCGAGGAGGCCAATGATCGGGGCGAGAGGCTGGTGCAGCGACAGATCACGCTGTACCGGTCTCAGCTCCGACAGGTCATGGTGGCGGAATGGCGGGGGAGGCTAGAGCTCCCTACCGCCGGCCTCGACACGGTCGAGGCGATCCGGCCAGTACTCGACGACTGGCTCGGGAGGAAGCACGGCTCCCTGACGTTTCGGGCGACGCAGGTGCTCTCAGGGCACGGCTGCTTCGGGAAGTACCTGTGTCGCATAAGCAGGGAGCCGGACGCCCGGTGCCATCACTGCGTCCACTGTCTGGAGGACACGGCGCGGCATACGCTGGCCGAGTGCGCCGCGTGGGATGAGCCGCGCCGTGCGCTCGTTACGGAGGTAGGAGGAGACCTGTCGCTGCCGACCGTCGTTCGCTCGATGGTCGGCAGCGCAGAGTCCTGGGACGCGGTGGTGTCCTTCTGCGAAACCGTCATGTCGCAGAAGGAGGCTGCGGAAAGGGAGAGGGAGATGATGACGAGCTCCCGCCCATCCCGCAGCAGACGCACCGGGCGTCGGCAGAGGGCGGACAACGCCCTCTTCCGGCCCCCCTAAATAGGTCCAGGGGCGACGGATTCGGGGACATCCGTCGCCCCCGATCACACTGGACCCGAGACGGCGGCGCGTAGTGTTCCACGCGCGCCTCTCTCAGACGTAACGGGGGGAGTTTTACACCTCATTCCCCCCCGGGACGAGGCCCGCAGGTCAGGCGGGCCGGCACTAGTCCGGGGCAGCGGAAGTCGCATCAGATCCCGTTGCCCCCCGACGCAAGTGTGCGAGGGAACACCGGTGTGGTTTTAGTCAGTACGAGTCTGACAGACCCCTCCGCTCTCCCCAGGGCGGAGGACATCCATAGAGGATTTCCACACCGAGAACAAAAAAAAAAAAAAAAAAGGTTAGGTTAGGTTGCCGTCCGCTTACCGGCCCATAGTGCTGCTGGACGAGGTGGGTAAGCTTTTCGAACGGATCATTGCTGCCCGCCTCGCTGGCCACTTGTACAGAGAGGGGCCGGATCTGGACGATAGCCAGTTTGGCTTTCGGCATGGGCGCTCCACTGTGGACGCCATAATGCGGGTAAGAGTCCTGGCGGAGGAAGCGGTGTCCCGGGGTGGGGTGATGTTGGCGGTGTCCTTGGACATCTCCAACGCTTTTAACACCCTGCCCTGGAGCTGTATTCGGGAGGCGCTGTGTTACCACAGGGTGCCCCCGTACCTCCGTCGCATCGTTGGGGCTTATTTAGCGGAAAGGTGTGTCACCTACAGGGGACGCGACGGCGGAGGCCGGCGCAACATGTCGTGCGGTGTTCCACAGGGTTCAGTCGTTGGCCCACCCCTGTGGAACATCGGGTACGACTGGGTGCTGAGAGGCGAGCTCCAACCGGGGGTGGCCCTGGTGTGTTACGCCGACGACACGCTGGTCACGGCCCGGGGGAGCTCGTACAGGGAGGCAGCGTTGCTAGCGACAGTTGCGGTCTCGCAGGTTGTGAGCCGCATACGGCGCCTGGGCCTGGAGGTGGCCCTCAACAAGTCGGAGGCCATGGTCTTTCATGGCCCCCGGCGGGCGCCGCCACCGGGATCACATATTGTGGTCGGGGGGACCCAAATTGCTGTCGAGTCCACCATGAAGTATCTAGGATTGGTGCTCGACAGCCGTTGGGACTTCGGCCCCCACTTCCGGCGGCTGGTGCCCAAGTTGATGGGTGCGGCGGGCGCGCTCGCAACGCTGCTTCCCAATCTGGGGGGCCCGAGCACCGCCTGTAGGAGATTGTACCTAGGGGTCCTGCGATCCATGGCCATGTACGGGGCCCCGGTGTGGGCCACTGACCTGACGGCTGGAAGCATCGCGATACTGCGAAAACCGCAGAGGGCGATGGCCGTCAGGTCTATCAGGGGGTATCGCACAATCTCCTACGAGGCGGCTTGTGCACTGGCCGGGTCGCCACCCTGGGACCTAGAGGCGAGGGTCCTCGCGTCGCTGTACCGGTGGCGCGAGGAGGCGCGGACGCGGGGCGGTGAGCCGATGCAGCGAGAGATCGATCTGCGTCGGTCCCAGCTCCGCGAGGTCCTGGTGGCGGAGTGGCGGAACAGGCTTTTGCGCCCTACCGCCGGTCTCGCTACCATCGAGGCGATCCGACCGGTGCTCGAGGAATGGCTCGAGCGGAGGCACGGCTCCCTGTCGTTTCGGGCGACGCAGGTTTTCTCGGGGCATGGTTGCTTCGGGAAGTACCTGTGTCGCATAAACAGGGAGCCGGACGCCCGGTGTCATCACTGCGTCCACTGCTTGGAGGACACGGCGCGGCATACGCTGGCAGAGTGTGCCGCATGGGAGGAGCCGCGCCGTGCCCTCATAACAGAAGTCGGAACCGACCTGTCGCTGCCGGCCGTCGCTCGTTCGATGGTCGGGAGCGCGGAGTCGTGGGATGCGGTGATCTCCTTCTGTGAAACCGTCATCTCACAGAAGGAGGCTGCGGAAAGGATGAGGGAGGCCGAGACCACTCTCCCGACCCGCAGCAGACGTACCGGGCGTCGGCGGAGGGCGGACAACGCCCTCTTCCAGCCCCCCTAAACGGGTGCAGAGGGACGGTGGACTTGGGGACGTCCGCCGTCCCTTCATATAACTGGACCCGAGGCGGTGGCGCGTAGTGTTCCACGCGCGCCCCTATTGGAAGTCGCGGGGGGTGTACACCTCACTCCCCCCGCGGAACTGAGGAGGCCCGCAGAAGCGGGCCGGCACTAGTCGGGGATCGTGGAAGGCGCACTAGTTCCCATGATCCCCGGTGCAAGTGTGCGTTAAAAAAAAAAAAAAAAAGGTTAGGTTAGGTTGACGATTGAAAAGATACTACCCCAGGGCGGTACCAGCTGCTCAGCAGCTGGAGAATCCGCCACGATCCCTTCGGGATCGTCAAGCCCCTCGTATTCTGGGGGGGGCAACAAACGTCTTCCGCTTGCCAATGGCAACGAGAGCCGAGGAGGCTCCTCGAGATCGAGGTCTTTTGAAGACCTCATCTCCTTTAGTTTTAACCACGGACGGGTCGAGCGCCACGCGTCGGACGCAGTGTCGGACTCTGGCACTGCGTCACTGAGGCCAGGAGCGGAGGCTCCAGCGGAGCCTCGCGTGGTTTTGGAGAGGGTGGGTGGTATGTCGTCTACCTTCGACAACACACCCACCCTTTCGCAAGCCGTTGCGGCCGCTCCCTCCAAGTTTTGGGGGAAGCGGCCGCGTGTCTGTGGGTCGGACGCGGGTTCGGCGGGTTTGTCCTCTAGCGAGGAGAACCTGCCGGCCCCCAAGGTGTCGACAACCAGGAGGGGCAGAGGTCGCGGGACGGCTTCCGGAACAAACACTCCGGCACCGTCACGTGACACTCGGGGCCGCTTCTTGAAGCGCCCTGATACGCCGATGGCCAGCGGAATCAGCGACTCCGACGGCTCAATGCAGGTGGAGCAATGTGATGCCGAGGCCTCCATCGCATTGTTGAGAACCAAGGCGGAGCTCAATGCCGCACGGAGAGAGGGCCGGAAGGCCATCGCGACCGACGAGGTCGCTGAGTTGGCTCGACGGGCAAGGGAGAGGCGGATGCAGACCGCCGCAGTCCCTGAAGGCTTGACGGCAGAGGCCCTTAGCCGTCAAGTTTTGGACGGCGTGGACGTCGTCCTGAAGGTAGCCACGAAATCTGGCAACCTGAAGGGGACGTTCACGCGGGCCCTAAAAGAGGCGGCCGACGGGATCAAGGAGGCGGTGGACGTCCTCCTTGACCGCACGATCTCGGAGGAGACGGTGATTTTCCTCTCGGAGCTTCACCGTCTCCAAACGAGGATGGAGGAGCTCCAGCGGGAGGTCAGCGCCCTGAGGGCAGACTTCAGCCGGCAGCAGGGTGCGACGACTGCGGACAGTCGTGCTCTGCCACAGAACGGGTCTTTGGGGGAAGACCAGTTCAACCGGCTGTTGAGCATAATGACCGCCCGCCTGGACAGCCTAGAGCCCAGGCTCAACCCCCCTATTCGCCTTCGTCCGCCGCTGGCGGCAGATAAGCGAAGGAGGGAGGCGGAGCCCGCTCCAGCAACAGCTGGGCCAACGTGGGCACAGGTGGCTAAAGCGCCACCTGCGCCAAAAAAGCCCACGCAGGCGCCCAAAAAGCCCACGCAGGCGGGCAAAAAGGCCGTGAAGGGGACGAGAAATGCCACTGAAGGGAGCACCTCGTCCCCCAAAGAAAAAGAGGGTGGCTGGGAGACGGCCGAAAGCCGCAAAAAGAGGCGGAAGAGGGGCCGCAAGGCCAAGAACGCGCCCGGATCCAAGGGGCAGGCCCCGAAAATCCGCGTCCCCCGCTCCGAGGCTGTGGTAGTCACGCTGCAGCCCGAAGCAAAGGAGAGAGGCGTGACGTACCAGAAGGTACTGGCGGAGGCGAGAGGCAAGCTGGTCTTTGCCGATTTTGGCACCCCGGATGGCTTCCGTTTCAGAACGGCAGCCACGGGGGCCAAGATGTTCGAGTTGGCGGGGACCAGCAGTGCCGAGAGGGCGGACTCTCTAGCTGCAAAGCTGAGGGACGTCCTCAACCCCGAGGAGGCCCGGGTGTCCAGACCCATCAAGACGGCTGAGGTGCGCGTCGATGGGCTGGACGACTCTGTTTCCCCGGAGGAGGTGGTGGTGGCCATAGCCCGGAGCGGCGGATGCCCGCCAGAAAATGTGCGGGCGGGCGAAATCCGCGTCAACGCTGGAGGGCTGGGCACCATCTGGGTGCGGTGCCCAGTAACTGCGGCAAAAAAAGTTGCCGACGCGGGACGTCTGCTGGTGGGCTGGGTGTCAGCGAGAGTTAAACTCCTGGCACCCAGGGCCATGCAGTGTTACCGGTGCCTGGAGAAAGGGCACGTCCGGGCCCAGTGCACTAGCGAAGCAGACCGCAGCGATTTGTGTTATCGCTGCGGTCAGCCCGGCCATAAGGCGTCCCAGTGCTCCGCGGAGCCAAACTGCAGCCTCTGTGCGGCTGCAGGAAAGTCTGCGGGGCACAGAACTGGCGGCAACGCTTGCGGCGCGCCCAGAAAGCGCAGCAAGCGTTGGACCAAGGCTGCGGGGGCCGCACCCCCTAGCACCTCTTCGGCCGACTCCCGGCCTGTGGTTGGACGAGGCGCCGGGGAAATGGACTGCCAGTGATGGCGCTCCATTTCCTCCAGGCGAATATCAACCACTGCACCAGAGCTCAGGATCTCTTGGTCCTGAGTATGGCGGAGTGGTCGGTAAATGTGGCGGTGGTCGCTGAGCCGTATTTTGTCCCCCCCCGAGATAACTGGGCAGGGGATCTGGACGGCCTGGTGGCCATCATCGGCGCGACTCTTGTCGACGTGTCCCGGGGTCACGGTTGGGTTGGCGCCCTTGTGAACGGGATCGTCACGATCGGGGCATACTTTTCGCCCAACAGGAGTCTCGCCGACTTCGAGAGTTTCCTTGTCGAGTTGGGAGCCGTCGTCGGCCGGTCTCATCCTCGGCCCATTTTGCTTCTCGGTGATCTGAACGCCAAATCTGCGGCGTGGGGATCCCCGGTCACAGACCCGAGAGGCGATGTGCTAGAGGAGTGGGCCGTTACGACGGGCCTGGCTGTCTTAAATCGGGGTTCGGCCTACACGTGTGTGCGACAGCGGGGCGGATCCATTGTGGACGTGTCGTTCGCTAGTCCCGCTGTCGCGCACCGCGTTCGTGATTGGCACGTGGAAGCGGAGGTGGAGACGCTATCGGATCACCGATATATACGCTTCGACGTCTCCACCCAGACCGCTGAAGGTCGTAGCCAATCGGCCCCCCGAAGAGACGGCCCGCGTTGGGCGCTGAAACGCCTCGACAGGGAGGCTCTCGAGGAAGCCACTATCGTCCAAGCCTGGATCCGGGAGTCGGCTACCGTCGGTCCCGTCGACGTCGAACGGGAGGCGCAGTGGTTTAGCGACGCGATGGCGCAAATCTGCGACGCGTCCATGCCACGCGTCTCCTCTCTGTCCGCAAGGCGCCGCGTGTACTGGTGGTGCGTCGAGGTAGAGCGGCTGCGCGTCGAGTGCGCAGACGCCAGACGCCCGTACACGCGATGTCGGAGGAGACGTCTGCGGGATCCCGACGAAGAAGCCGCGCTGTATGAGGTGTACCGCGCGGCGAAGGAGGCTCTGTGGCTGGCCATCGGCGAGTCAAAGACGCGCTCCAGAGAGGAGCTGCTGGCGACCCTAGACGGGGATCCGTGGGGGCGCCCTTACCGCACGGTCCGAGGGAAACTTCGGCCGTGGGCACCCCCGCTAACGGAAGGTCTCGAGCCGCAGTTTCTGGAGCGAGTGGTCTCGGCTCTCTTTCCTGAGAGAGCCGAGTACGAGCCACCGCCGATGGCTCTGCCCACAGCTGCAGAGTCGGAAGAAGATGTGAGCGAAACCGTCCCAGAGGTGACACAGGCGGAGATGAGCGCGGCCATATTGCGGCTCCGGGCAAAAAACACTGCTCCGGGGCCCGACGGAGTGCCTGGTCGCGCTCTAGTCCTCGCCCTGAAGGAGCTGGAGCCCTCACTGAGGGGACTCTTCTCGGCGTGCCTTGAGCGGGGCCAGTTCCCTAGCAGGTGGAAGACTGGTCGACTGGTCCTGCTCAAGAAGGCGGGGCGCCCGGCGGATTCGTCGTCGGCTTATCGGCCCATAGTGTTGCTGGACGAGGCGGGCAAGATGCTCGAGCGTGTAATCGCAGATCGCCTCGTCAGCCACTTGTGTACAGAGGGGCCGAACCTGGCCGACAGCCAGTTTGGCTTCCGGCGTGGGCGCTCCACCATCGACGCCATCATGAGAGTGAGAGTCCTGGCGGAGGAAGCGGTGTCCCGGGGTGGGGTGGTGCTGGCGGTGTCCTTGGACATCTCCAACGCGTTCAACACCCTGCCCTGGGGTTGCATTAGGGAGGCCCTGCGATACCATCGGGTGCCTTCCTACCTCCGCAACATTGTGGGGGCTTATCTGTCTGGAAGGTGTGTCACCTACATGGGACGCGACGGCACGGGCCGTCGCGAGATGTCGTGCGGTGTTCCGCAGGGGTCGGTTCTGGGCCCACCCCTGTGGAACATCGGGTACGACTGGGTTTTGCGGTGCGAGCTCCCGCCGGGAGTGGATCTGACGTGTTATGCGGACGACACGCTGGTCACGGCTCGGGGGAGCTCGTACAGGGAGGCAGCGTTGCTGGCTACGGCTGCGGTCTCACAGGTGGTGAGCCGCATACGACGCCTGGGGCTGGAAGTGGCCCTCAACAAGTCGGAGGCCATTGCTTTTCATGGCCCCCGACGGGCGCCGCCGTTGGGAACACACATTGTGGTCGGTGGGGTCCGGATCGCTGTCGAGTCAACCATGAAGTACTTAGGATTGGTGCTCGACAGCCGTTGGGACTTCGGCCCCCACTTTCAGCGGCTGGTGCCCAAGTTGATGGGCGCGGCGGGCGCGCTGTCAACGCTGCTTCCCAATCTGGGGGGCCCGAGCACCGCCTGTAGGCGGTTGTACGTGGGGATCGTGCGATCGATGGCCCTTTACGGGGCCCCGATCTGGGCGACAGACCTGACGGCTCGCACTATCGCGGTCCTGCGCAGACCGCAGAGAGCGATGGCCGTCAGGGTCATACGGGGATATCGCACGATCTCCTACGAGGCGGCTTGTGTACTGGCCGGATCCCCGCCGTGGGACCTGGAGGCGAAGACCCTCGCGACACTGCACCAGTTGCGCGAGGAGGCCAATGATCGGGGCGAGAGGCTGGTGCAGCGACAGATCACGCTGTACCGGTCTCAGCTCCGACAGGTCATGGTGGCGGAATGGCGGGGGAGGCTAGAGCTCCCTACCGCCGGCCTCGACACGGTCGAGGCGATCCGGCCAGTACTCAACGACTGGCTCGGGAGGAAGCACGGCTCCCTGACGTTTCGGGCGACGCAGGTGCTCTCGGGGCACGGCTGCTTCGGGAAGTACCTGTGTCGCATAAGCAGGGAGCCGGACGCCCGGTGCCATCACTGCGTCCACTGTCTGGAGGACACGGCGCGGCATACGCTGGCCGAGTGCGCCGCGTGGGATGAGCCGCGCCGTGTGCTCGTTACGGAGGTGGGAGGAGACCTGTCGCTGCCGACCGTCGTTCGCTCGATGGTCGGCAGCGCAGAGTCCTGGGACGCGGTGGTGTCCTTCTGCGAAACCGTCATGTCGCAGAAGGAGGCTGCGGAAAGGGAGAGGGAGATGACGAGCTCCCGTCCATCCCGCAGCAGACGCACCGGGCGTCGGCAGAGGGCGGACAACGCCCTCTTCCGGCCCCCCTAAATAGGTCCAGGGGCGACGGATTCGGGGACATCCGTCGCCCCCGATCACAGTGGACCCGAGACGGCGGCGCGTAGTGTTCCACGCGCGCCTCTCTCAGACGTAACGGGGGGAGTTTTACACCTCACTCCCCCCCGGGACGAGGCCCGCAGGTCAGGCGGGCCGGCACTAGTCCGGGGCAGCGGAAGTCGCATCAGATCCCGTTGCCCCCCGACGCAAGTGTGCGAGGGAACACCGCTGAGTTTTAGTGGGTATACTGTCATACACCGATAGGAGTCCCACATACCCCGTCTCGTCATAAAGCATTTCTCAGCGCAAAAAAAAAAAAAAAAAAAAAAGGTTGGACCTGTTAGTGCAGGACCTGTTAGTGCCTCCTCCGAGGCACGAGTGTCGTCTGCTACGCGGACGACACTCTCCTCACCGCCCGGGGGGGGAGCTTCAGGGAGGCGGCCAACTTGGCCTCGGCGGGTGGATCCTTGGTCGCGGGGAGGATCCGCCGCCTAGGACTTACGGTGGCGCTGCACAAAACCGAGGCCGTGTTTTTCCACGGACCTCGGCAGCGCCCCCCACCTGACGCCCACATCTTCGTGGAGGGCGTCAGAATCGGGGTCAAGGCCCAGATGAAATATCTGGGCCTCGTACTCGACAGCAGGTGGCGCTTCGGCCCGCATTTTAGCGGGCTGTCGTCGCGCCTGCTGAAAACCGCGGGCGCCCTCTCATGGCTGCTTCCCAACCTGGGGGGGCCCAGCGCACGATGCCGGCAATTGTACGCCGGCATCTTGAAGAGTATGGCCCTCTACGGGGCCCCTATCTGGGAGGACTCCCTCCAGAGGAGGGAGAACGCCGCCGCCTTACGGGCGCCCCAGAGGGCCATAGCTCAGCGGGCGGCGCGGGCCTACCGCACGGTGGGCTCCACGGCAGCGTGTGCTCTGGCCGGCACCCCGCCTTGGGAACTCGAGGCGTGGGTGCTCGCCAGAGTATACGAGTGGACGGCGGGGCGGAGGGCGAGAGGGGAACGCCCCGCCCCGGAAGAGCGGGAGGCCGTCCGGCGGGAGGCGAGGGACGCCATCGTCGTCCACTGGACGCGGGACCTCGCCACCGCAGTCTTCGGCCGCCGAACCGTCGGCGCGATCGGGCCGGTCCTGCGAGACTGGCTCGAGCGGTCGCACGGGTTCCTCTCGTTCCGTCTGGTGCAGGTGCTGTCCGGGCACGGGTGTTTCGGATCGTACCTGCGCCGGATCGGACGGGAGGAGACACCGTCGTGCCACGACTGTGGCGCGGCGGAGGACACGGCGCAGCACACCCTCGAGGTGTGCCCGTCGTGGACGGAGCCGCGCCGCAGTCTCACTGCGGCGATCGGACGGGACCTCTCACTCCCCGGTGTGGTTAACGCCATGCTGAGGGACGAGGGGTCCTGGGCGGCAGTCGCCTCCTTCTGTGAACACGTCATGTCCCAGAAGGAGGCGGCGGAGCGCGCGCGGGAGGTCGACCCTCACGCGGCGCCGCTCCGAAGGCAGAGGAGGAGAAGACGTCAGTATGACAGTCATCTCCGACTCCTGCCAGGTGGAGGCCAGCAGGCAACGGGTGCGGGGGCACCCTTGCCTGTATTGCACAGGCCTCCACCAATGCCGGACGGGAATGGCCAGGTGTTCCCGGCTATTCCCGTTGCCCACCAACCTGGGGGGCTAGCGGGGCACGCGCCGGGAGGGTTGTGGACGTAAAGGCTGAGCCGGTTTCCCATGACCCTCCCACCACGGCGACGAGGGAACACCGCTGAGTTTTAGTGGGTATACTGTCATACACCGACAGGAGTCCCACATACCCCGTCTCGTCCCCCGACGAACGGGCATGCATAAAGCATTTCTCAGCGAAAAAAAAAAAAAAAAAAAAAAAAAAAAAGGTTAGGTCAGGTCAGGTCAGGTCAGGTCAGGTCAGGTCAGGTCAGGTCAGGTCAGGTCAGGTCAGGTCAGGTCAGGTCAGGTCAGGTCAGGTCAGGTCAGGTCAGGTCAGGTCAGGTCAGGTCAGGTCAGGTCAGGTCAGGTCAGGTCAGGTCAGGTCAGGTCAGGTCAGGTCAGGTCAGGTCAGGTCAGGTCAGGTCAGGTCAGGTCAGGTCAGGTCAGGTCAGGTCAGGTCAGGTCAGGTCAGGTCAGGTCAGGTCAGGTCAGGTCAGGTCAGGTCAGGTCAGGTCAGGTCAGGTCAGGTCAGGTCAGGTCAGGTCAGGTCAGGTCAGGTCAGGTCAGGTCAGGTCAGGTCAGGTCAGGTCAGGTCAGGTCAGGTCAGGTCAGGTCAGGTCAGGTCAGGTCAGGTCAGGTCAGGTCAGGTCAGGTCAGGTCAGGTCAGGTCAGGTCAGGTCAGGTCAGGTCAGGTCAGGTCAGGTCAGGTCAGGTCAGGTCAGGTCAGGTCAGGTCAGGTCAGGTCAGGTCAGGTCAGGTCAGGTCAGGTCAGGTCAGGTCAGGTCAGGTCAGGTCAGGTCAGGTCAGGTCAGGTCAGGTCAGGTCAGGTCAGGTCAGGTCAGGTCAGGTCAGGTCAGGTCAGGTCAGGTCAGGTCAGGTCAGGTCAGGTCAGGTCAGGTCAGGTCAGGTCAGGTCAGGTCAGGTCAGGTCAGGTCAGGTCAGGTCAGGTCAGGTCAGGTCAGGTCAGGTCAGGTCAGGTCAGGTCAGGTCAGGTCAGGTCAGGTCAGGTCAGGTCAGGTCAGGTCAGGTCAGGTCAGGTCAGGTCAGGTCAGGTCAGGTCAGGTCAGGTCAGGTCAGGTCAGGTCAGGTCAGGTCAGGTCAGGTCAGGTCAGGTCAGGTCAGGTCAGGTCAGGTCAGGTCAGGTCAGGTCAGGTCAGGTCAGGTCAGGTCAGGTCAGGTCAGGTCAGGTCAGGTCAGGTCAGGTCAGGTCAGGTCAGGTCAGGTCAGGTCAGGTCAGGTCAGGTCAGGTCAGGTCAGGTCAGGTCAGGTCAGGTCAGGTCAGGTCAGGTCAGGTCAGGTCAGGTCAGGTCAGGTCAGGTCAGGTCAGGTCAGGTCAGGTCAGGTCAGGTCAGGTCAGGTCAGGTCAGGTCAGGTCAGGTCAGGTCAGGTCAGGTCAGGTCAGGTCAGGTCAGGTCAGGTCAGGTCAGGTCAGGTCAGGTCAGGTCAGGTCAGGTCAGGTCAGGTCAGGTCAGGTCAGGTCAGGTCAGGTCAGGTCAGGTCAGGTTAGGTTAGGTTAGGTTAGGTTAGGTTCTCCTCACCGCCCGGGGGGGGAGCTTCAGGGAGGCGGCCAACTTGGCCTCGGCGGGTGGATCCTTGGTCGCGGGGAGGATCCGCCGCCTAGGACTTACGGTGGCGCTGCACAAAACCGAGGCCGTGTTTTTCCACGGACCTCGGCAGCGCCCCCCACCTGACGCCCACATCTTCGTGGAGGGCGTCAGAATCGAGGTCAAGGCCCAGATGAAATATCTGGGCCTCGTACTCGACAGCAGGTGGCGCTTCGGCCCGCATTTTAGCGGTCTGTCGTCGCGCCTGCTGAAAACCGCGGGCGCCCTCTCATGGCTGCTTCCCAACCTGGGGGGGCCCAGCGCACGATGCCGGCAACTGTACGCCGGCATCTTGAAGAGTATGGCCCTCTACGGGGCCCCTATCTGGGAGGACTCCCTCCAGAGGAGGGAGAACGCCGCCGCCTTACGGGCGCCCCAGAGGGCCATAGCTCAGCGGGCGGCGCGGGCCTACCGCACGGTGGGCTCCGCGGCAGCGTGTGCTCTGGCCGGCACCCCGCCTTGGGAACTCGAGGCGTGGGTGCTCGCCAGAGTATACGAGTGGACGGCGGGGCGGAGGGCGAGAGGGGAACGCCCCGCCCCGGAAGAGCGGGAGGCCGTCCGGCGGGAGGCGAGGGACGCCATCGTCGTCCACTGGACGCGGGACCTCGCCACCGCAGTCTTCGGCCGCCGAACCGTCGACGCGATCGGGCCGGTCCTGCGAGACTGGCTCGAGCGGTCGCACGGGTTCCTCTCGTTCCGTCTGGTGCAGGTGCTGTCCGGGCACGGGTGTTTCGGAACGTACCTGCACCGGATCGGACGGGAGGAGACGCCGTCGTGCCACGACTGTGGCGCGGCGGAGGACACGGCGCAGCACACCCTCGAGGTGTGCCCGTCGTGGACGGAGCCGCGCCGCAGTCTCACTGCGGCGATCGGACGGGACCTCTCACTCCCCGGTGTGGTTAACGCCATGCTGAGGGACGAGGGGTCCTGGGCGGCAGTCGCCTCCTTCTGTGAACATGTCATGTCCCAGAAGGAGGCGGCGGAGCGCGCGCGGGAGGTCGACCCTCACGCGGCGCCGCTCCGAAGGCAGAGGAGGGGTCGGAGAAGACGTCAGTATGACAGTCATCTCCGACTCCTGCCAGGTGGAGGCCAGCAGGCAACGGGTGCGGGGGCACCCTTGCCTGTATTGCACAGGCCTCCACCAATGCCGGACGGGAATGGCCAGGTGTTTCCGGCCATTCCCGTTGCCCACCAACCTGGGGGGCTAGCGGGGCCCGCCAGCTAGGCGGGCATGCGCCGGGAGGGTTGTGGACGTAAAGGCTGAGCCGGTTTCCCATGACCCTCCCACCACGGCGACGAGGGAACACCGCTGAGTTTTAGTGGGTATACTGTCATACACCGACAGGAGTCCCACATACCCCGTCTCGTCCCCCGACGAACGGGCATGCATAAAGCATTTCTCAGCGCAAAAAAAAAAAAAAAAAAAAAAAAAAAAAAAAAAAAGGTTAGGTTAGGTTTTTTTTTTTTTTTTTTTTTGGCAGGAGGGGAAATCCGGTCGGACACTCAAGCTGCCTCACAGACGAGCCAGTCTGAGTAGTGCCGGGCTCCAACCGGCTAAAACCACCTCCTGCCTTACAATCTTATCCACAGACATAAGCGTCCGTGCCTTTGTTTAATTACATTTTCTTTGAGACTCTGAGCTCCACGTACAAGTGGTGACTCCGGAGTACAACTTATTTCTACTTAATTAACTTACCTACTAAAATGAGTCCATCAATTATTATTATTATATTATTATTATTATTATTTTTTTTTTTTTTTTTTTTTTTCTCATAATACAGTATATATATATATATATATTTTTCTTTTTCTTTTTTTTTTTTTTTTTAATTAATAACACTTTAGACGGTACACAGCTGGCAAGAGGGAACCTGACCGGACTCTACTGACAGCGTTCGTTCACGAAGACTGACGCCTGCATTGGCACCGCCCTACTCAACCATATTTGAGGGAGTCGAACGATCCAACACACACGCCACCATCAGCGAGTCGTTTAAGTGAGTATGACAAGGTTCCTGATGCCAGCTGCGCCCCACCTCCTTTACAAACTATTTTAAAAGAAAACCTTATAGTAGACATTGGGTAGGAAGGGTTGGTTATGGGTTACTCGTCAGCTGCAGGTTTCGCACCGTGGAACGGCTGCTGCAGCCGGCTTTAATAAGTTAATGTCAAATCAGAAAGGGTGTCCACCCTGTGTCGAAAAGCTTCGTCGGTCAGTGCTTCTGGAGGCGTATCAGCGCCTCGACGACCTTCGTGTCCCGATGTCGCATAGCCTTCATCATGTTGTTATTTATGATGTCGTTTGTTGAAGCCTCCTGTGCTCGTCTCACAAATCGTCCAATAGCGTCGTCTGCGTTGTCGGCGTAGTACACACAGCTGACTGTGTGTCTTGATACGGCCACTACCGCATGGGGGACGCTGCTGTGGAGCGCGATGTTTTTAGACTTTGTCTTCAGGATGAAGACTGTCTCGCTTGTGAGTCCCTGAGCTTCGTGGATGGTCAGAACGCTCGATCCATCACCCGATCCATATCCTTGGTTAATGAGGAACTTTTTCTCCTCCTGCGTGTGTACCAGGAACAGTATGTTGGAGAGGGTGCTAGGTATATCGGCGCCTGTGAACCTTTTCAGCTGCAGGGAGTGGACTTGGTTCTTCGACGAGTAAATACCAGGATAGACTTCTGCTAGGGCGTATGCGACATCCATTGGGTTCCGATGCGTACAGGACAACTCTTGGCTGATGGTTGCCACAGAGTTCGGACGGGCGTATCTAAGGGGAAATAGATTTTCCCTGTCCAGATAGGGCAGTTGGTTAATATCTCCGACAAGGACCACTTCGGTCGCACCTGACAGTCGAACTGCCATCACTATGGCCCCAAAGTGGTTCATGAGAGCCTCGTCCACTACAATGCGCCTGCATTTGTGTGGCCCTTTGAACCCGTTTGATAATATTGAGGCCAGTGTGCGCACCTTGGTTCTGTTGTGTTCACCAATTTGGTGCGCCAGCTTTTGCCGCAGATCTTTCGCGGCCTCGATTGTGGTAGTGACGATGACGTCGTGGTCCCTATCGAAGTTATTAACCACCCAGGTCGTCTTGCCACATCCTGGAACGCCGTTTACCCACCTTATTGTCGGTAGTGCCCAACCTCCGCTTGGACTTATGCTCCTCGAGATTGCTTCCGCCTGTTCGAGGATCTTGTCGTCCATCATGATTCTGGTACATCGGGCCACTACCACTATTGGGTCACTTTCGGGTGTCACGAAGGTTATGCGGCCAGTCTGTGACGTTGTCGACTTATCCAATGGCACGAAGCCATGTGTGGCATTGTACGCAGCCATGTACGTGCCAATCATTTCTCCTTTGATCACTTGGGAGGTGACGTTATCGTATATGGCTGCTTCGGCCTCTTCGAGTCTCACTTTAAGCAGACCTTCAATCTCCAGCTGGTATGACTGCATGATTTTCTTGCAAGTCATGAGACTGACTGCTTTTGTTGCTTTCGTGATAGCTTGAAACTCAAGAAAGGCGTTCTCAATGTGGTCTGCGGGTTCCGTTGCCGGCATGAGTTTCGGCGGAATGACCTCTCCTTTGTCGGCCCTTGTTGGAACTGGCCGCTGCTCTTTAGGAGGTTTCGGGGTAACCCTGGTGAATTCCCGCAATGCGGTCGCTTGTCTGTTGTATTGGGGTTTTCCTGGTCTCATTCTGTTACCTCCTAGCAGCCTACTGAAGAGGTTTGAAATGGTCTTTAAACGGCTCTCGGTCTTGGTTTCTGCTCTAGACCTGTCGCTTTTCCCGTCTGAGGCGGCTTTCTCCGCGGCAAGCTTCTGCTGCAATCGCTCTGAACCGCAGGGCGTGTTTGGGGCTGACACAGAGGATGCCTGCCGGTCGGTTGCGGTCTTTTCGGCATAGTTACGAGGAGATTTTAGGAAGCTTAAGTCTTCCCCCCTGTCCTCATAAACTACCACCTCATGATCTTCTGAGGCTTTGATGCATCCGTACCGATCGGCAACTCTCCCTCTATCGTAGCCAATCGCCATTGCATCCACGCTGATTATTCGTGGGCATCCGCTCGCTGACCGACCTGCTTCTCCGATTTCGGTGAGCAGGGAGCATGCTTGTGAAAACGGAGTTTCCTCACGCCACTCGAATAGTGCGATCGTCTTGTTTTGTGATCGCACTAGACGGTATCGGTGTTCGGCAACTTCCGCTTCGGGTAACGCGTTGAACTTTGAGCGTTTCATGCTCGCTTTGGAGGTGCTCCCGTTGATCAAAGCTGCAAGGCCCGGTGATATGGCGACGCTGTTTACCCTGTCCACGCGGCAGAAGCTTATACCGAGTCTCTCAGCGTTATTGTTCATAAAAAGAGCCACGCCACGGGTTCTGATGCCTGGTTGCCCACTCTCCCCGCATGTAAGTAACTGGCGTAAAGCCAAGGTGCGAGGGTTCGGCTGGGAACTACTGGGGCTGGGCGTATCCGTGGTGACGGCTGTGCTCACGGTGTGATGTGTTTGTGTGGGTGGAGGTGTGGGTGTTGGTGTAGGGTTGTGTGTGTGTGGGGTGAACTGTGTTGAACCATTAGCCTTTGCTACGACTTGCACGATCCTGCTCGCGAATTCCAAGAATGGTGTTCTAGTAGCTTTGTTCTCCATGATGGAATGGAGTGTGGACTGAATAACTGAGATCTGGATTTCAGTTTCTAGATCCATTCGCTCACGACCAAATCTTGGGCACTCGGTAAGCACGTGCCATACCGTCTCTTCACAATTGGGGTCACAGACGCATGAGGGACTGTCTTTAATGTGGAAGCGATGGAGATAGGCCCCGAATCCTCCGTGACCGGTCAGAATTTGGACATGGGTAGGTGACAGTGCCATGCCTTTAAGAATCTTTCTTGCCGCCTGAACGGTGGGGAAAAACACCTTAGTGACCGAACCTGTGCTGGAGGATTCGTATCGCTGCTGCCATTTATTTACAGTTTCCTCACGAATCTGCCTCTTGATGAAGGATATTGGTACCTTGTCGTAGTCGGGGGCTGTTTTCTTAGTAAGAGCCGCTTTCTTCGCTAGCTCGTCCGCTCTCTCGTTCCCAGGAGTACCCACGTGTGCTCTCAACCAAAACAGCCTCACGTCTCTGCCCTCCTCTCGGATCTCGCGTACTAGCCTTTTTATACCGAGTGCCAACGGGTGAGTGACAGACGGGCTTCTCAACAAATCAAGCGAAGATCTTGAGTCGCTTAATATGTTGGCGGAGGCCATCCTAGACGTTCTCACCGTCCTGACTGCTCGATATAAGGCGTACATTTCCGATTGAAAGACTGTGTTGTGCGGCTCCAGGCGGAAGGTTGAGTACTTGGATTCCCTGCCTTCGTTCCACCAAGTAAAGGCCGCACCGACTTTCCCCTCTATTTTGCTGCCGTCGGTATAAATATGGGGTCCGGTTACTTGGTGGTCACTCAGGGTTTCAGGATCCATGTTCTCAAGGCACTCATACTCAGTTATTATGAGCCGCGATGGATGGGGAATCTGTAGGGGTCCGGCCTTGCGCTCGACCTCTCTTCCCGGAGGTAGGTACTCTTGGGAATGACCCTTTTTGACCTTAAATAGGGTAGATGCTTCAATGACCCGGAGGTCCAGGGGCAGTTGGCCCGACAGGATGAGAGCCGATGTTAGAGACACCGTGCGGTATGCTTTGCAGATCTTCTGCGTGAAGCCTCTTTGCAGCGTGTCTAACTGGTTTCTTGTCATCAGTTTCTCTGCTGCTGGGGCCCACGCGCTCGCTGCATACAACACGATCGGCTCTATCACCGACACGTATATGGTCCCGATTATCTCGCTGTTCAGGCCCCATGTCACCTTTGCCGCGCACGCTAGTTGTTTGTAGATGTCTGCAGCTTTTTTGCATGTTGCAGTCACGTGCGCATTAAAGGTAAGCTTGTGGTCTATGATGAGTCCCAACAGCTTGATCTCCTCGACAAGGGTCAGTCGAATGCCAGACATGTGAATTATGGGGGTGTCGTACTTGAGCTTCTTCGTAATCACCATTGCGTTGGTCTTATGAGCGGCAAAGCAAAGCTTGTTTCGTACACCCCAGTCTGACACTGTCTGCAGCGTTCTTTGAGCCGACTGCTGCAGGGAGCTGACCTCGAGAGACGAGAAAACGAGAACCACATCATCCGCGAACGCTTGACAATATACCCCCATTGTCGTCAATTCCTCCAAGAGCGAGTCTAGGATAAGGTTCCAGAATGTCGGACCGGCTATTGAGCCCTGGACGCATCCTTTTGTGGTGCCCTTCTCGCTAGTCGCCCTGGCGTAGTTGACCCTGATGTAGCGCTCCTCCAGGTATGAAGATACGAGAGCAAAGAGGTTCTTGGGGCATTTTTTGTGTAGCATCTGCATTTTGAGGGCAGGCCACCACGCGTTGTCAAAGGCCCCCTCTATGTCCAGTGATACTAAAAGCACTACCTTTTTGGCTTTTACTTCGGCCCGTATGTGCTCCATTAGGACAAAGAGGGCGTCCTCGGTTCCTCGCTGCGGCATGAACCCGTATTGGTGTGTGTTTAGAGTCGGGAGGAAGTGGTGTTGCAGTCTGCCCACGACGAGCTTCTCGACGATTTTGCCAAGGACCGAGAGTAGTCCTATTGGTCTATATGACTTTGGGTGGGTGTAGTCGTCCTTGCCCGGCTTACGGAGTATGCACACATGTGCTATTTTCCATTGCTTTGGGAAGTGTGGTAGCGACAGGCACTTGTTGGCCAGCGCCAGGAACACCTCCCTGTTGCAATTTATAGCAGCTGTGCAAATGTCGGCCGTCAACCCATCGGGTCCTGGAGCTTTCTTTGGATTTTGTCGCTGAAGGACCATTTCCAGCTCCGCGGGCGTAAATGGTGGATCGTCGGCCGCCAGGCCCTGGGTTACAGTTGGGGAAAGTTCCTCCGCAAGTCTCCGGACCGACGCGTGGTGTTGTTGTTCGGCATCCACAGAGTCGTCTGGGTAGAACGTTTTTGCCAGAAGATCCGCTGATTGCTCTGGGCTTAATGTTTCGCCTGCGGTGTTCCTCAGGAGCGTGTCTTCCTGTCTTCTGGCCGTCCTCCTCAAGACCCTGTAAATGCCATCCCACATACTCTCCCGGTCCTGTGTGGAGCAGAACTGCTTCCAATTTTCTGTCGCTGTTTCCGCTGCTCTAGTTAAGTACTCTTGTTTTGCCTTCACGTACTCGCCGATGACCAGGTTCCTTCGACAAGGGGCCGCATTCCTGATTCTCCTTTTCTTGGTCAGTGTTCCTTGCTTTAACTGTTCAAGAGCATCAGTCCACCAAGGCGGTCTCGAGTCAACTTTCTTGTTCGCCAGTTTCGGTATCGATTTTTTAGCCGAGCGGTGTATTAGGTCGACATACCTTGAAACCAGAGCATCCAGTTGGTCATGGTTAGAGACCTCCGATACTGTGGTGGGTGTGATGCTGTATTCTGACAGGTATGCCTTGAGGCGCGTGCAGAAGTCCGACCACTTTGCCTTTTTGGTGTTATATATGCGTGTAGAGACTGGTTTAAGAGGCTCTAACGCTTTTTCTAGGCGTAATGAGAATCTTATCGCATTGTGGTCGGACGTCGTTATATTCCTGTCTACACGCCAATCCTCAATTCTGCCTAACAGCGACACACCGCATGTGGTAACGTCGACTATGCTCTGGTAAAGCCTGTCTCCCCTGTAGCACTCGAAAGTTGGAGTCTGGCCCGTGTTGAGTATCTGAAGGTCTAGTTCAGATAGGAAGGCGTTGTACGACGCCCCTCGGTGGTCTTCGCTGTTGCTTCCCCACCATTGGCTCCATGCGTTCACGTCTCCCCCCACCAATATGTTGGATGTGCGTAACTTGATTATTGCCTCCTTGGTTTTGACGAGGTATGGGTCTATATCTTGGTCACCCTCAAAATAGACTGATATCACTCCAAGCTTTAGCTGACCCACCTTCAGCAGAACGGCTGCAACGTTTTCGGTGACAATCTGAGGGTCATGAATGACTTCCAGGTTGTTTCCGAACACGACGATTGCCGCCTTTACTGGTTTTTGCCGATTAAGAGTGCACTGGATGACTTGTGTGCCGGGGTTTTGTTTCATCACACCCGTTCTCCCAACATAGGGCTCTTGGACAAGTGCGATTGAGATTCCCATCTCCTCGGCCGCATGGTGGAGTTCTGCTGTTGCAAGCTTGGAGCGTTGCAGGTTGGCCTGGATGAACTTTAGCCTGCCTGCTGGTCCTCTTGTGCTTTGCTGGGTGATTGACGCATTGTTCCCGTCATTGCCCTTAGCAATAGGACACACGCGACCTCGCTATGTTGTCCCATTTCTGCCTCTCTTGACATTCGGAGCTGAACGCTGGATGAGCCGTGTCTTTTCCCTCTCTCCCTACCTTGATGCAGTTCACGCAGGCAGGGGGGCCACCGTTTGCCCTGACTGAACAGTCTCTCCCAGTGTGTGCCTCGCCACAATATCCACAGCTTTCTTTTACTGCCTTGCAGAGAGTTCGGCCGTGTCCGTAGCCTAGGCACTTGGTGCACTGCACTAGAGGAGACTGGTCTTCTACTGGGCACCTCTGTATTCCGAGGTGTACCTTTTCCGCCTGCGTGAGCCGCTTCCAAAGCTCTGGGGAGAGTTCAAAGACCGGGTGGCATTCCAGGGGATTCCTCGCACGTCTTCGGAATCTCAATTTAACGACAAGGCCAGCCGGGTTCAGATCTTTCCAGAGGTGTTTGTTTTGTGCCTGGAGGAGGTCTACCATCTCTTCGTTGGTATAAGAAGAGAGCACCCCTTTGACGACAATCAGTGGGTTGCTGGGCATGGGCTCCTGGACCTTTAGTCCACTGGTAGTCTGGACCCGACTTTTAACGAGGCCGAGGTCTTCTTTGCTCGCGCAGCTCACCACGATCTTCTGGTTGCGTGCTTTCCTCACCTTGTCGACTTTTGCTCCGGTCGTTTTGAGGTCAAGGGCTTCCCTCATTTTCTCTATGACATTCTCCCCCGTGTGTTTAGGATCTGTTGAGGAGATTATCAAGGTGTGGTTCGGCCTTTTGGGCGTTTTAGCAGCCTGGGCGAAGGTCTTGGGGCCCTGTTGTAAGGTTTCCGGCTGCTTCAGTTCCGATACTCCCTTTTCGATGGAGGCAAGAGTCCTCTTTACTTCCTCCACCGCAAACTCAGTGTCTAGGCTCGGTGCTGGTTGGGCCGGAAACTGGGGTTCCTTTTCCCTCAGCACTCTAAGTTCGGAGGACACGATGTCCAGCCTCTCCGACAAGGGCTGGAGGTGTTTAGTCAAATCCAGCGGTGGTAATTGTTGGGGGGGAAGAATTTCGGTCCTCTCCAGAAGGGTTCTGGCCAATTTTGTAATGGTTTCTATGCCTTCGGCCAGTTTGTCGAGTTTGGGTTCTATGGAGGCCTCGGGTGGTAGAAAGGGGGCAATAAAAGGCTCTGCGGGTGTTTGGAGCTCCTGCCGGATCTTTTCTGTAGCTTGGCGGAGCGTATCCAGCTGGTTTGATACGCTCGCAATGTGGTTTCCCAACTTTGCAAGGCTCGCCGCTACGGTATCCCATTTTGGGTCCCCGTTTGCGGGCGCGTTAAGATCCTTGGCTTTCTCGTGCCCAGTTTTTGTTAGAGCTGTCAACGACTCGATCGACTTCCTGACTTCCTTTATTTCCCTGAACGGCTGTTCTGTCTCGTACCCGAGCCAGTTCCGAATATCTTTAGCCTCCTTCAGGGTTCCGGAAATGTCATTTCGAGCGTGACCCAGCTCGGTGATGAGTTTCTGCTGAATTTTCATCACCTCTTCTCTGTGAGAACGCTCCACTGTCACTAGTTCTCGGGCGTGTCGAGAGCGCTCCTTCTCGAGGTTGTATTTGTGCCTCGATCGGGAGTCGGATAGGGACAGGACGATCTCGTAAAGCCCTTGCAGGCTATCGTGGCAAGTCGTCCTGTACTCTTTCTTCATATTTCCCGATGCCTCCAACGCTCCCTTCCCATTCTGCAGTAGAGAGTTGGCCTCTCTCGTCGCCATGTCCATTTCTACGCCTGTCCCTCTTCTCGGTGTGCTGTAGAGAAGACTGGCCCTTTTCCGTGCCTGATGGTCGGTGATGGAAGATGCGACCGAGCTCTCCTCGTCTGACATGATGCGGTGTGGTGGAGATATGCCCAGTTGCTCCCAGTTGATTACTTTTGACTCCGCCGTCTCTGGTGCGTCGTATTTCTCCGGCAGAGAGAGGTTGTCAACTGACGACGCCTGGCTACCGTCCCCTGCAGCAGGTTCCGACGCTGCTTTTGACACTTCAGGCGGATCCCGTGGAGATGACTGGTGGGCAAGCCTCTCCGACGCAGTGGACTTTGCTACGTTTTTAAGGACTTTCGTCCGCAACGTTCGTGCCTTCGGTGCGACCTCCGCAGCTAACTTACGGGTTGTGGGAACGGAAGACATCTTTAAATTTTAAATTTAGACTTAGAAAGTAACAGTATATACAAAAACAAAACAAATGACAGTATTACAGATTTACAATTTATGCTCCTAATTGGTTAATTATTTTTATTATATATATAGTATTTTTTTTTTTTTTTTTTTTTTTTTTCCTATTTATGTGATGGACTCACCCTAAATAAGTTTCGACAGCTTTGCACGCAGTGATGATGCTGTCCTCTCGATGTTCTTGACGCGATGTTTTGGCGTTCTGACGCTTGATGGGCTGCGTCTATGTTGTAATCCGGAGTACACGCCACTGCGCGAAAGACACAAATGTGCCTCTTGCGTCTGATTTGCTGCAGTGCAGCAACCCAGGTCGTTCCCGATAGATTCTCGAGTCAATACATCCCTTTCTAAGCTTCCCCTCGCAATTCCGCCAGGGCCAGATTGTTCAGTTTTTTCTCCCGATTCGAATGAGCCTAATCTCGATATGGTTATCTCTAGCGGTTAAAGAGATAGGCTTCGGGGGGGTGAGGCAACCAAGAGGGGGAGGGGGGAGGGGGGGGGTCTTGAGTGGAGCTTATTTATGGAAGCGGGATATGTGGAAAATGTGGAAGGGGGAGGGGTTGCAAAGGGTGGGGGTGGTAGGTTGGATAGTTCTTTAGGGGGGTAGGGGGGATGGTCTTGGATTCAGGACTCGGAAGATCCCAAACACGGGTGTCAAACGTCGAAGGGTGACGAAGATCCCTTGGGATTCCAAGGAAGGGGGGGTATCGTTGGAAGGGGGGAGGGGGTACAGGAAAGGCTTGGTTTAGGGGGGGGGGGGGAAGGCCCTTGTTTCCCGGTTAAGGCAAACCCAAACACGGGTATTCTAGGACCGCGGGATGAGGAGTTCCCTAGAGGTTACCTGACGGCTTGGGATGTGGTCCTCAGCACTGCAAGGCAAAGTCCTCGGGTCGACTTCGAAGGCTTCAGGCAGGTCCGATCTGACGTGTGTGACGTTTTCCCTCGTGTGTGTTTATCGATATCGTCACGGCTCGTGGAGGCTTGAGGTTAGAACCACGTGTTTTTTAAGGTTATTTTGGCAGATTTGGATGCCTAATAACTTCGCTGCTGGTGATCAGATCTTAGCGATCTTGGTGTCGTTGAACAGGGAATTGCGACGCCGCACAAGCAATGTACACGGTTTACAATAAACACTAACCTCTGGACGTAAAGAGACCCTCAAAGTTGATGACCTGCTGCTGCCGATCCTGGTGACCTATGACGTTGCCCACATGAATCCTGGTGAATCAGACACTAACTAACTGCACTGTAGCTTTTAAAAACGCGCAACTCAAAAATTGCAATTTTTACGAATTTTTCACGTGGAGCTGATGTTATTGCGACCGCGTATGGCAGTGTACTGGGTTAGGTTAGGTTAGGTTAGGTTAGGTTAGGTTGGGGGATCCCCCACAGCGCATACTTCCTCGCAGTATCCCCTGGGCAACGCCGTGTCTGACCACCGTAACGGAGTGGCAGACCGGTGGCTAAAGTGCGCTGTGCTTCGTAAGCATCAAGCGGTCGTTTACGAAGATACGATGTCAAATTTTAAAAACAAAAACCTGCGGGACGCCTCCGGGCGTTTCGTCTCGAGTCGCTCGTCCCTAGGCGATTTAAACGGCCCTTCTCAGGGCCAACCAAAAGGCCCTTCTCAGGGCCAACCAAAAGGCCCTTCTCAGGGCCACACCGGCGACGCTCAAGCGTCGGATGCTGACCGCGCACCATCCGCGGTCAGCTTTATTAGCGGACCAGGCGAGCTGTCGGACTCCGACGAATCCAACATGGATACGTCGGCGGCCGACAGCGACCGCCCTGGGCGGAAGAGGGCCTTCCTGAGGCCCGGGTCCGAGGGCTCCTCGGAGTCGATGGGGAGGGCGAAGAAGAAGTCGAAGTCTAAAAAGGCTTCGACTTCTTCTACGACTGGCACCCACGATGTGGGGTTGGCGGACGCCGAGCGCCAGCTCAACCTGGCCAAAAGGGCGCAGGTCCAGCAGGACCTGGAGGAGAGGGTCGCGGCCAGAGAGCGCCAGGCTCAAATCGCCAGGTCGAGGGCTGGCTATGGCGCATCAAGTGTGCTGTACGCCGACCACTCCGTGGCGGAGCTGGAGCGCATGGCGCTCGAGGACAAAGAGGAGGTTCTGGAGGTCGCCTCAAAGTCCTCCAATTTGAAGGGGACCTTCCAGAAGGCCCTCAAATGCCGTGCCGCCAGCCTACACGGCATCGTCCTGGAGCTGGTCGGGCGGACGGCCACGGACGAGACGCGGCAGCTGCAGGCGAAGGTGGATCGCCTGCAGGCGGAGGTCAGCCAGCTTCATCAGAAGCTGGCTGACGCCACGGCCCGGCCTGCCCAATCCGCCCCAGCCCCGGTGGTAGGAGGCTCCTCCTTCTCCCCTGCCAACCTTGAGGACATCATCCGCAGGGTTGTCATGGAGGAGAGGGCCTTCACCAGAGCCTGCTTCGCAGGCATCGAGGACCGGCTCTTGCCGGAAAGGCGGCTCCGCCCGCCGCTTGCGGCGGACAAGAGTCGCCCACCGACGGAGTCGGAACCTGCGCCTGTGGCGGGCTCGGCGTCGGGTGCGCAGCCCCAGGCCCCGAAGCCCTCCAAGGGCAAGGGTAAGGGCAAGAGGAGCAAGGCGGCTCCTCAAACCCCGAGCCCTGCAACGGGCACGGAAGGCGCGTCTGGGTCGGCTGCCACTCCGGCGGCGGCCCCCCAGACATCGCAGGGGGTAGACGCCCTTCTTCCCTCCACCACCCCGGCCAACAAGTCGTGGACGGAAGTGGTCAGGAGGGGAAAGGGGAAGAAGCCCGCTGCAGCTGCTAAGCCTGCTGCGGCTACTCCCGCAGCCAAAAAGGCTCCAGCCGGCGGGAGGAAGTTGGTTCCTCCCAAAACCGCGGCCGTCGTCGTGACCATCACCCCGGCGGCCGTGGAGCGGGGCGAGACGTACGAGTCCGTCCTAAGGCGGGCTCGTACCAATGCTGATCCCTCCCAGCTGGGGATCAGCAACATTACGTGCCGCCGAACCCTAACCGGAGCTCGAATCTTCGAGTTCTCGGGGGAGCGGCGGCACACGAACGCAGACCTCTTCGCAACAAAGTTGCAAGAGGTCATCGCGGATGCGGCGACGGTCGGCAGGCCCGTCAAGACCGCAGCCTTGGAGGTGGCCGATCTCGATGATTCGGTCACCAAAGAGGATGTGGTGGCGGCCGTCGCGGCGGCTGGAGGCTGCGACGCTGGCGCGGTGAAGGGTGGAGCCGTCAGGCCCGGCCGCCGCGGCATGGGCATCATCCGCGTGGAGTGCCCGGTCGCCGCGGCTGGTGCTGTCCTTGCTGCGACCAAGGGGCGGCTGCTCGTCGGGTTCAGCTCGGCCGTGGTGCGGGCACTTGAGGACCAGCCAACGCGCTGCTTCAAGTGCTTCGCGTTCGGCCACACCCGACCCACGTGTCCCTCCAAGTTCGACTGGGGGGACACGTGCTACCGTTGCGGGCAGCAGGGACACAAAAGTGTCACCTGCCGCGCCACCGCGTAGCACTGCGCGGCGTGCGCCGCTAGTGGCCGCCCCGCGGACCACAAAATGACGGGCAGCAGTTGCAGGCCTCCCGTGAGGAAGGGCATAGTGCCGGCGCAGGTTCGCCCTGTTGCCACCGCCGCTGCCACCGCCGTCGTCGTCGCCGCTGCAGCTGCAGCTCCGGCGGCGGTAGCGGAGGAGGGAGGATCGATGTCGGAATAATGGGTTCCGACTATCGCATCCTCCAGGCGAACACCAACCACTGCAGAGCGGCCCAGGATCTGTTAGTGCAGGCCATGGCCGAGTGGTTGGTGAACGTAGCGGCGGTCGCCGAGCCCTACTCGATCCCCGGCAGCTGGCTGGGTGACGAGGACGGCTCGGTGGCATTAGCGGCGCGGTCTTCCACAGACTCCCCTCCCCTCTCGCTATTAGAGAGGGGACCGGGATACGTGGCCGCCGCATGGGGAGACTTGGCCCTTGTGGGGGTCTATTTCTCCCCAAACCGCCCACTCCGGGACTTTGAGATTTATCTCGGAGTCCTGGCCGCCGTGGTCGGCAGGGCGGTGCCGCGTCAGGTCTGCCTCTTGGGAGACCTGAATGCCAAGTCGGTGACCTGGGGCAACCCGGCCACCGACGCTCGCGGGAGGGCGGTGGAGCTGTGGGCAGCCTCCTCTGGACTCTCCCTCTTGAACAGAGGGAGCGTCCAGACATGCGTGCGGCGTCGGGGTGGCTCAATAGTGGACGTCACTTTCGCCGCCCAGGCGTTGGCCGCGCGCGTGCTGAACTGGCGGGTGGACCTGGTGGAGACCATGTCGGACCACCGCTACGTGCGGTTCGACATCTCCGCCAGCGTCTCCGGAGGGATGCAGCCCGTCTCGGGGCGATCATCGTTCCCGCGGTGGGCTGTAGCCCGCCTGGACAGGGAGGCAGCGGGGGAAGCGGCGTTCCTGCGGGACTGGCTGTCGCCGCCTACCACCGGCATGGACGTGGACGAAGCGGCGGGGCGACTCAGAGAGTCTCTGACCGAGGTATGCAACCATAGCATGCCTCGGTCTAGCCGACCGCCGCCCAGACGCGCCGTGTACTGGTGGTCGACGGAGCTGGCGGGGCTTCGAGCCGCGTGCGTGGAGGCGAGGAGGGCCTACACGCGGAGCCGGCGGCGGCGTCGACGGGACCCGGCCGACGAGGACCACCTCTACGAGGTGTACGTGGAGGCGAAAATGGTCCTCGAGCGGGCCATCGCCACCGCCAGGGACTCGTCGAGAGCCGAGCTGCTGGAGGGTCTCGACAACGACCCCTACGGGAGACCATACAAGGCAGCGCGCAACAAGTTGCGCCCCTTTGGTCCCCCGGTTGCCGAGACCCTGGAGCCCTCATTTCTGGACGGGGTGGTCCAGTCCCTGTTCCCGCGCGGGGGCAACTTCGCCCCGCCAGTGATGGGCCCAGCGCTGGAGGAGGCTCCGCCGCCGCTGGACGAGGAAGCGGAGGAGGCCCCGCCTGTCACGGAGTCGGAACTTGGCGCGGCGATTCTCCGCATCCGCGCCAAGAAAACGGCTCCGGGCCCCGACGGCGTGCCTGCAAGAGTGGTGGCAATCGCCGCCGCTCAAATGCAGGAGCGGTTTCGGGACCTCTTCAGCGCATGCTTTGCGTCGGGGAGGTTCCCGAAGCCGTGGAAGGACGGGCAGCTGTGCCTCCTCCGCAAGGAGGGCCGCCCGGCAGACTCCCCCTCGGCATACCGGCCCATCGTCCTGCTCGATGAGGTCGGTAAAATGTTCGAGGGGATAATAGCTGCCCGCCTAAAGGGCCACTTGCGGGACATCGGGCCGGACTTGTCGGACGCTCAGTTCGGTTTTCGGGCTGAGCGTTCCACCGTGGACGCGCTGGCCTGCCTCAAGGGCCAGGTGAAGGAGGCGGTGGAGGCGGGGGACGGATTGTTGGCCGTGTCGTTCGACATAGCCAATGCCTTCAACTCCGTTCCCCACTCCACCATCCTAGAGGCGCTCCGATTCCACGGAGTGCCTCGATACCTGCGCCGTCTGCTGGCCAGCTACCTGGAGGACCGGGCGGTCCTCCTGGTAAATAGGTCTGGACAAGTCCGGCGATACGCCGTCGAGGCCGGCGTTCCGCAGGGGTCGGTCGTGGGACCTCTCCTCTGGAACGTCGGCTACGATTGGCTCCTGCGGGGAGCTCTCCTCCGAGGCACGAGTGTCGTCTGCTACGCGGACGACACTCTCCTCACCGCCCGGGGGGGGAGCTTCAGGGAGGCGGCCAACTTGGCCTCGGCGGGTGGATCCTTGGTCGCGGGGAGGATCCGCCGCCTAGGACTTACGGTGGCGCTGCACAAAACCGAGGCCGTGTTTTTCCACGGACCTCGGCAGCGCCCCCCACCTGACGCCCACATCTTCGTGGAGGGCGTCAGAATCGGGGTCAAGGCCCAGATGAAATATCTGGGCCTCGTACTCGACAGCAGGTGGCGCTTCGGCCCGCATTTTAGCGGGCTGTCGTCGCGCCTGCTGAAAACCGCGGGCGCCCTCTCATGGCTGCTTCCCAACCTGGGGGGGCCCAGCGCACGATGCCGGCAACTGTACGCCGGCATCTTGAAGAGTATGGCCCTCTACGGGGCCCCTATCTGGGAGGACTCCCTCCAGAGGAGGGAGAACGCCGCCGCCTTACGGGCGCCCCAGAGGGCCATAGCTCAGCGGGCGGCGCGGGCCTACCGCACGGTGGGCTCCGCGGCAGCGTGTGCTCTGGCCGGCACCCCGCCTTGGGAACTCGAGGCGTGGGTGCTCGCCAGAGTATACGAGTGGACGGCGGGGCGGAGGGCGAGAGGGGAACGCCCCGCCCCGGAAGAGCGGGAGGCCGTCCGGCGGGAGGCGAGGGACGCCATCGTCGTCCACTGGACGCGGGACCTCGCCACCGCAGTCTTCGGCCGCCGAACCGTCGATGCGATCGGGCCGGTCCTGCGAGACTGGCTCGAGCGGTCGCACGGGTTCCTCTCGTTCCGTCTGGTGCGGGTGCTGTCCGGGCACGGGTGTTTCGGATCGTACCTGCACCGGATCGGACGGGAGGAGACGCCGTCGTGCCACGACTGTGGCGCGGCGGAGGACACGGCGCAGCACACCCTCGAGGTGTGCCCGTCGTGGACGGAGCCGCGCCGCAGTCTCACTGCGGCGATCGGACGGGACCTCTCACTCCCCGGTGTGGTTAACGCCATGCTGAGGGACGAGGGGTCCTGGGCGGCAGTCGCCTCCTTCTGTGAACACGTCATGTCCCAGAAGGAGGCGGCGGAGCGCGCGCGGGAGGTCGACCCTCACGCGGCGCCGCTCCGAAGGCAGAGGAGGGGTCGGAGAAGACGTCAGTATGACAGTCATCTCCGACTCCTGCCAGGTGGAGGCCAGCAGGCAACGGGTGCGGGGGCACCCTTGCCTGTATTGCACAGGCCTCCACCAATGCCGGACGGGAATGGCCAGGTGTTCCCGGCTATTCCCGTTGCCCACCAACCTGGGGGGCTAGCGGGGCCCGCCAGCTAGGCGGGCATGCGCCGGGAGGGTTGTGGACGTAAAGGCTGAGCCGGTTTCCCATGACCCTCCCACCACGGCGACGAGGGAACACCGCTGAGTTTTAGTGGGTATACTGTCATACACCGACAGGAGTCCCACATACCCCGTCTCGTCCCCCGACGAACGGGCATGCATAAAGCATTTCTCAGCGCAAAAAAAAAAAAAAAAAAAAAAAAAAAAAAAAAAAAAAAAAAAAAAAAAAAAAAAAAAGGTTAGGTTAGGTTCCCCACCGAGGGTGTCTCCACGTTGTCGTCGTGGTGGGGCTTGAGTGTCTCAATGATCTTGGAGTTTTTCCCATTCCAAGTGAGAGACCAGACTAAGAGAGACACACACGCCGGAGTCGCTTCAGACTCTGGCGAGGGGTGCCCTGTCCGTCGTCCCGGGCAGTGCGCGATTCACGCTCCGAGTCATCGGAGTGTGAATATGGGGAGGGACACATCGTGTACCGTGCGATGGCTCACGGAGCGGGTTCATCGGACGGTACGTGATTGGCGATTCACTCCTCGGGGTCCTCGGGGTCCTCGGGGAGTGAATCTGGGTTTGGGATCCTGTTTTCACATGCTCTGGTACGCGTCTGCCTATCAGACGTGACTGAGAGGGTGATGGAATGGTCATGGGGGGGGGGGGGGAAAGACGAGAATAGGGAGATAGGGACCACACCCTTCAAAGGAAAAACAAACATGAAAAAGACGCTTTGTAACGTATTACCCCAGGGCGGTACCAGCTGCTCAGCAGCTGGAGAATCCGCCACGACCCCTTCGGGGTCGTCAAGCCCACCGTATTCTGGGGGGGGCAGCAAACGTCTACCACTTGCCTATGGCAACAAGAGCCGAGGAGGCTCCCCGAGATCGAGGTCTTTTGAAGACCTCATCTCTTTTAGCTATAAGAAACCCGACCGAAGAACGGGTGATCTCTGCATGGTTGACGCAGTGTCGGACTCTGGCGCTGCGTCACTGATGCCGGGAGCAAAGGCTACAGTTGAACCACGCGTGGTTCTGGAGAGAGCGAGAGTGTTGTCGGTGGTTGACGACACACCGCGAACAGCTGCGGCTGCTCCCTCCAAGTTTTGGGGGAAGCGGCCGCGTGTCTGTGAGTCGGACGCGTGCACGGCGGGTCTGTCCTCAAGCGAGGAGAACCTGCCGGCCCCCAAGGTGTCGACAACCAGGAGGGGCAGAGGACGCGGTGTGCCTTCCGGAGCAAACACTCCGACACCGTCACGCGACACTCGGGGCCGCTTCCTGAAACGCCCTGATACGCCGATGGCCAGCGGAGTGAGCGGAGTTAGCGACTCTGACGGCTCAATGCATGTGGAGCGGGGTGATGCCGAGGCCTCCATCGCTTTGCTCAGCACAAAGGCAGAGCTCAATGCCGCGAGGCGAGAGGGCCGGAAGGCCATCGCCACCGACGAGGTCGCTGAGTTGGCTCGACGGGCAAGGGAGAGGCGGATGCAGACCGCCGCAGCTCCTGAAAGCTTGACGGCAGAGGCCCTTAGCCGCCAAGTTTTAGACGGCGTGGACGTCGTCCTGAAGGTTGCCACGAAATCTGGCAACCTGAAGGGGACGTTCACGCGGGCCCTGAAAGAGGCGGCCGACGGGATCAAGGAGGCGGTGGACGTCCTCCTTGACCGCACGATCTCGGAGGAGACGGTGAAGCTCCGAGAGGAAAATCACCGTCTCCAAGCGAGGATGGAGGAGCTCCAGCGGGAGGTCAGCGCCCTGAGGGCAGACTTCAGCCGGCAGCAGGGTGCGACGACTGCGGACAGTCGTGCTCTGCCACAGAACGGGTCTTTGGGGGAAGACCAGTTCAACCGGCTGTTGAACATAATGACCGCCCGCCTGGACAGCCTAGAGCCCAGGCTCAACCCCCCTATTCGCCTTCGTCCGTCGCTGGCGGCAGATAAGCGAAGGAAGGAGGCGGAGCCCGCTCCAGCAACAGCTGGGCCAACGTGGGCACAGGTGGCTAAAGCGCCACCTGCGCCAAAAAAGCCCACGCAGGCGCCCAAAAAGCCCACGCAGGCGAGCAAAAAGGCCGTGAAGGGGACGAGAAATGCCACTGAAGGGAGCACCTCGTCCCCCAAAGAAAAGGAGGGTGGCTGGGAGGCGGCCGAAAGCCGCAAAAAGAGGCGGAAGAGGGGCCGCAAGGCCAAGAACGCGCCCGGATCCAAGGGGCAGGCCCCGAAAATCCGCGTCCCCCGCTCCGAGGCTGTGGTAGTCACACTGCAGCCCGAAGCCAAGGAGAGAGGCGTGACGTACCAGAAGGTACTGGCGGAGGCGAGAGGCAAGCTGGTCTTTGCCGATTTTGGCACCCCGGATGGCTTCCGTTTCAGAACGGCAGCCACGGGGGCCAAGATGTTCGAGTTGGCGGGGACCAGCAGTGCCGAGAGGGCGGACTCTCTAGCTGCAAAGCTGAGGGACGTCCTCAACCCCGAGGAGGCCCGGGTGTCCAGACCCATCAAGACGGCTGAGGTGCGCGTCGATGGGCTGGACGACTCTGTTTCCCCGGAGGAGGTGGTGGTGGCCATAGCCCGGAGCGGTGGATGCCCGCCAGAAAATGTGCGGGCGGGCGAAATCCGCGTCAACGCTGGAGGGCTGGGCACCATCTGGGTGCGGTGCCCAGTAGCTGCGGCAAAGAAAGTTGCCGACGCGGGACGTCTGCTGGTGGGCTGGGTGTCAGCGAGAGTTAAACTCCTGGCACCCAGGGCCATGCAGTGTTACCGGTGCCTGGAGAAAGGGCACGTCCGGGCCCAGTGCACTAGCGAAGCAGACCGCAGCGATTTGTGCTATCGCTGCGGTCGGCCCGGCCATAAGGCGTCCCAGTGCTCCGCGGAGCCAAACTGCAGCCTCTGTGCGGCTGCAGGAAAGTCTGCGGGGCACAGAACTGGCGGCAACGCTTGCGGCGCGCCCAGAAAGCGCAGCAAGCGTTGGACCAAGGCTGCGGGGGCCGCACCCCCTAGCACCTCTTCGGCCGACTCCCGGCCTGTGGTTGGACGAGGCGCCGGGGAAATGGACTGCCAGTGATGGCGCTCCATTTCCTCCAGGCGAATATCAACCACTGCACCAGAGCTCAGGATCTCTTGGTCCTGAGCATGGCGGAGTGGTCGGTAAATGTGGCGGTGGTCGCTGAGCCGTATTTTGTCCCCCCCCGAGATAACTGGGCAGGGGATCTGGACGGCCTGGTGGCCATCATCGGCGCGACTCTTGTCGACGTGTCCCGGGGTCACGGTTGGGTTGCCGCCCTTGTGAACGGGATCGTCACGATCGGGGCATACTTTTCGCCCAACAGGAGTCTCGCCGACTTCGAGAGTTTCCTTGTCGAGTTGGGAGCCGTCGTCGGCCGGTCTCATCCTCGGCCCATTTTGCTTCTCGGTGATCTGAACGCCAAATCTGCGGCGTGGGGATCCCCGGTCACAGACCCGAGAGGCGATGTGCTAGAGGAGTGGGCCGTTACGACGGGCCTGGCTGTCTTAAATCGGGGTTCGGCCTACACGTGTGTGCGACAGCGGGGCGGATCCATTGTGGACGTGTCGTTCGCTAGTCCCGCTGTCGCGCACCGCGTTCGTGATTGGCACGTGGAGGCGGAGGTGGAGACGCTATCGGATCATCGATATATACGCTTCGACATCTCCACCCAGACCGCTGAAGGTCGTAGCCAATCGGCCCCCCGAAGAGACGGCCCGCGTTGGGCGCTGAAACGCCTCGACAGGGAGGCTCTCGAGGAAGCCACTATCGTCCAAGCCTGGATCCGGGAGTCGGCAACCGTCGGTCCCGTCGACGTCGAACGGGAGGCGCAGTGGTTTAGCGACGCGATGGCGCAAATCTGCGACGCGTCTATGCCACGCGTCTCCTCTCTGTCCGCAAGGCGCCGCGTGTACTGGTGGTGCGTCGAAGTAGAGCGGCTGCGCGTCGAGTGCGCAGACGCCAGACGACCGTACACGCGGTGTCGGAGGAGACGTCTGCGGGATCCCGACGAAGAAGCCGCGCTGTATGAGGTGTACCGCGCGGCGAAGGAGGCTCTGTGGCTGGCCATCGGCGAGTCCAAGACGCGCTCCAGAGAGGAGCTGCTGGCGACCCTAGACGGGGATCCGTGGGGGCGCCCTTACCGCACGGTCCGAGGGAAACTTCGGCCGTGGGCCCCCCCGCTAACGGAAGGTCTCGAGCCGCAGTTCCTGGAGCAAGTGGTCTCGGCTCTCTTCCCTGAGAGAGCCGAGTACGAGCCACCGTCGATGGCTCTGTCCACAGCTGCAGAGTCGGAAGAAGAGGAGAGCGAAACCGTCCCAGAGGTGACACAGGCGGAGATGAGCGCGGCCATATTGCGGCTCCGGGCAAAAAACACTGCTCCGGGGCCCGACGGAGTGCCTGGTCGCGCTCTAGTCCTCGCCCTGAAGGAGCTGGAGCCCCCACTGAGGGGACTCTTCTCGGCGTGCCTTGAGCGGGGCCAGTTCCCTAGCAGGTGGAAGACTGGTCGACTGGTCCTGCTCAGGAAGGCGGGGCGCCCAGCGGATTCGTCGTCGGCTTATCGGCCCATAGTGCTGCTGGACGAGGCGGGCAAGATGCTCGAGCGTGTAATCGCAGATCGCCTCGTCAGCCACTTGTGTACAGAGGGGCCGAACCTGGCCGACAGCCAGTTTGGCTTCCGGCGTGGGCGTTCCACCATCGACGCCATCATGAGAGTGAGAGTCCTGGCGGAGGAAGCGGTGTCCCAGGGTGGGGTGGTGCTGGCGGTGTCCTTGGACATCTCCAACGCGTTCAACACCCTGCCCTGGGGTTGCATTAGGGAGGCCCTGCGATACCATCGGGTGCCTTCCTACCTCCGCAACATTGTGGGGGCTTATCTTTCGGGAAGGTGTGTCACCTACATGGGACGCGACGGCACGGGCCGTCGCGAGATGTCGTGCGGTGTTCCGCAGGGGTCGGTTCTGGGCCCACCCCTGTGGAACATCGGGTACGACTGGGTTTTGCGGTGCGAGCTCCCGCCGGGAGTGGACCTGACGTGTTATGCGGACGACACGCTGGTCACTGCTCGGGGGAGCTCGTACAGGGAGGCAGCGTTGCTGGCTACGGCTGCGGTCTCACAGGTGGTGAGCCGCATACGACGCCTGGGGCTGGAAGTGGCCCTCAACAAGTCGGAGGCCATTGCTTTTCATGGCCCCCGACGGGCGCCGCCGTTGGGATCACACATTGTGGTCGGTGGGGTCCGGATCGCTGTCGAGTCAACCATGAAGTACTTAGGATTGGTGCTCGACAGCCGTTGGGACTTCGGCCCCCACTTTCAGCGGCTGGTGCCCAAGTTGATGGGCGCGGCGGGCGCGCTGTCAACGCTGCTTCCCAATCTGGGGGGCCCGAGCACCGCCTGTAGGCGGTTGTACGTGGGGATCGTGCGATCGATGGCCCTTTACGGGGCCCCGATCTGGGCGACAGACCTGACGGCTCGCACTATCGCGGTCCTGCGCAGACCGCAGAGAGCGATGGCCGTCAGGGTCATACGGGGATATCGCACGATCTCCTACGAGGCGGCTTGTGTACTGGCCGGATCCCCGCCGTGGGACCTGGAGGCGAAGACCCTCGCGACACTGCACCAGTGGCGCGAGGAGGCCAATGATCGGGGCGAGAGGCTGGTGCAGCGACAGATCACGCTGTACCGGTCTCAGCTCCGACAGGTCATGGTGGCGGAATGGCGGGGGAGGTTAGAGCTCCCTACCGCCGGCCTCGACACGGTCGAGGCGATCCGGCCAGTACTCAACGACTGGCTCGGGAGGAAGCACGGCTCCCTGACGTTTCGGGCGACGCAGGTGCTCTCGGGGCACGGCTGCTTCGGGAAGTACCTGTGTCGCATAAGCAGGGAGCCGGACGCCCGGTGCCATCACTGCGTCCACTGTCTGGAGGACACGGCGCGGCATACGCTGGCCGAGTGCGCCGCGTGGGATGAGCCGCGCCGTGCGCTCGTTACGGAGGTGGGAGGAGACCTGTCGCTGCCGACCGTCGTTCGCTCGATGGTCGGCAGCGCAGAGTCCTGGGACGCGGTGGTGTCCTTCTGCGAAACCGTCATGTCGCAGAAGGAGGCTGCGGAAAGGGAGAGGGAGATGACGAGCTCCCGTCCATCCCGCAGCAGACGCACCGGGCGTCGGCAGAGGGCGGACAACGCCCTCTTCCGGCCCCCCTAAATAGGTCCAGGGGCGACGGATTCGGGGACATCCGTCGCCCCCGATCACACTGGACCCGAGACGGCGGCGCGTAGTGTTCCACGCGCGCCTCTCTCAGACGTAACGGGGGGAGTTTTACACCTCACTCCCCCCCGGGACGAGGCCCGCAGGTCATGCGGGCCGGCACTAGTCCGGGGCAGCGGAAGTCGCATCAGATCCCGTTGCCCCCCGACGCAAGTGTGCGAGGGAACACCGCTGAGTTTTAGTGGGTATACTGTCATACACCGACAGGGAGTCCCACATACCCCGTCTCGTCCCCCGACGAACGGGCATGCATAAAGCATTTCTCAGCGCAAAAAAAAAAAAAAAAAAAAAAAAAGGTTAGGTTAGGTTAGGTTAGGTTGTTCCGACTACCCCACCGAAGGTGTCTCCACGTTGTCGTCGTGGTGGGGCTTGCGTGTCTCAATGATCTTGGAGTTTTCCCATTCCAAGTGAGAGGCCAGACTAAGAGAGACACACACGCCGGGGTCGCCTCAGACTTCTGCGAGGGGTGCCCTGTCCGTCGTTCCGGACAGTGCGTGATTCACGCTCCGAGTCATCGGAGTGTGAATATGGGGAGGGACACATCGTGTACCGTGCGATGGCTCACGGAGCGGGTCATCGGACGGTACGTGATTAATGATTCACTCCTCGAAGTTTTCGGGGAGTGAATCAGGGTGGGGTTATTTCGTCGTGTACCGTGCGATGGCTCACGGAGCGGGCTCATCGGACGGTACGTGATTAGTGATTCACTCCTCGGGGTCCTCGGGGTCCTCGAGGTTCTCGGGGAGTGAATCGGGGTCGGGAATATTCCTACACATGCCACGCGACGGTCGTTGCAGGGCATGTTCTGGAATCATGGCATTCATCGCCCTCAGGTACGCGTCTGCCCATCAGACGTGACCGTGGGGGTGATAGAATTGTCATAAGCTAACAAAAGGGGGGGGGGAAACGATGGATAGTAGGGAGATAGGGACCACACCCTTCAAAGGAAAATCAAATAATGAAAAAGACGATATGTAAAGAGATACCCCAGGGCGGTACCAGCTGCTCAGCAGCTGGAGAATCCGCCACGATCCCTTCGGGATCGTCATGCCCCTCGTATTCTGGGGAGGGCAACAATCGTCATCCACTTGCCGATGGCAACAAGAGCCGAGGAGGCTCCTCGAGATCGAGGTCTTTTGAAGACCTCATCTCTTTTAGTTTTAACGGACGGGTCGAGCGCCAAGCGACGGACGCAGTGTCGGAATCTGGCACTGCGTCACGTAGGCCGGGAGCAGAGGCTCCAGTGGAGCCTCGCGTGGTTTTGGAGAGGGTGTGTGGTATGTCGTCTACCTCCGACAACACACCCACCCTTTCACAAGCAGTTTCGGCCGCTCCCTCCAAGTTTTGGGGGAAGCGGCCGCGTGTCTGTGGGTCGGACGCGGGTTCGGCGGGTTTGTCCTCTAGCGAGGAGAACCTGCCGGCCCCCAAGGTGTCGACAACCAGGAGGGGCAGAGGACGCGGGTTGCCTTCCGGAGCAAACACTCCGGCACCGTCACGTGACACTCGGGGCCGCTTCCTGAAGCGCCCTGATACGCCGATGGCCAGCGGAGTTAGTGACTCCGACGGGGCAATGAGCGTGTCTCCGGCGTGCCAATTGGCCGTCAATGCACCTGTAGAGGAGAGTGTGGATGCGCCTGTCAGCGCTGAGGTTCCTCTAAACGGGCAGAGTTCCTCCATCACAGCAGAGGAACTCGAAAAAAGAGCCCTACTGGACATCGAGGTGGTTTTGGACACCACTCGAAAGTCCAAAAACTTAAAGGGCACGAGTCAGCGGGCAATCAGAGAGGCAGCAGAGCGGGTCAGACTGGCTATAGAGGGGCTCGCTAGCAGGAGCTCCAGTGAAGAGACTCGAAGGCTCCACCTGCTGAACGACCGACTGCGGATGGAGGTCGAAGCTCTCCGTCAAGAGATGGTTGCCCTGCGGGAGGAAGTCGTGGGTCTCCGGGTCCGGCCGGAAGGTCCGCCGCAGTCGGGGCCCGTAGATTCAAGGTGTTCTTCTGCTCCGGAGAAGACGCTCCCGCAGGTAACATCTATGAGCGAGATGCAGGCGCATGCCATCGTTTCCCAGATCGGGAAAATGATGGATGCCCGGTTTGCTGGCATCGAGGAACGCCTTTTGCCGGCGAGGACCGTTCGTCCGCCTCTGGCAGCAGACCGCAGGAGTGTGGTGGCTCCTGCTAACAGCGCTGGCGGCACTGGCAAAAGGCCGAAACAGCCTTCCGTGGCCCCTCAGGTGCCGTCTACGGTGCCTGAGACGCAAAGGGGTGCTCTTCCGAGTGGGTCCGTTCCAACGGCCACTACACGAGCCCCCAATGCAGACCCATCGGCGTCTGCCAGTGAAGGCTGGCAGACCGCAAGGAGGAAGAACGGGAAGAAGAAGAAGAAGAAGAAGACTGTGGCAGCCTCCACCGCTCAGGGAGACAAGTCATCCGGGCCCAAGAAGGGCAAGAACGCCAAGAGAGGGCTTCGTGCGCCCAGGTCTGCTGCGGTAGTACTCACCCTGCAGCCTGAAGCAGCGGACAGGGGTGTCACGTACGCGGCCGTCCTCACCAAGGCCAGACAAGCCGTAAACCTGAAGGAGCTTGGCATTACAGATGTCAGGTTCCGACAGGCCTTAACCGGGGCCCGCATGCTGGAGTTCCCAGGGGCCGAAGGCACTGTTGGGGCAGACCGCGTTGCAGAGAAACTGAGCGCGTCAGAGAGGAGGACTCCCTCGCAGACGCGATTCGTCGCAGGAGGACAGGGCGGCGGAGGAGGCGCCATGGCGACCTGATGCCGCCCTAGGAGGTGCCAGCGGGCAATAGATCGGGGCGTCTATCGTCGACGCATTGAACGGCCCTCACGAGTGGTGGCGATGTCTCAGGTGAGCCCGGACATCGCCAAAGGAGTTTGGTACCCGGAGGCGGGTTGCGCTGGATGGGCCGCGAACGTCATGCGTAGCGGTCCTCGCGGCTCATCCACCAAGGCGAGAGTAGGCTCACGGCGGTGTTTTTTAGTGGGTGCAAGCCCCACATAACCAAACCGTCTCCCCGGACGGTGCGGTATGCGTTAGGCATTTTTCACCGCTTAATAAAAAAAAAAAAAAAAAAAAAAAAGGTTGTTCCGACTATCACATCCTCCAGGCGAACACCAACCACTGCAGAGCGGCCCAGGACCTGTTAGTGCAGGCCATGGCCGAGTGGTTGGTGAACGTAGCGGCGGTCGCCGAGCCCTACTCGATCCCCGGCAGCTGGCTGGGTGACGAGGACGGCTCGGTGGCATTAGCGGCGCGGTCTTCCACAGACTCCCCTCCCCTCTCGCTATTAGAGAGGGGACCGGGATACGTGGCCGCCGCATGGGGAGACTTGGCCCTTGTGGGGGTCTATTTCTCCCCAAACCGCCCACTCCGGGACTTTGAGATTTATCTCGGAGTCCTGGCCGCCGTGGTTGGCAGGGCGGTGCCGCGTCAGGTCTGCCTCTTGGGAGACCTGAATGCCAAGTCGGTGACCTGGGGCAACCCGGCCACCGACGCTCGCGGGAGGGCGGTGGAGCTGTGGGCAGCCTCCTCTGGACTCTCCCTCTTGAACAGAGGAAGCGTCCAGACATGCGTGCGGCGTCGGGGTGGCTCAATAGTGGACGTCACTTTCGCCACCCAGGCGTTGGCCGCGCGCGTGCTGAACTGGCGGGTGGACCTGGTGGAGACCATGTCGGACCACCGCTACGTGCGGTTCGACATCTCCGCCAGCGTCTCCGGAGGGATGCAGCCCGTCTCGGGGCGATCATCGTTCCCGCGGTGGGCTGTAGCCCGCCTGGACAGGGAGGCAGCGGGGGAAGCGGCGTTCCTGCGGGACTGGCTGTCGCCGCCTACCACCGGCATGGACGTGGACGAAGCGGCGGGGCGACTCAGAGAGTCTCTGACCGAGGTATGCAACCATAGCATGCCTCGGTCTAGCCGACCGCCGCCCAGACGCGCCGTGTACTGGTGGTCGACGGAGCTGGCGGGGCTTCGAGCCGCGTGCGTGGAGGCGAGGAGGGCCTACACGCGGAGCCGGCGGCGGCGTCGACGGGACCCGGCTGACGAGGACCATCTCTACGAGGTGTACGTGGAGGCAAAAATGGTCCTCGAGCGGGCCATCGCCACCGCCAGGGACTCGTCGAGAGCCGAGCTGCTGGAGGGTCTCGACAACGACCCCTACGGGAGACCATATAAGGCAGCGCGCAACAAGTTGCGCCCCTTTGGTCCCCCGGTTGCCGAGACCCTGGAGCCCTCATTTCTGGACGGGGTGGTCCAGTCCCTGTTCCCGCGCAGGGGCAACTTCGCCCCGCCAGTGATGGGCCCAGCGCTGGAGGAGGCTCCGCCGCCACCGGACGAGGAAGCGGAGGAGGCCCCGCCTGTCACGGAGTCGGAACTTGGCGCGGCGATTCTCCGCATCCGCGCCAAGAAAACGGCTCCGGGCCCCGACGGCGTGCCTGCAAGAGTGGTGGCAATTGCCGCCGCTCAAATGCAGGAGCGGTTTCGGGACCTCTTCAGCGCATGCTTTGCGTCGGGGAGGTTCCCGAAGCCGTGGAAGGAGGGGCAGCTGTGCCTCCTCCGCAAGGAGGGCCGCCCGGCAGACTCCCCCTCGGCATACCGGCCCATCGTCCTGCTCGATGAGGTCGGTAAAATGTTTGAGGGGGTAATTGCTGCCCGCCTAAAGGGCCACTTGCGGGACATCGGGCCGGACTTTTTGGACGCTCAGTTCGGTTTTCGGGCTGAGCGTTCCACCGTGGACGCGCTGGCCTGCCTCAAGGGCCAGGTGAAGGAGGCGGTGGAAGCGGGGGACGGATTGTTGGCCGTGTCGTTCGACATAGCCAATGCCTTCAACTCCGTTCCCCACTCCACCATCCTAGAGGCGCTCCGATTCCACGGAGTGCCTCGATACCTGCGCCGTCTGCTGGCCAGCTACCTGGAGGACCGGGCGGTCCTCCTGGTAAATAGGTCTGGACAAGTCCGGCGATACGCCGTCGAGGCCGGCGTTCCGCAGGGGTCGGTCGTGGGACCTCTCCTCTGGAACGTCGGCTACGATTGGCTCCTGCGGGGAGCTCTCCTCCGAGGCACGAGTGTCGTCTGCTACGCGGACGACACTCTCCTCACCGCCCGGGGGGGGAGCTTCAGGGAGGCGGCCAACTTGGCCTCGGCGGGTGGATCCTTGGTCGCGGGGAGGATCCGCCGCCTAGGACTGACGGTGGCGCTGCACAAAACCGAGGCCGTGTTTTTCCACGGACCTCGGCAGCGCCCCCCACCTGACGCCCACATCTTCGTGGAGGGCGTCAGAATCGAGGTCAAGGCCCAGATGAAATATCTGGGCCTCGTACTCGACAGCAGGTGGCGCTTCGGCCCGCATTTTAGCGGGCTGTCGTCGCGCCTGCTGAAAACCGCGGGCGCCCTCTCATGCTCGACAGCAGGTGGCGCTTCGGCCCGCATTTTAGCGGGCTGTCGTCGCGCCTGCTGAAAACCGCGGGCGCCCTCTCATGGCTGCTTCCCAACCTGGGGGGGCCCAGCGCACGATGCCGGCAACTGTACGCCGGCATCTTGAAGAGTATGGCCCTCTACGGGGCCCCTATCTGGGAGGACTCCCTCCAGAGGAGGGAGAACGCCGCCGCCTTACGGGCGCCCCAGAGGGCCATAGCTCAACGGGCGGCGCGGGCCTACCGCACGGTGGGCTCCGCGGCAGCGTGTGCTCTGGCCGGCACCCCGCCTTGGGAACTCGAGGCGTGGGTGCTCGCCAGAGTATACGAGTGGACGGCGGGGCGGAGGGCGAGAGGGGAACGCCCCGCCCCGGAAGAGCGGGAGGCCGTCCGGCGGGAGGCGAGGGACGCCATCGTCGTCCACTGGACGCGGGACCTCGCCACCGCAGTCTTCGGCCGCCGAACCGTCGACGCGATCGGGCCGGTCCTGCGAGACTGGCTCGAGCGGTCGCACGGGTTCCTCTCGTTCCGTCTGGTGCAGGTGCTGTCCGGGCACGGGTGTTTCGGATCGTACCTGCACCGGATCGGACGGGAGGAGACGCCGTCGTGCCACGACTGTGGCGCGGCGGAGGACACGGCGCAGCACACCCTCGAGGTGTGCCCGTCGTGGACGGAGCCGCGCCGCAGTCTCACTGCGGCGATCGGACGGGACCTCTCACTCCCCGGTGTGGTTAACGCCATGCTGAGGGACGAGGGGTCCTGGGCGGCAGTCGCCTCCTTCTGTGAACACGTCATGTCCCAGAAGGAGGCGGCGGAGCGCGCGCGGGAGGTCGACCCTCACGCGGCGCCGCTCCGAAGGCAGAGGAGGGGTCGGAGAAGACGTCAGTATGACAATCATCTCCGACTCCTACCAGGTGGAGGCCAGCAGGCAACGGGTGCGGGGGCACCCTTGCCTGTATTGCACAGGCCTCCACCAGTGCCGGACGGGAATGGCCAGGTGTTCCCGGCCATTCCCGTTGCCCACCAACCTGGGGGGCTAGCGGGGCCCGCCAGCTAGGCGGGCACGCGCCGGGAGGGTTGTGGACGTAAAGGCTGAGCCGGTTTCCCATGACCCTCCCACCACGGCGACGAGGGAACACCGCTGGGATTTTAGTGGGTTTTGGTGGGTTTTAGGTTAGGTTAGGTTAGGTTAGGTCAGGTTAGGTCAGGTTAGGTCAGGTTAGGTCAGGTTAGGTCAGGTTAGGTCAGGTTAGGTCAGGTTAGGTCAGGTTAGGTCAGGTTAG